>CM061537.1:39283105-39754957 GCA_030545055.2 Neoaliturus tenellus
ACCTAAAATATTAATTTACGAATTTAGGACAACCCCTTATTCGAGGCAACCCCTAAGGGGCATGGGGCGGAGCCCCATCGAGCCGTAGGCGAGTCCTAAATATATACTCCCGCATGGGTAACTCACTGATGTACATAAATGTTTGGACGGAACCGTTCAAGCTAGAGACTTGAAATTTGGCATTCTATTAGCTGACACGATTTACATTCATAAAAAATTCTAAAAACTAGCAATTTTTCACTTTCAATCTATATAAAAAGTAAAAAATATAGATTTGTCGGTAATGTAGTTCAGCCGTGTTGGCGTATATCACCGTGTGACGGTATCGTAGATCACTTTGCAGGTTTAGTTCTCGCTTGTGTTAAAATGATCTCTTTCAACTACACCCTTGTTTGAAACAAACTTAATATTCATATATTATTACATGAGTTGTCATGTAACTGGTATTTACAGTAGTGTTTTTTGGAAGTTTTAAACGCGGACCACGTTGGCCTACTAGAAATGAGAACTCATATTAGTTTTCCGCCATTGCGGCCAAAACGTCTTGCCCTAAACATACCTGACACAATCACAACGAACATCTCTCATTTTACTACCACTTTGTTTAAATTATACATAAGTCGATATACAGAGCGTGAAGAAGGGAATTTTTCCTAATTTCAGGGGTTTTTATTGATCCACTGCGAAACATTTTATTTAGTTTAGCTGCATGTAGCTGAATTTGGTGTTTTGCTTCCCCACAAGCTTGAAGTTTTGTATTAACTTAGCTTGACAGTGATGTCAAAATTAAATTCATAGTATTTAGAAGTGCAACTCTCTTAAAAAATTGAACTACAAAGAATTCATAATTATTTTCAGCTAATATTATGTGTTATTCTTTAACGTTTTGTTGCTACTTTACCCTAAAGTCAGCTTTTAAGTTAACTTGTTTATTTATGTGGGTGGTTTACCAAATGTAGACGTTACATTTAATAACGACTGTAATATTATTTAGTTCCTTCAATATTGCGCATGCACATATCTTTAACGGCACCGATATCAATAAAAGTACCAAACATAAAAAATAATTGTGATGAATGCCAGAATTAAGTATTTTTATTTTGCCTGTTAGGCGAAACTGGTTGTTTTACAATTGATTGTTATTCAACTGATTGTTTTGAATATTTTGTTACTTAGTGATGTTTTACATTGTTTGTTACTTACTGACCTAATACTTTGGCCTCCAACTACTAGAGGTGGATTTGCAATTTGTAACTAATATTTTAAATACTTTCGCCAGTAATCATAGTAATATTGTATTTTATATACGCTTGAAGTTTTGTATTAACTTAGCTTGACAGTGATATTAATGGAAATTGAATATATTTAGAAGTTAACACTCTAAAAATATTGAGCTTAAAAAAATTATAATTAATACCTGCTAATACTCGTATTATGTGTTTTCTTTATAACCTGTTCAATATGAACGAATTACTCTAGTACATAGATTGTTTGTGAATTAGTAACATAAATCTAACTTATTAACATTGCACTTTTTGTAGTATCTCAAATCGTTATTTTAAGACCGTGTTGCAACTATTAGACCTATTATTACTAAATTTGATATTCTGCAACTTGTTAATAGGTCTAGCTACAGTTACATTGTATCTGAATTTCGAATTTTACATTCACTGAACTTAATATCCCTGTAATTTCTACAGGATTTAAGAGTAGTAACTAGAATACGGTAATTATTCTTAAATTATTATTTCATAACAAACATTTTTATTTTTTAACGAATAGTATTTTTGTACATAGTCTTTGGCGGGTTCCAAACCGTTTGTTCATGTTTTCCTATTTTGGTATTTGTGAAATCATTTATTTATTTATTCATTCATTGATTTTCATCTATTTTATCTAGTTTATTTTTTCAATTATTTTATATTATTAATTTTATCTATATTATGGTGAGCTATACGAAGCTTGTGCGAATATTTTTAACATATTATTTTAGTACTGTAAATGATTTGCGGCAGTAACGCCTGAAAAGATTTTAGGTCTCATTACGTTTTCTAGACTTTTAGTTTACTCATGCTGGAAAATTTCTTTGGCGGGTTCCAAACCGTTTGTTCACGTTTTCCTATTTTTGGTTTTTGTGAAATCATTTATTTATTCATTGATTTTCATCCATTTTATCTAGTTTATTTTTTTCAATTATTTTATATTATTAATTTTATCTATATTATGGTGAGCTATACGAAGCTTGTGCGAATATTTTCAACATATTATTTTAGTACTGTAAATGATTTTGCGGCAGTAACGCCTGAAAAGATTTTAGGTCTCATTACGTTTTCTAGACTTTTAGTTTACTCATGCTGGAAAATTTCTTGTATAGCCTCTGAAATAATTGACTCATTTCTTTGACTAGTAGGCTGTTTGTCTCCGTTAGCGTCGGTTTTGGTAGTGTGAGTACCTTCGGCGCTGATCGCGGTGTGGGAGTCTCTCGTGGTGCGTCTTGTTTTGGCGTTTTGTTCAGTAAAGCCAGCTCTGCTTGACCTTTCTTTGATTTTACCCGTTGTGGGTTGAATCTCTCGGGTTTCCCCTTGTAGTGTGGTGCGATTTTAGCAATTTGCTCGGCTGTGAACTGTTCTGCCATGTTTAGACGGAGTATTTTTCTTTCCTAACTGGAACCAGATACACAACTGGGAGTACTTCATTAACTTCATTATTAAGTAACTTCATTAGTAACTTCATTATTATACTGAATATTACCCTGTGATTTATTAAATACTACGAGAGCTCTATTTTTATTAATTTTCTTAACCACGATATTTAATATTTAAAGTTGTACATTGCTGATTTTGTAGGATTAATTTATCACCGTTTCTTTACAATGTAAAATATGGTTCCTGAATTTCTTGGCAACCCTGTGGCGAAACTGAAGCATCATAGCCTACACTAAATATTTTTTATTACAAATGTCTTCCTTTTGTCTTATTTTTCTTCTATTACAAGCAGCGATCCTCCATCAAAAATTATAATTTTATTCCACTTTTATAATTTCAGAATACACCTATTACCTAAATCATGTGCAATCATAATCGTATCTCCAAAATTTTAACACAACAATTTTTAAGGATGACTATTTACAGAGTTCATTAATATTTCACAACCCCATTATATTTTTTTTTACGAATCAAGGGGAACTAGGGAGTATGATTATACCATGAGCCGTGGGCAATTTTCAAAGCTTATTACTATTAATTGTGAGTAGTGTGTATTTGCCGCTTCTTTTAACTGTCATGGCTGTCCAGTACTTGGTAGAATTAGCCTGATTAATACTAGAGCCATTATATTACTTTACGAATTTAAGCAAACCCCTAAGGGGGCATGGGGGCGGAGCCCCCATCGAGCCGCAGGCGAGTCTATAATATATACAGCCCCATGTGTAACTGACTGACTCACTGATGATCTTAAATTTCTGAAGCGACCTTTTAAGATAGAGACTTGAAATTTGGCATAGACATTCTTTGAGATGTTTCAATTTAGGGAAAATCATAAAACTACAACTTTTTTACTTTTAAATTATAAAAAAGGTAAAAAATATATATCTGTCGGTAACGTAGTTCAGCCGTATCAGCGTATATCACCGCGTGGTATAGTAGATCACTTTGCAGGTTTTTAGTTCTCGCTTGTGTTTAGATGAACTCTTTCAACTACACCCGTATTTGATACAAATATTGTTTCCTGATTAACATAAACGTCTTATGTAGACCACGGAGTTTCTATGCATAGAGAGCGGTTTATTTCACCAGGGTATTATTCGCTCTGATTAAAGCAGTATAAATGCCCAAAAACTACATATTTTCAACTTTCAAATTATAAAAATTTCTAAAAGGACGAGGTGTACGAGGGAAGTACGTTGGTTCTTAAAGATGTCGCTTGGAGCGCTATTATAGTCGCTTAGTTCTCGCTGTTTTTAAATGATATCTTTTAACTACACCTCTTACCTACAATTATTCTCAAATGGACGCATAGTTGTTTGCGTATGGTTTTCTCTCTGATTGCTGTGTTATTATTTAAAATTAAGTTTACTGAATCGAAAGCGTATCTATACATTCAGGTGATGTCCGCTTTGATTTCTATATTAATTGCTAAAAATATTTTAGGTCTTATTACATTTTCTAGACTTTAGTTTTCTCATGCTGGAAAATTTCTTGTAGGTTTTCGCACAAAAAATTACCTTATACAGGATTATAACTTAATTTTCTACTATATGCTGTCTCTCTATATAAATCCCTAGATTGAATATAGCGCTTAAGTTGATAGTTCTGGTGCAAGTAGAATAGGCACAGAGAGCGGACCACTTCCGGTTTGGAGTGACGTCACTTCCGGTTTGGCGGGAAAAGGAAGCAGGGTTGCCAACCCCCAGGGATTCCCTAAATTTCCCTGGAAATTCCCAAAATTTCCCTGCAATTTCCCTGCAGTGTTACCAACTCATACCATTTACTATAAAGTATACACTATAAACCATATACTATAAGGTATATACTATAGCGTAACAAAACACCTGGATCGCTAGGGATCAAGACCATCTGGATCGCTGGGGTCATACTATATAAAGTGTAAACTATATAAAATGATGTACCATACTATATAAAGTGTATATAATACTATATAAAGTGTATATAACACTATATAACGTGTAAAATATGAAAATTTTGGCTTAAAAAACCTAAAAATCGCAAATATCTCGAAAACGGTGCGTCCTAGGGGTCCGGGGACCTCAAAAACCCACCTTCTACGAAGTAGAGGTGCCCCCGGGGGGTAGGTACCCTAAAATAACAAAATTAACCAAAATGTTGCGGGTTGCATCCAAAAAATGAAGGGGCAATGAAGGGGCAAAACTTTGAAAAATCATATCTTAGGAATGGCTAGGCCAACTAACTTCATACTTGGTATGTGTGTACACTTGGTTGGTATTAAAAAATGCATGGCAGGAAGTATCAAAAAAATGAAGGGGCAAAAAAGTTTTATTTTTTATCTCGAGAACGAGACTACAGATTTTCTTCAAACTTGGTATGTGTATACGTGTAGTATAAACATGTAATAAAATGCTAAGCATCACTTTCCAGAGTCAAGGTCATAGCTGTGAAAAATAAAAAAAAAACTTACAACTATTAATTTTTTATTTCTTGCTAGCGTAGGGCTCTTACTAAGTATTTGTTAAGACTAAGAAGAGTGTAGTGATCAAGGTTAAACCTATTCAAAAATTAAAAAACCTATAATTATTATTATTTCTATTTTCCGCTCGCGTAGGTCTCTACCTTTGAGCCTCTAGGTACTTGTGATTATTAGATACTAGTAAATAATTAACTACATGCAGTTTACTAAATAAGAAAACAATACAAACTAATAGACAGAGGCCTACAGGCCCGCTGGTGTAGGGGTCTACCTTCTCAATACTTAGGAGGTGTAGCCAGTAAATATCATGTAGAGCATAGGGTCTTTCCTAGAGAAGGAAAATACATCAGTGAATCCAACAATTCTTTTACCAGATACTAGTACAGAGTTCTGAAGGTACATGCTAGTTATATGTATTTCTTAGAGATAGAAAATACAACACATCAGTGTATCCATGTTAACAATTCTAAGTCTTTAGAAGGCAGCACAGATAGTTGTACAATAGTATCTTAGATAAAAATATCTTAAAACAAAGGGAGTAACGAAAGGTTACTCCCTTCGAACTTTGAAAAATATACAGCTGTTTATAATGCAAGTCACTTCCTTAGTCTTTCTTAGAGAGAAAAACAACAGACATCTATAGTATTCTTCTAGGTAAATAATATTAAATGCCTGGTACAAGGCAAGTGTTGGTAATTCCAAGTCATGGTTCTGTAGTCTTTATAAGTTAGCAGATACTAGTACAGAGTTCTGAAGGTACAGGCTAGCAGTGTATAATGCAAGTCAACAATTCTAAGTCTTTACCAGTGTATAGTTGCAGTGCTAAGTCAGAACAGTTAAACACACCAGTGTACAGTATGTAACACCACATGATAATTAAAAGAGGTGTACATCTTAAAACCCTGAGTGTTGCAGAAAGCAATGCGTTGGTCGTTGCCGTACCTGAAGTGAAGAAGAGTGGAGGTAAGTACCGCTAGGTTAGTGATACTGTAAGACTGGTGGAATATTGTTTCTTATGTTAACCTAACCTTAAAAACGCTAATCTAGCTAAGTTAGGACTCAGTGAGACTTTAAAATATTATTGGTAAGGTAAAACAACTCAAGGGGTTTGGTGGTATGGATCACTCTATACATTAAAATATTATGGTTAAAGAAAGGAATGGTCGCTGAAAGCCAAGCTAAAGGGGATTGGAGGTATGAATGCCCATAGAAATTAAAATACTACAGTCAAACTAGGAGACTACCGCTGAAAACTGAATCAAGGGGACTTGGTGATACAGGTGACAGTAAGACTCACAAGAGTCTGGTCAAGGTAAAGAAATAACTGTTAAAACCTATCATAGGGGTATTAGTAACCGTAGAGTTTAAAATCTTGCTGTGAGAAAAGTAACACTAAAAATTATCTCAAGGGGACTATATATGGTTAACTCTAAAAAGTTATGTAAAATGTGTGTCTAGCTTACCTATGGGCTGGGTTTCATCTCGATGTATATGGGGTCCGAAGGTATCCGTGGAAGTGGCTGTGATTGGATTGGGGGTGAGTGTTGAGGTGGTGTTAGTGAGTGTTGAGGTGGTGTTTGAAATGATGTTAGAGTTTGATTGGAAGTTAGATAGTGGGATGGTTGGGTGTTATGTGGTGGCTGAGCAGTGTATTCTATAACACAACAGGTCACTTTAAAACTATAGCAACACGAGTTCATCGTGAACTGAGACTGGCTACCGCAAAGGACATCCTGCTTAGATAATACCCCACCAAGCATCATTCCTAGTTCAACTATGGCAGACAACACCGTTGCCCAGGCTGACTCCACTACCGATGTTGATTTAAGTAGGGGTTGGAGACTGTCAATCGACAGTTTATATTATTTAGAAAATATTTATAACAAAATGAAAGATATACTGCGCGAAAACCCCGGAATCAAGATAAAGATGGCTCTGGATTACGATTGGTCGGAGGTGCATCAAGACCAAGTAGTGCCGCAGTATTCTCCACCTTCCCCGCAGTACTACTCGTCAGATGAATCCGAGGTGAGTACTCCCCCCACCTGCCTAGATAATGCCCCACAGTCAGTATTTGTTATGAACCAACCAAAGTCACTATTCCAAATTTGTGAGTCTGTAATATTAGATTGTGTTGGATGTGTTTTTGAATTGTTTCAACTTAACTTACCACCAGTTATTTTAGAACATTTTATCACTGTACATTGGCGTACATTCCATGAACCTAACCTTCAAATCTATCATGGGAGATTGAGTGGATGCATATGTATAATATTCGATAATTTGCCTTTGAAAGAGTCTATCGACTTGTACTATCGTGATGTTAATTCTTTCATTACTAGAGGTATTTCATTGTCCTGTTGCCATGATCGAATATCAAAAGTGGATGAACTGGTACCATTAGCATGTGAGTATATTGGGGTCCTCCCCACCACTTCCTGTTGAGACAACACTGCACTAGTTAGTCTGTTTAGCAATGGTGAGGTGGGAGTTTGTATTAGTGGATGTAGACCAGGTGAATGAAGTTTACTTAAACTTGTTTAGCCTGATGATGTGGGACCCAAGACTTCAAATACAAGTCACATTAGAATACTCCAACAATGGTGAGTATTTCATTTTGGCTTCCTACAGTTTGACTTTCAGTGTGATTGTGGTATGGACAGCACACCACATCCTGCTGAGATATCAGTCAGTCAGTTTTCTGTAGCATAATGGAGAGGTGGGATCTCCTATTGTTAGATTTGGACCAGCTAAATGAAGTGTACTTATGTTTATTAAGTTTGTTTGTTCGTGACCCGGGAATACAAATTCGGGTCACGCTTCAGTACCAGCTGTCCGATAATGGTGAGTGTAAATTTTTTATCAGCGCGGAAGTGGCTGTGATCAGTCGGTGGTGAGATGTTCTCGTGCTTAGACGTTATTGTGTTTGAGGGCTACTTGAGCCCTATTTTTACATGTCTCTTCTTCTGCCCTCACACGGTGCATATTGCACCATTTGTAACTATAAATTACCACATTTGTATTCCATCCGGGGAATTAACCCGGGTGGAATACAAGTGGTTGGTTTTTTACAATTGTTACCGGTGCAATATGCACTTCTCCACCGGCTGGCTGGAACACTTCTTGCGATAAGGTTAGTAGTAGTGGTGGGGGGAAGAGTGGTTGGGTCAGCCATCTCTTTTGGGTTATTCAGTCATGGAGCACACTTGTGTTGAGTTTGACGTTTTTGAACATTCCCTGTTCCCCGTATGGGTTCAGGGAATTTGCTATAGGGGCCACCCTATACAGGTGGTCCCAACATTGGTGGTGCGATACCATCTATGCATTTCCCCCGTGTTACGCGCCAGTGTTAAAACCCATTGGCGCGTAAGATATCTGTGCCACAATTGTGGCACAGATTACACAACCGGCCCTGGTGAGTGTATTTCCATTTTATTTTTACTCCTATTATTTTCTGTAGGTTCGAAGGGTAACGTTTCGTTACCCTTGTGTTTCTATTATTAAATATTATTCTGATTTCTTATTATTTTGCGGTTCGAAGGGTAACGTTTCGTTACCCTTGTGTTTCTATTATTAAATATTATTCTGATTTCTTATTTTTTGATATAAATTATTTTTGCGGTTCGAAGGGTAACGTTTCGTTACCCTTGTGTTTCTATTATTAAATATTATTCTGATTTCTTATTTTTTGATATAAATTATTTTTGCGGTTCGAAGGGTAACGTTTCGTTACCCTTGTGTTTCTATTATTAAATATTATTCTGATTTCTTATTTTTTGATATAAATTATTTTTGCGGTTCGAAGGGTAACGTTTCGTTACCCTTGTGTTTCTATTATTAAATATTATTCTGATTTCTTATTTTCTGTAGGTTCGAAGGGTAACGTTTCGTTACCCTTGTGTTTCTATTATTAAATATTATTCTGATTTCTTATTATTTTGCGGTTCGAAGGGTAACGTTTCGTTACCCTTGTGTTTTCAACTGTTTTCCACACCACGGTAGGCATGTATTTATGCCAGGCCGTACAGTTGTAGGCGCGTTCTTTTTGTTAACCCAGAGCTTCCCCCGGAGGCCTAACCTCTGGGGTAGGTTGCCCCAACCATCGCAACCTACGGTGGTAGCCACTCCATTACAAAAATGCTACCTCCCTTTTTATTTTTTTATTTTTTACTTTTTATGTATTTTTTTATTGTGCATCTCAACTTCTGCGTTTCCCGAGCACATACAGGGAAAACATGTTACGTTTTATGGGGTTTAACCCAACCTGTATAACCTCTGTCCCTGGTCTTATAAGGTCTTACCCCGGCCTGATAGACGAGGGTGCCAACTCAATAAGAGTTCACCCGGGATAGATCCCGGATGTGGTACTCAGCAGAAGCTATAGCGCACTTTTTATTATTATTTTTATGTATAATACAGTCTACTGTGACTGTGTTTTGTTTTTCATAAATTTCTATTACATTATTATGGAAGTTCCTTAGAAATTGAGCTTTTTCACTTCCCTTTGTATGAATAACATCAAAGGGTTTTAGCAGAGAACGCATCAGTTTCTTACTGAATGGCATTTCACCATCTTCCCACTTTATCCTGTGGAAGTGGTGAGTCAGCCAGTTAGCTGTTCTCTGCATTTTTTCATTTAATCTGTTGAAATTGTAAGGAGATCGGAACACTATCTGTGTTCTATACGATCTCCCTACAATGGCCAGCTCTTTTACAATAAACTCATTATTATTGTCTTTGAACCCGTGAAATTCAACTACGGCCTCCATTCGGCCACCGGGTGTACAGTAAAATTTCGTCTACTAAACGGTCACACAAATACGATGGTAACTGATCCGATTGAATTTCATTACCCGATATAACTTGATCGATAAAAGCTTTAATCTCGTTTTCAATATAAAACAATTCTAAAAGAGACCGAGATATTAGCGATAAATTATTTAACAAAATGTACCATTCGGTGTTGCCTAGAGCTAGGGAGTGATCTCCATCAGAGATGAACACACAATGATTACCAAACACTGGGGACACCTTTATACTATAGGTTCCCTCGTTTACAATTATTCTACTCTTATTTTCAAGCGATAGCGTTATTTCATTGAATTTGCTGTAAAATTGGCAGAATAGGTCATATGACCAGTAAACTAGACCATTTCTCCCCTTGAATAAAATTCCGAGAGAGTTGTCTCTGTTTTTGAAGATCCCAGTTATAACACATTTCTTTAATTCCGAATCTAGGTAGTGAACAGATTTTAAGAATACCCCGGTTACCAGATTGATGGGTTCGTTAATTTTAGGAATAGGTGCGGGATCCGCTCCGCTTGACTCCATGATCACGACTGACCAATTATGTAATTTCGTTAGAGTTAATTTCTTTTACTACCGGAGTCAAGTTAAAGACTGTTGCCGGCGACCCCTGTCTCTAGCGATTTGCATCCAAATTGATTTTCTATCTTCATCGGGTAAAATGTAAACCTTCGTTACGAGAGGTTTTGAAAATGTAACTTTTTTCTTTGTCATGATTAAACGGCCACCTTGCGTACCTCCCCTGTTATGGGAGTGTATGTGAAGTGGTCGTCGTGCAGGATTAAACAGTAGGCCCAAGTGTTTGCTTTAAAGTCCTCGTCGGCCTGAATTTCCAATTTTATTTCTACACCCCCGGTTTTTATAGACTCGTCTTGTTTAGAACAGTCGATGACATACAGTGGGCATTTAGTTTTAAAGTCATTAAAATCCAATATTGGGGATCCCACTCTACCGTAGTAAGAGTTTTGAAACAACTTGTAATAATCGTAGTACAGAGCGCTGTTACCATTGGTCGGTTCATATGGGTAATATTTAGAGTTTAAATATAATTTTATTTCTCGAATTTTGCATGAATCAAAAAGACTCATATCTTTTACTAAATTGTTCCTTCTATCGGTTTGAAACCCTACAATAACCATTCGAGGGACCTCTAGTCTGGAGCTACACCTGATAGGCCATGATAATACTTTGGTAGTCGTCGGTAGGTTGGGATATTCGTGTATCTCCCATGAGCGGAATGGTATGTGGATAGCAGGATTTTTTTCGATAAATCTATAAAGTTTAAGTTTTGTCGCATCATTTACAGTAATGTGAGGGACCCTCCAGTAAATTTTAGAAATTTTTAAATCTAATGTTCCAGCCAAGGTTGTCAAGGCAGCGTTTAAATCAGTAGAAGATCTTAGCAAAATCAATTCTTGCTTGACGTTTACTAAAACTCTTCTGTAATCTTCTGCGAATCCCAAAAGTAATCGCAAGGGTATAGAATAAACGAAATCCGTGACCGTTTCCGATTGCCCTGGCCCTAGCCAGCATGCGCTTTTTAAACTATTTTTCTCTTCACCGCGCAAAGACACTAGATGCTTCAATGTCGTGGTAAGTCCGACACTTCTGATGCGATCCACGGTTACGCCGAAAATCTCAAACCGGATCTCGTCGAATAAAAATGCAATTGCATTGTTTATAAATTTAACATCCTGAGCAGTAGTGTTATCGGTTTTGACGGCGGAAGCTTTGCCTTCAATTATAATATAACTATCAAACGGAGCGGTGATTATGTCTTGTTGTAAGATGGGGATTCTGATTTCATCGTTATTTTTATATGTAGTAGACGCGTAAGGTTGATGTGTGTGAAACTCCATATTAGTAATACTATCATCATACATAGCTTTATCGTCTATTGCCAGTAGAGCCATTCTTGTAAACTTTAAAACCGAGAGAGCGTAAGAAATTAATGTTTTTCCAACTTAACTCGTTGGCTTTCCGTCTAGGACTAAGCACTTTTATATGTGATGTGTCCCTATGTAGTACCAGCCCCATTGTGTCTAAGATGAAGTCTAACCGAAATAGGTTCTCCGCGAAAATTTATAAGGTTTTGATTTTGGTCTTTAAAAGACACACTAATGTTTGTGATACGTTGAGCGATCACAGGCAAGTAAATAACATTCTTAGGTATTTCGATGATTTTATACCCGGGTGGTACGGCCGGATAGAACTCGTGTATTACATGTCCCTCGATACCGTTCAGATATGACCCGCGAGTGATATTGCATTCTACGCGTATGGAATTCACTTTTAAAATATCCACCGGTAAAGGTGACGTGTGTAGTATATTGGCCGGTAATATTTCAGGTTTGAAACCTAGTAGTTTGCCAATATTTGCCGGTTTTTCGAAATTCACCGCCTCTGAGCAATTTAGTTCGGCTTTTAATGTATTGTTGTTAGGTTTTAAACTGAATGTAACTTCTTTCGGTAATTTTCCCGCAATATACTTTTCAATATCTTGGAGTTCATAAGATCCATCAGGAATATGAATTTCTTTATTGTCACCATAATAAAATATATTGTTGATGTTTTTTTCTATATTAGGTATAGAGTTCCAAGTCATAATCTCTATGAGACCAAGTTCGTATCTCCCATTACTGACATCGATAGGGAATGACAGTTCATGTGATAGTACACTACTTGTCCCCGTGAGACAAAACATTACTGCTGAGAAACTTTAAACACAAGTGTCCACAAATGACTGAATTAAAACTTTGCTCTCTCTTACTATTATAATAAATGTCACAACCTTTAAAGTATTCCAATAGCTCCGGTGGGGGTCTCAGATTACCGAAACTGTCAAAATAATATACTTTATTATTAAGCTTTTTGTAGCATACCCAGTGAGTACCGGTACCACCGCTGGAATCTAAATTTATTATAGCTGTCTCATAAGCCCTGGGGCGAGTGGGTAGGTTATCACGCATAAACACTCCTCTAAAGTTTGGTATTCCCAAGCATTTCGCATAATCCATTAATTCGTAGTTCGTAAGTGGTTTTATTGGTATTTTGATGTTTTTTTTTTTCTTGAGCTACGCCTTTTTCTCTTGCCGGAACCTTCTGTTCTGTACGGTCTTAGATATAAACCCTTGCCTTTTCTTTTTGGAGCCCGTTTTTTCCTTTTTCCCCCACCAAATTTTGTTTTTGCCTTCATGGCTGTTGTGACCGCCCAAGCTGCGGCTTTTTCCCCAATTGAAGCGTCACTCGATTTTACTCGTTGCCAAGCTCTTTCGGTCAATACTTGGTCCGCGCGTCTCCGGTTTTCCGAATCTTTATATCTCGAGTATGCTATATCGTGTTCTTTACACGCTTGGTCTAATTTATTTATACCCGGATCGCCTCTTGCCAATCGTTTTTTCAATTTAGTTCCTGGTCCACAATACTGATAACCTCCGGGCAGATGAAGTTCGTAAGGTAAAGCGTCTATCGCTCTGTTAACAATAGAAGAGATAATACCTCCGCCCCCTTTGACAGTAGAAGGCCGAATGATGCGGGTTCTCTTTGATTTCCCCATTTTATTTGATGTATCTCAGCACCTCGTATAGCTTGTTTAATAGGGTTTCACGTATACAGGTCAGTTCTAGTATTTCTAATGCACTGGGGTGAGAGGTTTCCACTGTATTACTGAATTCATTATACTCTAAAACACCACTGTCGGTTATAAAGTAAATGCGACCGTTTATATATCTAAAGGCCCCACTAACTCGAGCGGGCACACCAAATAATACGGATGAAGTGGACCCCAGAAAGGTTCCCGTGAATGTACATTCGTTTATTTCAAATATGTAATGATCGTCAGCAATGAGAAGTGTTTTACCGGAATTAGTTGAAACAACAGCGTTAATCTTTGACACCTGTTTCCCCAGTATTGTGTTTATGTTGTAGCTTACTTTTAGATTCAGTGTTGGAAATGAAAAGATATATACCTGTTTGTTTGTAAATAAAGCAATCTCTCCATTGGGTCTCTGATAAATGCCTGAAACCTCATAAAAGTCTCTAGGTAAAAACCCCAACCAATCGGTTATCTTTGTTGGCTTAGTATATTCCTCAGGGTATCTATAGCTCGGTATTAAATTTATAACCCACACGTAATCTCTAAAGAATGCGAAAATCTTTTTATTAACTATAACAAATGTTTTTATTTGGTTTTTTATCTCACAAATATCTCTGTTCTCTTGCACATACGGTTTATGTGTAGTCGTGGTAGTAGAAGTAGTGGTTGTAGCAGGGGTTGTTGTGGTAGATGTTGTGTTTCCCACACGTCCATACAAGAACTGGACAGCCAGTATGTCGTCTTTACTTAGAGTATATTCATCAAGCGATGTGATATTTTCGGGGTCGCGGTATAAAGGATACATTATAGAACTTTTATCATATGAATGGTCTAAGCCTAAGGCGTGACCAATCTCATGTAAAATAGTTAAAAAGAACGATGAATTTCCATGTTGAGGTAGTGACATTGAAAAATCCCAAGTCTCTTCAGAATCCATATGGATATCGGTTTGATTGTAATGTGGGGTGGGGAGAAACGCATGTCCAAGGACGGTCCCAGGACCGTCAAATTCGTAATAACAAGTATCATGGCGTGAATAAAAGAAATGTTTTCTATCGTTGGAAAATGATATAATAATTGTAGGGTTTTTAAAATCTCTTTTAAAAGTTACATTTATATGTCTTCCCCATAGAGCGAAAGCTTTTTCGATAATTTCTGGGTGTAAATTATTCCCAAACTGGAACCATGTTATCTGAGTGCTATTCCATTTCCTGTTAGGGATTGCTGAAAATGGTAGTAGGGCATCCTTATTCCCACACCTGGGTTGAGACATTAACTGTAGTGTTTCATTATCTAAAATACCAGTGCTGTTTAAACCGAAAGTGTCTTGGAATAATCTAACTGAATTATGTATATCCTCGGTCTTGGCGTTTTCATTGAGGTAACCATAGCGTGTAAGATACTCTACCGTCTGGTTGCACAAGACCAAGGGCAATAGAGCTATAAATAATAAAACAGACCCCATCCTTAGTGTTCAACACTTAACAAGCATCTGATTGTTCCTCGAGGTCAAACCCCTATTTAAGGCCATCATCATTAGACTCTCTTGTTTCTGCTTACATCACCACTGCCATCAACCATTATGTCACTTTCTAAAAGACTGGCTGTCTGACCTTTACCAACAGCGAATAATTCCTCCCAATTGAGATAATCATCCTCACCGGCTGTAGGTAATGACACGGTTCTGCCCGACTGTTTCTGATTGATGTAGTTGAAAAGTAATACTCCAAATTTTCTCAGGTTTTTATCGTGATATATTTTATTATTTTCGATTTTACCTTCGCACTTTGCTAAACGGTCCTTCATTTCATTCAAGGTCAGTTGTTGGTTGACCAAGTTAGTGGTTACCAGCGTTAATTCTTTTTGTACAAATGCTTTTGTAGCTGCATCCTGACTGTTTACAGGGTTATTCAGATTAATAATTTTATTATTATTGGCATTGTAGTCACTGTTTTCGGTGTGTAAGCAGATTTTTTTTATGGTGTGTAGATTAACAGCATCACTGTCTTCAATGGGATCGCTGATATTTTGTAATCTTTTTCCTAGGAATGTGTATCCATCCTTGACTGTGGGAATACTTTTTATATCAACATACACTTTTGTAGCGGCATCTCTGGAAGCCACGGGGTCGCCCAAGTTAGTTAGTCTTTTCTTTTCAATATCGAAATTCCCTTCAGGTGTTAAATTAAATCCGTCTCCTTTCGGACCTTTGAGATCCTTTTGATCACCCTTTAGGGTACGTCCAAACTTGTCGATGGTCATTTTAATAATGCTTTATATCTGCTGTTACCGGCACCTCTTATATAACCTGCCTCCCTCAGCTCTTCAATAATACTTATGATTTCGTTAGCGTGCACCCGGTTACCGGTTTCAGTAGACATACAGATATGCTTGAGTCGTGCCACTAATTCATTAATATCATCCCAGTAAATTATGTTGCGGGATCTTTCATTTTTCCACTCTACACCTCTACCCCTCAATGGAGGAAACAGGATTCTAATAAATTTTTTATATTTTGTACCTCTTGTTCCTTTGAGCTTTCCATTATATCTATAACCCTCTCTATGAGCATTACAAGCCGTCAGTATACTTTTATATGTTTTCATATCGTTTTCGGTGGTTGTTTTTTTATCCGGAACATTTTTAAAAATGAGTTCATACAATCCCTCGGTGTTGCCATAGTTTACACCCCCTATAATTATATTGCCATCACTATCAAAGTCCATTGTTTTATCTCCAATCATTAAGGTTTGATTTTCATACCTAGGTCCATACGTATAGTCTATAACTTTTTTACTGGTAACGTCTTTTAAAAAGGTTTTCATATATTCTTTGGTTAGGCTGTTATTGAAGTGTTCATTCACTAGCTCGGATGCAGATGATTCAGACACCAAGTCTGACAGTTGTGTTGTAGTTGCTCTTGGAGTTGAGGAGACAGAGGGAAAAAACTCATCCTCACTGTAATCCATGTTTTCCATTCCTTCTTCTTCCTTGATATCCTGTTTTGATTCCTCCTCCTTTTTTATTTCTGGCTGATTAACATTTTTTCTCAGTTCCTTCAGTAGAGGGTTATATTGTTTTTCTAATTTAATATCTGTCTCTTCGATACCTTCTTTGAACATTTTATATTTACGCCTGATGGCGTTTCGCAACTTTATTAGTTGCTCTGTTAGTTGTTCGCTCTTGCGTTTCATATTTGCAAATGATTACCCGGGGTGGATTACTTCTAATTTATGGCATTTCCACCTGTCTTATAAACATAGCACGCTTCTTATACCTCTTTATATAATTGATAACATCCAAAAGTGAAACTCCTTTACTCAAGTCTAAGTCTTTATAGTATCTCTGTTCTCTTGCATCAAATTTGGGAATCATATAAGGTATAGTAAAACTCTTAAATACAAAAGTTCTTTTCCAACCATTTCTCCATTGAGGTATTTCCGAAATAATGTACCTATCCCCTTCGATAGTGTCTTCCATATATTTCTTTAAAGCGATAAGCGGTCTCTGATCATTTATGTGTTGTAATAGGAAACTGTTTAAAAGCCAAAACTCGCTGGGATTAGCACCTGTAAATGCTCTCCATTGGTCGAATAACTTTTGGTTTGTCACTGTGTATACCCCCCTGTTTAGAGATATTCCAAACTTTTCACAGTGTATGGGTAGAGTGGGTAACGCTTCTTTTAGAAATTCTACTGTATAGAGTCCTTGACATAGGTTGTTAACACCGATATATGGTTTATTACGATAGCCTTTGGGAATACCATCAGGTACAGGACCATAAGCTGTATTATAGCTTATATCTATGTAACATTTCAAAGATAGTGCTAATTTGTAGATTTTTAGAGGTGATCTAATCGGTATGGTTCTCTCCGTAAGCAGTATACACTTGCTGGCATAGGGTATTTTACTTCCGTATTCCAACATTCTATTGCATATTTGTGTAAAGTTTACACTACCGTGGAGGTTACGTAGTGGTAGGGGTTGGCCGAAGATATCGGGAAATGGTCTAAACCTGGATATTAGATTTTGAGGGTCCCTCACTGTACAGTTTGCCATGTCTTCATGGTATATTACTAATTCCAAAGGGATATTTTTCTTTTCACAATGAAATAAAAAGTTTAACCATGTTTCACGGTTATATGTCCGCTCACTGGCAGATATCATCAAAAGTACCACAGGGGGTAGCATAGCTGAATATGTGGGCCTCTTGTGTCGCCAACACCTTTTATTAAATTGATAGCCATGTGGGGGTTTACGACTACAGTAATTACCACAAAATCTCTTTTTATCCTTATAATAAAATGTACAAAGATTGGACTTGACGTTGTGTAGTTTTCTTTTGAACCCTGTCAAGTCGTTAAATGTATAGATGCGAACCATTATATTTCCGTAATAAAAGTGTCCAAACCAACTCTGTACCGCCCCTTATAAGGATCACGAGTCTTATCAATTACAATGAATCCATAATTATCAACCCATGCTTTACCACACATTTCTTTGAATTTCTCAAATGGCATATCGGTGGTTACATGGTCATTATATATATGTCTTAGATTTGTTTCATCTTGCTTAAACAGGATAATAAAGTTGCAGTTGTCCCTGATGAGTTGTTTTGGGATAGCACTGTATGTCTGACCCAAATAAAATGTATCAATATTCTTGTGTCTCCCCATGGAAAAATAATTACGAATATTATCGTGTTTCTCGCATGATATATCATCAAAAATCATAATAGAATTCCGTTTACTATCATTTGGATGAACTACTAGTTTATTATCATCATAGGCGAAATATCCCACCTCTCTAGGCATTACCTTTTTTAATAATTGATATTTCGGTTGGTAAAGAGACTTTGAAAAGACATAAATGTTTTCGAATCTTAATCCATTAGGGTCAAATAGTAAGTTGAATAAAACATTTGTTTTACCACAATTAGACGGGCCAGCTATAATGCAACGAATGGAATCGGGTAATAATACTCCATGCTTATTATTTTTTACAACACCAGACCCCATTACTATGTCGTAATTTCTGACAGGAAACGTGATATCCTGTTTCTCAGCCTTCATCCTGAGCGATTAGATAGTAGTCACGACCGCAAGATAATTTATACCGCCGCGTCCCGGATACTGTGGTCGCTCATTACGACTTGGCCTTGTCACGGATTTGTAATTTTCCCTTCACCAAGTCCTTCACATTTACCCAAGAGTCATAATTACTGTCGAAATTGAACCACCTGACCTTCACTTTATCTTTTTTACGTTGCAACACTTTCTCGACGAGATAGACTTCACCTACTTTCGACTTTAATAACTCTTCGCTGTAGAAACCTCCTTTTAGTATTTCACCATTATGGTCTTGCAAAATGTACGTTACTGGTCTCGTGGGTTTTATGGCGTAGACTGTAAATACCTCATTAGACCATGAAGGTAGATAACTTTTTTTGAAAACTCTTTTGTATTTACTGATTCGCACTTTATCACCGAGTTGAAACTTGGGTTTTTTATGGGGGCTTTTCCTAATATTATTAAGTTTTTTTAAAATAGTTTTAACATGTTTTTGCCTTACATCTTTTGGTTTCATGCCTATACTGCTATGTTTTGTATTGTTGTAAGACTTTACTATTTCTGGTAGAATACTTAACCATTCGTAACTCCCCCTGGCTGTAAATAGTTTCCACATACGGGACTTTAGTGTTCTGTTTAATCGTTCTACAATACTTGCTTTTAATTCAGAAAAAGTATGATAGTGGTTAATATTATATTGTTTCATAAGTTTGTTAACATGTTTATTAAAAAATTCATTTCCTTGGTCGGTCTGAAAATTTTTCATTTTATATTTGGCTAGGATTGGTTCTAAGGCTCTTGCTACTTCAAGACCCGATTTGTTTTTTATAGGAATGGCAAAAGCAAATTTTGTTAAACAGTTAATTATAGTCATTATATATTTATAACCTTTGTTAGTTTTCGAATATGGTTGCATCTCCACAAGATCCGCTTGGTAGAGATCATTTAACCCTTTTAGTGTAACTTTTCTTCTGACATAGTTTTTCCTACTTGGAGCATGAAGTTCATTAGCAATAGCTTCCCTTACATCCATCTTTAAACTAATATTTTTTATTTAGTCTTTTTGTATTTAAACCCCCAATTCTACTGCCCCTGCCACCGCAGTAGAAAGCGTGGCAGCCTTCCAAATTAGTTGCTGCCCCCGCACCCCAATTTTTTTTTTATATTTTTATACAGAAATGGTTAAGTCCTCCTGCAGGTTTTTTTATATTTTTTTATAACCATAGCCCCAACCATCGCTATGGTTTGTGAAGGCCTTCCAAATTAATTGCCTCCTCCATTATTTTTCCACACTCGCTCACACATACAGGTTTACGGACTTTTCAGCCGCGCCAGTGACCTTCATTCACACCGGGCTTTTCGAAGGCGAAATCCAAACCCTCCTCGGGTCAGGGCATCTCAATCTACTAGGCCCTTAGTCCATGGTGGTCGTGGGAAACACAATGTTTTACTGTTTTTAGGCAAACCCACTCATCTGTCAGGACTTACCAGGGATTAACCATGCCTTGACAGGTGACCTCTCCATGGACACACACACACACACACACACATACACACATTTTCTTTATTCATTTAAAACAGTCTTTACAATATTTACAAGGTTATGACAGGTTAAGACATTATTATGTGCAGATTCATAGTGCATGTCATATTTACGCATGACCTCCTTGACTCTGTTTAGAATATTTATACCGTTAGGCACAGGGTATCTCATAAAGCAGGGGACAAAACCATCTTTCTTTGCTCTCTTTAGCGCTCTTTTATATCGTCTTTTTTCTGCCCTAATACATTTATATTCCATTAAGCCATACTGTTTGTAGTATGCATCCTTCTCCAGGACACAGAATACATGTTTCAACCCCTCGTCTTCTGTCATAACAGCAACTTTGGGTGCTTGGTCAACTAATTTCCTGGTTAGGTTTTTATTGTTTTCCAGTGCTAGATTCAAGGTATGTGTCAATTCAAAGTTTTCTCTCCTTAATTTATACTCCCCATACTTGCGAATTGTAGGTAGGACTACTTCAAATACCCAATCCTGGAATCTTTCAGCTACTTTCATTTTGGATCTCATAATTAATTGATATAAACCTGGTTCACTAATAAGAACTGTGTCTGGGTGCAAGGGTAACGTTTCGTTACCCTTGAAGTTTACGCATTGTACTTTGTATTTTGCTCTGACATGGTCAATGATTGCTTTCTTCGAATTTTCATAACCTAGTATCTCACATATGTCTTTCGCTTTAAACCATGGATTGTTCTCAGAATCGAATAAGACAGTTACAGGGCTGTTATCAAATATGTAGGAATGTAGTACTGACATATTTGAGGTTAGGAAACACGTCTGTTCGCTACGGAAGCTGGGCATAAAGAGAAAAAATAATTTAATAATTTTAATAAATTAAATAATTACAGCCAATCACAACGTGACACGCTTATTTTTAACCAATCACAAGCTTTCTAATTATGACCAATGACGACACACTTTTGAAAGGTTAACTGCTTGTGTCACGATATTGAGGTCACCCTTCCCCTCCCCCCGCCTCTCTCTCTCCCTCCATGGCTAGCTCTCTCTAGTCTCTTCAGTCTGCCACCATGCTTCTAACAGTTATAGTGTTTTTAAGTAAAGTGTTTTTTGGGGGTCAGGAGAGGAGGAGGGAGGAAAAATTATCGGCTTTTAGGGAATTGTGTAACGAGTTGGATGAAATTGAAAAGAGAAGGGATTTTCTTTATAAGAAGAAGGCGGAGATGATGGATTCATGGGTGAGTTGGAGGGGGAATGCCCCTACTCTTTCTTACTTGTTGTTCTCGGGAGTTAGTTGTGGTGTGGTTGTGTAGTAAGATGTTTCTAACGGTGTTTGTGTTTTTACAATGGTTGGGGGGTCCCTATAATACTTTTGTTCAAGAGAAATATTTGAGTAGATATTTTGAATTAGAACATAAGATAAACGAAATGAAAAAGGAACAGCAGGAGTTGGAGAAGTTTATTGAGTGGTGGGACTAATAGGTAAGTTTAGGTTGTTTAAATCCATACGGGAGGGTATTATAGTTATCATCTAGTTTTCTTTTTGGGCCTGTAATTTTAAACTGTTTGGTTTCAGTGACTGTTACAATATTTTTATCTTTTGTGCGTCTGATTCTATTCTCTTCGACTTGTAATACTTGAGCGGATTCACCGAGTACCATCTCTTTCAATGTCTGAAAGTTTACCAATTTAGATGTCTTGAGGTTCAATGTTAAGCCTTTAACTTTACATACAGGGATCAATTTCTGTTTGTTGGTAGACCATACGAGGTAGGCATAGGTTTTCGGCCCTCCAGATACAAACTCTACTATGTAGGACCCAGGTCCGTACTCTACCAACTCGTCGGTCATTTCCCCAAGGTAGTCCCCTGTAGGCACTTTATACAAATTACCTCTCAAGTAATATATTACCGAGTCTGTATCGTAATATAGGACTTGACCTCCCAACTTTTCAAGGTGTTCATATAATTTGAGTCGGGCATGGGCTGTAGTGTAGGCCGCGATCACAACATTCACATTTCTCAACGCTTCTCCCACCTCATTAATGTACTCCCAGCTAACAACTAATACTTCTTCATTAATAACCTGTATCATGTTTATCTTTATTTCAGCACTAATTAACATTTGAAAGAAATCTTTCGGGTCTCTAACAATTGAGGCTTTGGTTTGGTTCTCCCTCTGTCCGAATTTCCCCCAGAAAGAATTCAACATTAATTTTGCCAAAGACCTTAAACCCCCATTCTTAGCAATCTTGTTTTTCTCCAGTTTTACCCCCTCATGTTTATAGTAATCCAAAATATACTTGTCTTTATCTTCCTCAGTCTTGCACCAACTAGGAAACCCTGACGCCTCCTGTTTCATTTTCAAAAATTTATTAATAAAATCAGTAAACAGACCACCGGTTTCATAAGTCGCCACTTGGTATTCCCAGAGTTCATACATGTCTAGAATCACATAACCCTTCTCTACTGCCTTTCTGATCTCCTGCATTGTCCAAGTCCCTACCAATGCCCTCTCATTACTTTCATGAAAACATTCCCCCTGATTTAAAGTCTCTCCACAAGTTTGACACAAGACAAACATTAATTTGTTGTTTATTTTTACTGGGAGCACAGGGTGGTATAGGTCCCTAGGCGGTAAAATTTTACACTTGAGCAATCCTTCTACATCAAGTCCCCGCTCTCTGCACTCCCTATCTCCTACATAAATTTCAGGGTGGCCTACGGGGTAGTTACAATATTTATTAACATACGGGTACAACGAACAAACATCTACATACTGAATAGTTTCTCCCTCCGCACATTTATGATAAGCTTTCGCGTTACCAGTCCTACCTCCAAAGAAGGAATCTCTTGGGTCAAGGGGAAGGCTATTCAATATTGGTAGACTGTCCAAGTGTTTGAGGTTCTCATCCTTTTTCGTTTTCCTAAACTCGCACTCCCACATTTCAATAACATTACTTCCGAGTTTCTCAATTTTTTTTAGAGTTCTCTGATAACGCAAATGAAGTGAATCAGAGGGATCCTCCTTCAGAGGGGCCTCCCGGCTGTAAGGGAAACATTTAGGGCATCCGTGCCAGTAACACCCATGAAATTCATAAATATTCTCCCCATCAAAACCATCTACTTTCGCTCCATTGATTTTAACTTCTCTCCCCTTTCCAGCATGCTCAATCATAACACCACGCTTCTCCTCTTCCCAAGATAGCCACTGTAAGGCCACGGCTGACTGATTATCTGTTAATCGGTACCCACCTTTCGGGATCAAGCCAATTGTATTAGGTTTTAGGAATTTGCGGCGGAAAGCCAGGTTGCACGCGCTGGCAATGGTTACAGCCTCGAGAAACGGATCTACGCTGCATTCTTTTAAAAATAAGGCTCTGAATTTAATACACGCCTGCGCCAGAATCTCTACATCCGAAATGCAATACTCCAAAATCTCTTTTTGAAAGTCAAACACGTAGCCACTGTTCACCTGTTCATTATACCATTTATTAAAGTCATCGTGGGATTTCTCAAACATAGTCTCCGGGCAATAAAACTCTTTCGCGGGCATCGGGCCTACATAATTTTGGTTCTCAAGGGTGTTGAATAGGTGCGGGAAATAGCCTTTCTTTTTCTCTGGAGGCAAGTCAAACGCTTTGGGGAGTGCAGCGAGGGGCATGGGGAAATAGCTTAAGGAATCAACAAATCTAACGTTATCCATTTCCATTAAAATAATCTTGGATCCTCTCATTACAAGTTCGGGTGTGAATTTAGTCTCTTCCAGAGTATACTTTAAAATGAATTGGAAATCAAACCCCTGTCCATTGTGTGCAATCACACAAACATCTTTAAACTTTTTCCTGACTTGCATCACATACTCCATAAACTGTTTTACAGGGTCCTCTTTGAAAATCTTTGTACGGTTTTTGCATGCCATACAGAAGCCTGAACCTAGACACTGTCCACAGAACTGCTGGCTTACGCATAGGTTAACTTTATGAACTTTTTTCTCTGGGTCAGATGGAAGGTTTTCATCTTGTCTGGTTTCAAAATCAAAGAAAATAAATAAGTAGTTTTTCCCCTTCGGTTGGCTTTCATTAGGTTTCATGTAACATTTATGGTTAGGGTCCATAAACTCTTCGCATACTTTACAGTACACCTCCCCACATTGATGGGGCTTGGACCTTTCATTGATCATTACTAGTTTACCGCAATCAAGACATTTCTTTACTAACTGGCATTTATCGATTTTGTGAGCTATAAAACAGGCCTGATTTTTATAAGTCATGTTACATTCAGGACAATCTATTCCTTGGTGCTCCAGCTTACAGGGGGGTGAGATAGTCTGGCAAGTAGGACAGATATTAGAGCAGCGGTGTTTAGGTTTATGGTCATAGGGGACATGGCATGCTTCACAGAAATACTTGCATGCAAAGGCAGCAGTTAGTGAATTGATTACATTATAATGGCCATTATGGAAAAGTAAATTAATTTTGAATTTTGGGTTTTCGACTCGCCCCTCAAAGTAAACTTCGCGACCTTTACAGTCGTAGTTGTAGACAGTGATTTTAAAGTTTGTTAAATGATCTTGGAATTTCTCAAGTTCGGGGATACCGGCTCCACCATCGGATATCTCAACACGCGCTCTACGCATAAGCTCTTGGGCTCTAACTGTCTGTCTTTTACCTTTATCTTTTTTAATTAAATTATAATCTGAATCACCAGTAACTTTAGCCATTGCGACTACTATCGCTCTAGGCAAACACAAGTTGTCTTTATTATTAATAACAACAATCCCATTCCTAGCTTTACACTCTTCTTCAAATGTGTTGTATAAACCGGGTCTCCTGCGTGATCCAGACCCTACAGGGAGATTAACTCGAGTACATTCTACTTTAAAAGTGTCTGTCGATTTAATTGATTCCGAATTACTTTGAATAATTCCGCCAAATATTTCCCACAAAACATCTTCAGTTACTTCATTGAAGGGTCGAAAAGCTACGTACCCCGGGTCTTTAGATTTTAAATTTAGACTCTGCAAAGTGAAACCTAGCATATCGTTTTCATGGCATTGGTCTTTTACTTCATTCACAATCTTAGCAAAACCTTGTCTTAGCCAATCAATTTCATTTGTTTCGGGAGGAGGGTTAGTAAATTTGAAAATCGTTCTAAGCCCATATAATCTGAATTTCTTTATGTAAGTCTGGTCCTCACTAAGAACATTAACAGGTTCGACAACCGACTCCATTACGTCCGTTCGCTACGAGAGCCTGACGCAAAGAGAGCGAGGACAAGCAGCGGTCGGCGGTATAATTACCAACCAGCCAATCAGAGCGCTGCACGCCCATTATCCACCAATCAGGGACCTTCTTATTCCAACCAATCACAGCCATGGTATTCTTCTGTTGCAGTGAACCACGGCGAGCTCTTCCTCGTCCCACCGGAGGAGCTGGAGGGGGTGGTGGGAGGAGGAGAAGCAGCGGGAGGAGAGGTGGCAGCAGGAGGGGAGGTGGCAGCGGGAAGAGAAGAGGTGGCAGCAGGAGGAGAAGAAGAAGACATGGAAGGGGAAGAGGAGGGAGAAGAGAAAGAGGAGGAGGAAGAGGGAAGAGGGCAGGGGGATGGGGATGAAGAGTAATGTGTAAATATTATAATATATAGTTTAGTATAGTTTTTTTATCCAATATTGTAAATATATAGCTTAATATAGTTTTTTACTAACCCACAACATTAGTTTTTATTATACCTCTACCATAGAGTATACCATATAGTATATACTTTATAGTATATACCTTATAGTATATGGTTTATAGTGTATACTTTATAGTAAATGGTATGAGTTGGTAACACTGCAGGGAAATTGCAGGGAAATTTTGGGAATTTCCAGGGAAATTTAGGGAATCCCTGGGGGTTGGCAACCCTGCTTCCTTTTCCCGCCAAACCGGAAGTGACGTCACTCCAAACCGGAAGTGGTCCGCTCTCTGTGCCTATTCTACTCGCGCCGCTGTCGGTGGACGCGCGTGCGGGCGTGAGGTGACAACATATAAATACATTTTTAACCAAAAAAAATGAAAATTTGTTAATATAGTGTTCTTAGATCAAGATTCAGCTCCATCCTTGACTGAAATGTGGTCTCTGTTGACGTATCGATTACAACTCACATTCAACTACAAAGCCACATGAGTGTCTAGTAATGTGATGTTTTTCAATAGAGATACAGAGATTGTATATAGTTGAAAACCAACTGTACATTATTACATAAAAAGCAAAAAATGACGAATTGTAGATACATTTTTGAACATATCTCTGGAGTGACAAAATGCCTTAGTAGTAAAATTACACACAGAGTACTGGTAGAAGGAAAAATACAAGTTGTTATCAAATGTTGGAACGATAAACGAAAAACCATAATATGTAATTATGTTTCATTCTAAGTACTGCAACTTTTTCTGTTGGCAGGCAGCGGCGGGTCTCGCCTTTGGAACGCGACCTGGACCGATCTGTTGAAGCATGACCTTCTCATGAAGTACGACAAGTTCGCGCGGCCGGCGCAGCACACCAACATCACGGAGGTGAAGTTAGGGCTGACCGTGAAGCACATTGAGATTGTAAGTATCCAATGATGAACTTCATAAGTTATCGACGTCACCAGAGTTACCAAACCATAAGATATGACGAGTTCTCATGGGGAGCGCAGCACACTAACATCATGGAAGTGAAGTTGGGGCTGACCGTGAAGCACATAGAGATTGTGAGTACCCGATGATGAACTTCATAAGCTATCGGCGTCACCAGAATTTCCAAAAAAACAAGGTAGGACGATTTCTAGTGGCCAGCGCAACACACTAACATCACGGAAGTGAAGTTGGGGCTGACAGTAAAGCACAAAGAGATTGTGAGTATCCGATGATGAACTTCATAAGCTATCGGCGTCACCAGAATTTCCAAAAAACAAGGTAGGACGATTTGTAGTGGCCAGCGCAGCACACTAACATCACGGAAGTGAAGTTGGGACTGACCGTGAAACACATAGAGATTGTGAGTACCCGATGATGAATTTCATAAGCTATCGGCTTTATCGGAATTTCCAAAAAACAAGGTAGGACGATTTCTAGTGGCCGGCGCAGCACACCAACATCACGGAGGTGAAGTTAGGGCTGACCGTGAAGCACATTGAGATTGTAAGTATCCAATGATGAACTTCATAAGTTATCGACGTCACCAGAGTTACCAAACCATAAGATATGACGAGTTCTCATGGGGAGCGCAGCACACCAACATCACGGAGGTGAAGTTAGGGCTGACCGTGAAGCACATTGAGATTGTAAGTATCCAATGATGAACTTCTTAAATTATCGCACTCACGTGAAGTACCAACCCACAAGGTAGGACGTGTTCACGGGGCCGTTGCAGCACATCAACATCACGGAGGTGGAGTTGGGTCTGACCGTGAAACACATAGAGATTGTGAGTAACTGCTGATGAACTTCTTAAGTTGTCGTGCTCATGTTATGTACCAACCCACAAGGTACGACAAGTTCGCGCGGCCGGTGCAGCACACCAACATCACGGAGGTGAAGTTGGGCCTGACTATGAAACACAACAAAATTGTCATTACCTGCTGACGAACTTTGAAGTTCATCTGAAACATAAACCTATCGATAAAATTTTGCAGTTCAACTAGTCCTGACATAAATTTTGCCCTCCCCTACAAGCATGTTGAATTTCTGTACTGAAATCTTATAATATTGTTCCAATTTTTTTTGCACACAATATTCAGTCTCTGAAAAGTACCAAAAGTAAAAAATAAGTAAAAAGAACCAAAAGTGTAAGAAAGGTACAACAGAATTTATTTTTTTCTGGATAAAAGTTTATCTTTGTAAATATGTTATCGGCAAGGACCAAAGATGTCCACAATTAACCCAGAATATATAATTTTGAAAAACAATTACGTAATAGATTATTAAGTACAACTTGAGAACTGTTGATTATTGTGAATTTATCAAGGTGATATGAATGGAATATTCTTAAAGAATTTTAAGGTATGTATCATTTTCGTAATACATAGTTTGTGGAGTACCAGTGTTTTTTTGTTTTGTTTTTTCTATAACATATCCCTGGATCCACGTGGAATTTTTAAGTGAGTTGAAACACATCATTTTGTTTCAGGACGAAGTCAGATCTCTAATGACCATGAATGCCTGGTCCAGTTTTGTAAGTAGATTGCTGAACTTGATCAAATAGAATTTCACTATCAGACACACGTTTAAAGACTGAATTCGTATACTTTCAACCCAATAAAGAAGAACCCTGATGCCAGAAACTGCCTCAAACATAGTGAAGATTTTGGAAATTCTGAATAATTTTATTCATTTTTACTAGTGGTTAAACACACACTGGGCAAGGAAGGATACAGGAAAATAACTCGAGCTTTCATCTAGTTGTGTGTACTGTGACATATCCCTTACATCCCGTTTAATACAAGCAGAATATACTTTTGTCAATAAAAATTATAATTTAAATTTTTACGTTTAAAAACTAGTTTCTTAAACAAAAAATTAGATTTCTTTTGCATCTCCAACATGATTACCGTGGCATGACTTGTGAAATAGTAGCTATAAAAGAACCAAAAATGAAAATGAAAATCCAAACATTCAGCACTCCCTGAAATATCTAAAAAAAAGCGCTAACATGGCCCCCTTTGGCTTGACCGTAGCCCCTAACTGGGTAGGCCGCTTCTTGATGATGTCACGCAAAAGGGCAAGAGGATTCGGAGTTATTGTGGATTTTAGGGGCGAAATCTGAAATTAACTGCGATTAGAAATTTAAACAAATTGAAATTAAGTAGCCTATTTGAAAATTCTTGATTTGCCTCCGAATGAGAAGTGAAAGTAAACTTTTATTTTAATCATAATTTTTTTTGGCGAACTCATTTGAAATTTTGCTGTACAATATAATGCAACTGTTATGTGTAGTTCATCCTGAGGTATACTTAAAGTTGGTTGAGTTCTACAACCCAACATTTAAAGCATACGTGCAGTGTAAATATTGTAGTGCGTACATGTTTCAACTATTAAACATTAACTCCTACAGAAATTTTTATTAAATTTTCCTTGACAAAGCGATTGCAATTAAATGTCAAAGTCTTCTCTGTACGTAGGTAAGCGATTCATGAACAGTAAATACCGCTCCTTCCTGGGATTCGGGTGGGATCCAATACTTCACACCTATCAGCTCATTGAGCTGGCCCCGAGATCGAATGGAATTTCATTTTTGGAAATTTTAAGTGTGGTGACAAGAGGAGAGGTGACGAACACAGAGCACAAGCTAGCCATAGTTATCTAGTACTTATTGTCTTGTTATCTAGTACATCTAGTTATATAGTTTATCTAGTACTTTTCAACACACTTAGTATCAAAAAATACAATCTAGACAAAATTTTATATTATAGTACTATTTCATGGATGCCTCATGAGAGTAGGTAACCAGTTGTTGTTACCTTACTGCAGTGAATGTTGCAGAGATGGCCATACGAGAAGCTGAAGTGGAACAGCAGTGACTACGGAGGTATCAAGGTGCTGCATTTGGCTGACCACGAGATATGGCAGCCGGACATTATGCTCTATAACAGGTAACCCGGGCTGGTAATGAAGTTATTTAAGATGAGTTTCTTCCCTTGCATTTAGTTTTCTGTTAATAGCCATAAGTCATACGTCATTTATTTGCCAGAATCAACAAATTACAATTTGTATTAGCAAAGACTGCGTAATGAGTTCAAATTTATATTAACAAATAGATACTCAGAAAAAAATAACTTAAAATTAACTAAGTGTAGAAAACAAACAATATCTCGCTCCTTTTATCCCCCAGTCAGGAAATCTCAGACACTGTAATGAGTTTTATCTATCAACATGGTATTTAGCAGTTTCATAAATTTTGAATGATTTGATTCAAACTTCAGATTAAGAGGGAGACAATTGTATATTTTGATGCCGTTATACAACAAGTGGTGTTGGAAGAAAGAAGTGGATTATTTGGGAATTTGGCGATTGTTTGTGGAGCGTAAGGGATAAATACTGGGATTTAGGTTATTATGGAATTGAGAAAAGTTTTGTTTATGAAAGATAATGTTTCAAGGATGTATAAAGAAGGAAACTCTAAGATGGCAGAAGAATGAAATATATTTCTGCATGATTGTCTTTTTTACTAAAAAATATTTTCCTAATTACATTTCTTGAATTGCCTTTTTTTTAATTTTAAAAAGAAATATGATTATCTTATTCTCAGCTTTCCAAATAGACACAGCATAACACAGAAATTGATAAATAAGTCCGTAGTAAGTGGTTATAAGAACCGCAAGTTATAAGAAGAGGTTATAAGAAGAGTGGTTATAAGAAGAGGCAGTTTTGGCAAGAGTGCGCAGGATAAAAACCAACACTGACTCTTTTGATGACATGTTCGATATGTAAGTTGAAGTTTAGGTTGTGATCAAGAAAAATGCCAAGAAACTTTGTTGAATTGGATGGCTCTACTATGATTTGATGAAGTAGAACTGATAAATTTGGGTCTTGTGTATGTCTGTTTGAAATGCGGAATTTGGTTAGATGTGTTTTTTTTCTGTATTTATGTTCAACAGCTTGTCATCAAACCACTGGACCAATTTGTTTGCATCAATGTATGCTTTCTGTTCAAGTGACTGAAGGGAGGGGCTTGATAGGACTAAGGAAGTGTTATCGGCAAAAAGACACACTTTTGCCTCTGTTATGCTAGTGGGAAGATCGTTCGTGAAAAGGAGGAAAAGCCCGGGTCCCAGAACAGATCGCTGGGGACACCCCTCAATACCACTCCTTCCATTTTGATCTTTGGCTGTTATTGCCTTCGTCCTGTAAGAAACGAGAGGAACCAATTGGAGGCTACCCCTCGGATTCCCATGTTGAATTTGAATTTATTGAATTGTAAAATGCTACATTACAGTCATAAAAGGCCACTTACAAAGTAGAATCATGTTATTAACAATTATATAATAGAAGCATGCAGTTTCGTGCAGTCGACAGTTCATTATTAACTGATAATAAATAACTTAATTTATCAATAAGATGCCACTAAAAGCCGAATAACTTACAACAATAAATTGACTAAGATAATAACTAACAGACAATAAATAGGTAACAAGTTAATAAATAGTCGATTTTTAGGTATATCCTCACCTGGAAATTTTTGCTCGAAGGCATTTTGGAATAAACCAATACTTTAGATTTAAAATACTCCTTCGGTCACAATGAACACTTTCTGATCTTTTTTCAAATACAAATATGTTTCTGACTTAACTTGAGTACCTTCAACAGACCCCTCATAAAGCGAACAAAATTTTTATAATGCAGATTAGCTTATAGCAAAGGAAGAAGACAAACCAGGGATACCAACTTATGAACTGATTATCTTTCTTAACATTTGTTTACTCTACTTGTATTTAGGGCTGTGTTTAAAATAAACGCCCAGTAAATTGTTAGTTGTGGCATAACTATAATTTCCTCCAGATTATACTTTGATCAAACATATCAATACTATCCCAATGTTCTAGTGATCTTGGCCACTCCGTCGACCACTTCGGATCCACTCTTTGCATCGTCTATCCCAACGGCAGCGTGTTGTGGGTTCCGCCCTCCCAGTTCTCAGTCTATTGTGACATCAACTTGCGCAAATGGCCCTACGACAGGCACACATGCAATTTCCTTTTTGGTTCCTGGATTTACGACGGTTATGAAATTCTCCTGAAGAAAATGAGACCCAATGAAAGTTCGGTGAGCATTTATTTCCCAACGATTGTTTATGATTTTGTTATTCAGTTATAGTAGGATTCACGAAAAAAGTCCGATGAGAGTCGATACATTGTTGCCAAATTTATTCTTAAACGCATTTTATACTGGTATAACACATGATAAACATAACCAGAAATGACAACATTGCAGGGCGAGAGGGGGTGAGGGGGGACACAGCTGTTTTAATTTCCATCGGACTATTTTCGTGCATCTTACTATAGTGTCTATACTTCTAAATAGTTAATAAGCACAAATATTAAGATGCATGGATATAGTTTTATCCGGCATTACCTATTTGTAGGATAGATACATGGAACTAGAGCCGATGGTGAAGTGGTCCGTGGAGTCGGTTAAGGAGTTTGAAGAAATAGTGATTTTTCCTTGCTGTCCTGAGCCCTACAACCACGTAGAGGTGATCGTCACTGTTAAAAGGAAAGGTTCTGCATTAGTTTTTATCCCAGTTATAGGTAATTCTTTAGCTAAAACTCTGAACATATAGTAATTTATTCTGGTCTCTTTTCAATCATAGTGGATTAGTCCTCACTAATAACCATATTGCGTTTTTAATGTTCACTAATGCTAAACGTTTCTCGAAATCACTTCATATTACGTTTAATTCACGCTACCAAATAAATCAATCAATTATATCCATCTCATCCAATATTGTGATTATCAGTTCTGGTAGTCACCTAAAACTACACCTATTTACATGTGTTTTACGCGTATATTTAAAATTGTCGTATTTATTCATTTTTGCATCCTAGACTGATCAGTGACTGATGATTAGGTTACATACCTTGTGCCGTCGTCAATCCATATAGTTTTCCTTATAACTAGTTTCGGGACTGTTGTTCCATTGTCAAATCAGTAGAACGTCTTTAAAACACAGTCATACTTTACATTTAATAGCACGACACATAACACAACACACGCGCGAACATTTAACACTTAATTTGAGGTTGGCCGGACAAAAAATGGAAGGTTGCCAAACCTTCGGTAACCTTCCTTCGGTAATGTTCGCGCGTGTGTTGCGTTATGTGTCGTGTTATTAAATGTAAAGTATGACTGGGTTTTAAAGTTTTGACGACGTCTACTGATTTGACAGTAAGACAACAGTCCCTAAACTATATCGGAAAACCTATATGAATTGACGACGGCTCAAGATATGTAACCTAATCATCAGTAAAATTGTTGACTCAATCCCAATGTTATTCTAATAGGGAAATTTCAAATTTCAAGGATGTATAGTGCCTTTAATTAAGTCTGATTCTCGTCAATTTTGTACATGCTGACCCCTATCCAATGACATTAAAAACTTAGTTTTTTTTTAAGGAAGAGTTCTTTTAACAAAAAAACCCCCCAAGCTATTAAATGAGTAAAAACTACTTTACAAAAAATAATTTTTTAATTAAATGCCATTTTCATAAATTAAAAGAATTTATTCATATTGGAGAATTAGCCCCTGAACTGGTAAAACTTAAATTTGGTTTAGGTTACCTTCGTCTCCACAATTGAACACCACAATTGAACTGGAGACGAAGGTAACCTAAACCAAATAAAAGAATTTATATTTACATTTAAGGATTTTGACTGGTAGATTTAATTTATATTAGCAGGAATAGAGTTAAGAAAACTTTTTTATTAAAACCTAATTACAATTCAACAAAGGTTTTCAGTATTGAACTTTGAATAAAAAAAAGAGGGAACACCTCTGAGTAAATTACGTACTTATTTACTAATCAAATACTAAAATAGCTCATCATATATCTTAAAAAGTCATAGTTCTTCACACTTGTTTATTTGAAGTATACTTTTCTTACTCATAGAACTGTTATTCATCGATATAGAGTACAATTAATTTTTTAAATATTTTCTTGATTAGCTTTATCTGTTCTGAGTCTCATGTTCTGAGCATATTCATAGTTCTATGTTCTGAGCATAGTCTCATGTTCTCATGTTCTGATAGTTAGCATGTTCTGAGTCTCTGATTGGGCCTGATGATGACCGGTGTGACTGGTCGAAATCAATCGCCATTATAAGATCTTTTATATATATTTACCGTCTTGTAAACAATTACAGTATAAGTGTAAATATATCGAGTAGTGTTGGAAGACGTTTTATTTTTTCGACCTGAAATCAATTTTTTAACGTTCATAAATCAAATCAACATAAAATTAAAACATGGATACAAAATTTTTTTCGCCATGTTTTTAGTCACTTTGCCGTATTATTTTCATAAGAGTTGTTTATGTTGTAACCAGCTTGTTTCCATGTTCCCCGCAGTGTGCCTGGTCCTCACACTGGCCATGTTCTGGCTGCCTCCCCTTGCCTCGGACAAGTTCCTGCTGGCCGGAGTTGCCGCCATCATTGAGCCCATGTTCCTCATTTGATGATGTTTATGTTGTAACCATCTTGTTTTCATGTTTCCCGTAGTATGCCTGTTCCTCACCTTGGCCATGTTTTGGCTGCCTCCCCATGCCACGGACAAGTTCCTGCTGGCCTAAGTCACCGCCATCATTGAGTCCATGTTCTTCATCTGAAGCTGTTTATGTTGTAACCAGCTTGTTTCCATGTTCCTCGCAGTGTGACTGGTCATCACACTGGCCATGTTCTGGCTGCCTCCCCACACCTCGGACAGGTTCAGGTGGCCGGGGTCTCCGCCATCATTGAGTCCATGTTCTTCATCTGAAGCTGTTTATGTTGTAACCAGCTTGTTTCCATGTTCCTCGCAGTGTGCCTGGTCATCACACTGGCCATGCTCTGGCTGCCTCCCCACGCCTCGGACAAGTTCTTGCTGGCCGGGGTCTCCACCATCATTGAGTCCATGTTCTTTATCTGAAGCTGTTTATGTTGTAACCAGCTTGTTTCCATGTTCCTCTCAGTGTGACTGGTCATCAGACTCGCCATGTTCTGGCTGCCTCCCCACGCCTCGGACAAGTTCCTGCTGGCCGGAGTTGCCGCCATCATTGAGCCCATGTTCCTCATCTGATGCTGTTTATGTTGTAACCATCTTGTTTCCATGTTCCCCGCAGTGTGCCTGGTCCTCACCCTGGCCATGTTCTAACTGAATCCCCACGCCCAGGACAAGTTCCTAATGGCTGGAGTCACCACCATCATTGAGTCCATGTTCCTCATCTGATGCTGTTTATGTTGTAACCAGCTTGTTTCCATGTTCCCCGCAGTGTGCGTGGTTCTCACCCTGGCCATAATCTGGCTGCCTCCCCACGCCTCGGACAAGTTCCTGATGGCCGGGGTCACCGTCATCATTGAGTCCATGTTCCTCATCTGATGCTGTTTATGTTGTAACAAGATTGTTTCCATGTTCCCCGCACTGTGCGTGATCCTCACCCTGGCTCGGACAAGTTCCTGCTGGCCGGTTTCGCCATGATTAAGTCCATATGACTCATTTGATGCTGTTTTTGATGTAACCAGCTTGTTTCCATGTTTCCCGCAGTGTGCCTTATCCTCACCCTGACCATGTTCTGGCTGCCTCCCCACGCCTCGGACAAGTTCCTGCTGGCCGGTTTCGCCCTGATTGAGTCCATATGACTCATCTGATGCTGTTTATGATGTAACCAGCTTGTTTCCATGTTCCCCCCAGTTTGCCTTATCCTCACCCTGGCCATGTTCTGGCTGCCTCCCCAAGCCTCGGACAGGTCGCTGCTGGCCGGGGTCGCCACCATCATTGATGTTCTGGAAGCTGTTCATGTTCCTCATTTGATGATGTTTATGTTGTAACCAGCTTGTTTTCATGTTTCCCGTAGTATGCCTGTTCCTCACCTTGGCCACGTTTTGGCTGCCTCCCCATGCCACGGACAAGTTCCTGCTGGCCTAAGTCACCGCCATCATTGAGTCCATGTTCTTCATCTGAAGCTGTTTATGTTGTAACCAGCTTGTTTCCATGTTCCTCGCAGTGTGCCTGGTCATCACACTGGTCATGTTCTGGCTGCCTCCCCACGCCTCGGACAAGTTCCTGATGGCCGGGGTCTCCGCCATCATTGAGTCCATGTTCTTCATCTGAAGCTGTTTATGTTGTAACCAGCTTGTTTCCATGTTCCTCGCAGTGTGCCTGGTCATCACACTGGCCATGTTCTGGCTGCCTCCCCACACCTCGGACAGGTTCCTGCTGGCCGGGGTCTCCGCCATCATTGAGTCCATGTTCTTCATCTGAAGCTGTTTATGTTGTAACCAGCTTGTTTCCATGTTCCTCGCAGTGTGCGTGGTCCTCACCTTGGCCATGTTCTGGCTGCCTCCCCACGCCTCGGACAAGTTCCTGATGGCCGGGGTCACCGTCATTATTGAGTTCATGTTCCTCATCTGATGCTGTTTATGTTGTAACCAGCTTGTTTCCATGTTCCCCGCAGTGTGCCTTATCCTCACCCTGGACATGTTCTGGCTGCCTCCCCACGCCTCGGACAAGTTCTTGCTGTCCGGGGTCTCCTGGGGTGTATGTTGTACTTCAGGGACTGCACCCCTAGAACTGGGATGTCCACTACCCAATCCCAGCTCGAAGCACTGAGTTTGGTAACGGGCGTGGCTCCCTTTATCAACTGAAGTAGGGCAGCTTCGGCTGTTCCGAGCCCTGGCGGAGGTGGCCTTGTGTCAATCGCGCGCTTACTGGGTGTCTCACTCCAGCCTCCCCCCAAAAGGGAGGGAATGAGTCAGGATGTCGGGGATCTGGGGCTTCCGTGCCTTCGGGTATGGTTGCAGTGCAGCCGGCGCCTTTGGCGTGCGGGTTTCCAGTGACTTAGTTATTCCGCTTGGGATCCACCCATGACCCAATTAAAACCTAAAATGGGGACCTCGGGATCCGGTTCAAGCCCCTGGCTTCGGCCAGTCCGGATATTGGGTTGGACTCGAGGGGGCCGTGGTTGTCGATATGCTCGGCACACAGCTTCGGCTGTGGAGGGCCCTCCAGCCTCATCTGGGGGCGTTGCTCACAAACGAAAGCTGAGAAGTACCATGGGTAGTGGTGCCACTGTCACTCACAGCGGATGGTCATTTTGGGTCACCGCCGGTTGAGTACCACAGGCCTAGTGAATTCCGGGTTTTGTGGGGGTCTAATCCGCCTCAATGTGATTTGGGACAAACTGTTCCATAACTCCCCTGGTCGCAAGACTGGTCCGGTTAAGGCTCACGCTAGGTACGGACTACCCGTGAGGGTAGGGGGAGCCAATACGAGGTTCACCTTGTAAAGGAAATGAAACGTACAGAAATGTCCGGGGTCTCCACCATCATTGAGTCCATGTTCTTTATCTGAAGCTGTTTATGTTGTAACCAGCTTGTTTCCATGTTCCTCTCAGTGTGCCTGGTCATCACACTGGCCATGTTCTGGCTGCCTCCCCACAATTCGGACAGGTTCCTGCTGGCCGGGGTCTCCGCCATCATTGAGTCCATGTTCTTCATCTGAAGCTGTTTATGTTGTAACCAGTTTGTTTTCATGTTCCTCGCAGTGTGCCTGGTCATCACACTGGCCATATTCTGGCTGCCTCCTCACGCCCCGGACAAGTTCCTGCTGGCCGGGGTCTCCGCCATCATTGAGTCCATGTTCCTCATCTGATGCTGTTTATGTTGTAACCAGCTTGTTTCCATGTTCCTCGCAGTGTGCCTGGTCCTCACCCTGGCCATGTTCTGGCTGCCTCCCCACGCCTCGGACAAGTTCCTGATGGCCGGGGTCACCGTCATTATTGAGTTCATGTTCCTCATCTGATGCTGTTTATGTTGTAACCAGCTTGTTTCCATGTTCCCCGCAGTGTGCCTTATCCTCACCCTGGACATGTTCTGGCTGCCTCCCCACGCCTCGGACAGGTTCTTGCTGTCCGGGGTCTCCACCATCATTGAGTCCATGTTCTTTATCTGAAGCTGTTTATGTTGTAACCAGCTTGTTTCCATGTTCCTCTCAGTGTGCCTGGTCATCACACTGGCCATGTTCTGGCTGCCTCCCCACGCCTCGGACAAGTTCCTGATGGCCGGGGTCACCGTCATTATTGAGTTCATGTTCCTCATCTGATGCTGTTTATGTTGTAACCAGCTTGTTTCCATGTTCCCCGCAGTGTGCCTTATCCTCACCCTGGACATGTTCTGGCTGCCTCCTCACGCCCCGGACAAGTTCCTGCTGGCCGGGGTCTCCGCCATCATAGAGTCCATGTTCTTCATCTGAAGCTGTTTATGTTTTAACCAGCTTGTTTCCATGTTCCTCGCAGTGTGCCTGGTCATCACACTGGCCATGTTCTGGCTGCCTTCCCACGCCTCGGACGAGTTCCTGCTGGCCTAAGTCACCGCCATCATTGAGTCCATGTTCTTCATCTGAAGCTGTTTATGTTGTAACCAGCTTGTTTCTATATTCCTCGCAGTGTGCCTGGTCATCACACTGGCCATGTTCTGGCTGCCTCCCCACGCCTCGGACAAGTTCCTGCTGGTCGGGGTCTCCGCCATCATTGAGTCCATGTTCCTCATCTACTTATCCCAAAAACTACCAGGAACGGGCAACCATGTACCTCTTATTGGTGCGTATAGTCCAGCAACATCCATATTACTTGCCTAATACCTTAAATCATCACAAATTTCACTTTCTCACATCATTCTTCTTGAAATAGTCATCAATTAAAAAAGCTATCATTAAAATCATTTGCACTGCTCTGACCTACTAAATTACTTTACCTCAATCAACACAAAATCTTCCAAATTTATTTTCAATCAACCCGTTTAGGTTAATTTAGTTCATCACATGAATCTTCCGATGTCATATTTTCTCTCCCACAAGAAATCTCTATTCCCTATTCCTACCCCTAATTCCACCTACTAGCTTTCTATACTTCTGTCTAATAACAACTCTCTATAAAAACCACTCTTCATTATCAATTCTATCTTCTATCCGTATTAAAGCAACCTTAAAAATTTCTTATATTTTATATTTTCTGGATTTCTCCTACCTTATATTATTCTATAGCTTTCCTATATTTTTTTCATGGCCTTTTTATTCCTGTTGTTTGTCCAGTGGAGTTCTACGGCTACAGCCTGCTCCTGGTCAGCTTGTCTGTGGTCGTGTCTGTGTTGACGGTCAACATGAGTCGGCGACCACTGTCTCGTCCTGTCCCCTGGATCATCACTAGAGTTCTCACCCGGTACTCGGCCTTCCTTGGGATACCGTACAACAAGGTAAATAAAAAAAACGACATTTACAGATATTTTTTACCAGTAGGTATCTTTTCGTCAGATTTGGATCAGCAGAGTCTACCACTTGTCCGGCGTCCCTCAGGGCTCTCACAATGGTTAACACAGTTTAATGGTTTTAATAAAGACCATCTAAAAGATATTGGTGTAGAACATGTTGTATTTGCTGATTACTTAGAATGATTTACAGACATGAACTCTAGAGTTACTCAACCTAATTTTATATTATTTTGTGGACAATGCTGTATGATGTTTTAAGAAATGTAGATCACTAATGTTAAGTTATTACTAAAGTGAGGTTTAAGAAAATAGTCAGATGAGAGTTAATCCGTTGTTTCCAAATCCATCCGGAAACATATTTTTATACTACGTTACACGTGATGATATAGCCACAAATTACAACATAACAGAGCGGTAGGCTCCGTCAAGAGGGATGAAGGAGACACGGCTGTTATGAGTCATCTTCACCTTGGGCCATTAGCCCATTGTTACGCTCTCGGCAATGTTAATAATACGGCTTTTAATGCAAAACATGGTATTTCATTACCTGTTTCGGACGCCGTTTTTCAACAGATGTTCTTTAAACTTGGTAAGTGTTTAGTTGAATAATTATATTAGAATTCTCATACCTCGAAATTTTGAAAGTTTAATAAATATTACTCTTATGGACGTTGCAAAGTAACGTGATTTTCCTTAGTAATATTTGTTAAATTTTCAAAGTTTCGAGGTATGATCATTTTAATATAATTATTCAACTAAACAATTACCAAGTTTAAAGAAAATCGGTTGAAAAATGGCGTCCGAAACGGGGGAAAAAAATACCATGTTTTGCATTAAAAGCCGTATGATTAACATTGCCGACTGCGTAACAATGGGCTAGTGGTCCAAGGTGAAAATGACACTTAAAAATACCAACAGACTATTTTCGTGAACATTACTTGGTTAAGTTACATTTGTTGTGTTCCAGAACGCGTTCGCCTCCATGTCTGAGCTTCACGAGCGCTGCCTGGTGGACCGTGGCCGCACCGAGTCCATGACGTCACCCATCAGAACTCCGCCCAGACGGCGAGGGAGTGGACACTCCTGGCCGCCGCTCAGGACCGTGCCATGTTCCTCCTCTACGTCATCATATTTGTTGTGTTCCAGAACGCGTTCGCCTCCATGTCTGAGCTTCACGAGCGCTGCCTGGTGGACCGTGGCCGCACCGAGTCCATGGACATCACCCATCAGAACTCCGCCCAGACGGCGAGGGAGTGGACACTCCTGGCCGACGCTCTGGACCGTGCCATATTTCTCCTCTACGTCATCATATTTGTTGTGTTCCAGAACGCGTTCGCCTCCATGTCTGAGCTACACGAGCGCTGCCTGGTGGACCGCGGCCGCACCGAGTCCATGGACGTCACCCATCAGACCTCCACCCAGATGGCGAGGGAGTGGACACTCCTGGCCGACGCTCTGGACCGTGCCATGTTCCTCCTCTACGTCATCATATTTGTTGTGTTCCAGAACGCGTTCGCCTCCATGTCTGAGTTACACGAGCGCTGCCTGGTGGACCGCGGCCGCACCGAGTCCATGGATGCCACCCATCAGAACTCCGCCCAGACGGCGAGGGAGTGGACACTCCTTTTCCGCCGCTCTGGACCGTGCCATGTTCCTCCTCTACGTCATCATATTTGTTGTGTTCCAGAACGCGTTCGCGTCCATGTCTGAGCTACACGAGCGCTGCCTGGTGGACCGCGGCCGCACCGAGTCCATGGACGCCACCCATCAGAACTCCGCCCAGACGGCGAGGGAGTGGACACTCCTTTTCCGCCGCTCTGGACCGTGCCATGTTCCTCCTCTACGTCATCATATTTGTTGTGTTCCAGAACGCGTTCGCCTCCATGTCTGAGCTACACGAGCGCTGCCTGGTGGACCGCGGCCGCACCGAGTCCATGGACGCCACCCATCAGAACTCCGTCCAGACGGCGAGGGAGTGGACACTCCTGGCCGCCGCTCTGGACCGTGCCATGTTCCTCCTCTACGTCATCATATTTGTTGTGTTCCAGAACGCGTTCGCCTCCATGTCTGAGCTACACGAGCGCTGCCTGGTGGACCGCGGCCGCACCGAGTCCATGGACGTTACCCATCAGACCTCCACCCAGACGGCGAGGGAGTGGACACTCCTGGCCGCCGCTCTGGACCGTGCCATGTCCCTCCTCTACGTCATCATCTTCCTGCTGATAGCAATGTCGTTCCTAGTGGCGGACCCACCTTTCAGAGGAAGAAAATGGTGAAATTTTGCTTAGTGCCACAATTGTAAAATTCGAAGAAAACAATGACTGCATTTTGCTTGACATCGTTATGTTGATCCTAACAGATGGTGTTTTTAAGATGTGTGTGTTTAACTTTTGTGAGTTATTGCTTACTGCCTCAGTATAATAAATACCTAAAAAGTGACCTTTTCTTGTTAACATAACGAGATGACTTCACTAGGCAATTCTTTTGAAAATTTATTTGCTGCTGATTGATATCATGAGCTAATGAAGTTATATATTTGTAACCTTAGCCATCGATACAATAGGTCAGAAAGGATGTTGATTGTAAGTACCAGGGAGACCGAGCTTATGCTTGCTAAAATTATTACTTTTGTTTCTTACACAAAGCTCTTTTGCTCCGCTTACTCGCCCTCTTCCTCTTAAGACGAGCACGTTCGTTTCGCTCACACACCAGACCGAAGGGTGCTGTGATTTAGTATAATTTTCTTAAACCACAGGTTAAAAATAAAACATGTAGGCTTATTTTATCTACAGTTTTCAGCTGAATTTGTTCAATTTAAAAATCGCCATGGATATTTAAAGGATAACATGGATTCTTTGAAGAGCTCTAGGACAAAAACCGTATTTTCCCAGACATGGGACCAGCTCCAACCGATTGCACGTGACCAAAACCCTCATATGCGAGTACAACTAACTGAGAACATAAAAAACTTGCTCATGCAAATATTGCTCGTTTTAGAGAATAAATAAGATGGATTCCAAGGAATTTTGTAAATTGGGCATATATTTGTCAATGTAAGCAGAGCTGTTCTATTGACTTTTTTAATCCAACGTTAGTGGAGCATTTTGTTTCAGGTAAACTTAATTCTATTAATTATAAAATTCTAAGCAAATCAATTTTTGAAAAGTTAAATTCTTAACCGCACTGGCCGAACAGTGTTCTGCTACGAACTTGTTTGTACGAACTTTTGCTTGTTTGTTGGTATTTATTATATAATGTAAATCATATGGTCAGTAATTGTTCGTTGAGAATGTTCATTAATTTATTGTGTTCGGCGATCAAGTTCGCCGCGAATGCTCGTCCAGTGTGGACGAAGCTTTATACTTAACTGGATTTCCTAATGGGCCTATGTATAAAAATCTGTCAACTTATTTAGTTTTTTAGCCATTTATTATGTCGTTGTTAGTTTCAAATTATATTATATTTTGCTGCCAGTGTATTAGGCCCTACTATATCAAAACACTGCAATGGAAAAGGAGTTTTAATGGTGTTGTCACTTAATGAAAAGGTCGATCAATAACGTAAACTTTTTCTCTTGGAAGTAGACAGACGAGCCCTTCAATGATTATGGCTTGTTTATCGATACCTGAGAATACAGTCAAGTTTTAACCTCAGTATTCATCTATCTTACAACTGTCTGTCTTTAAAACCAATTATGAGATTTGTAAAAAATTCCAAATATTTTACTATTGTAACAGTGCATTTATTTACAATTTATGGTTTCATTGGATATTAAATTAAATTGTGATATTTTTATTTAAGTATTATGACATATAAGAGGATATTTTATCATAAAAAATACCAAGCAATATAATTCACATCATATTTATATCCTGGAATATTTTACTTTTAAGTGTAGAACTTTTTAGGTATAATTTAAAATATTGTTTGTCATGTGTTCGTCATTTTTGTTCTTCTATAGTTGCAATGAACTTCTTTTTTTACTGCTACCATTTATATATATATATATATATATATATATATATATATATATATATATATATATATATATATATATATATATGTATGTATATATTACATCCTCGACACAATTCTATCCTTGAATGTTTTCCATTTACCAGCCTTAGCTAGCTAAATAGATGCCAAAACAGGTTGTATATAATGCTAAAATAGATAGTAATACCAAATGTGCTACTTTGATTTAATTAATAAAAGTATATTTTATACCTCTTCTTACAAACCTAAGAAGTGACATGAATGTTTAAAATGTCGATTGAATATTTAATTGCAAATAATTTTAAAAGTGTACTACCAACTATCATTCAAAAATATTATATCATAACAAGTAACAAACGATAAATTAACTAGTAATAAATATCCAACAATCTCAATAACAGCATATTAGAAAAAACTAAAATTACTAACAGGTAATAATCACAAAAATATAACGTTAAAGCAACATGATAATAGCCTACTTTACAAGCCAATTCAAGCGCGTCGAATACTAGAATATTGTTCGACAGTTATATGGTGCCCATATCAAATTGGCCATATTGCAACTCTCCAGAAGATTCAGACTCGCTTCATCAAGATGCTGGGAACACGCCTAGGACACGCCTATCTTGATGCTCCAGTACTTCAATTGGAGGGTCAGTTTGGTCTAGAGCCATTGTATCTTAGAAGAAAGCGGATTGACATAACCACCCTTTACAAAATTTGCAATGGCTTCATGGATTACCCTGACCTATTGCACTCGATCGACTTCACTATTCCGAGAGGCACACGTTCCAAGACCATCTTCCAACGGAGGTCTGCTTCTACTGCCTACGCCTACAACACCGGCATCACAAGGCTTCTCCGAATCGGCAGCGAGGTTGCTATGTCTCTATATATTTTCAGTGGTGCTTCAGCAGATGTTTTCAAATCCAAGGTCTCCAAAGTAGTGGGTAGAGTTCAATGCTAGTTTTTTCCTTTCTGTAAACATCACAAGTTAATTTGTTTGTTATCAAGCCACTTATTATTATTATTATTATTATTAATGTTATATTGTCTTGTTAGTATTATTTAATATTATTTTCAATTGTTTTATTTTATAGTTTATCACTGCTATTCTTTGAATATTTGAATAAATATAATTCATATAGTTCATATAATAAATATAATTCATATAATGTTATGAAGTCACTCGTAGATTTTTACACTGATATTTTTTCAGATGCAACTGAGTCCATTATTTGTTATTGTTAACTTCATAGTTACTTGTTAAATGTGTTAATTTATTAATTATACATTATTGTGTTAGTATAACGTAATGTTACCCATACCTACCCTTATAAAAGGATAGAAAAAAAATATTAAAGCATGAAAACAATATTGCATTGTTTTCAATATAAGATTATATACAACATTATATAAATGCAAAACAGTGAAAAAATTAATAATAATAATGAAAAGAAAAAAGTAAATTAAATACATGGGTAGATTGGAGGAAAATATATATTCCCAAAGAAAAGAATTGTATGAACAAATAATTAAGGTCATTTTTGCCAATTAAGGTTTTACTTGCCATCTTGAATGTCTTGTTTTTTGTAATTTGTATTTAATATGTATTATTGTTGTTATTTTGTGCTTGATATTGTAATGTGTGTACATGATTGTAAATGGCTGTGAATTTTTGGAAGAATAAATAAATAAATAAATAAACAAGTGCAGTCACCACCAACAAAACCAGCTACACGATCTGATATTACTGCAGTTTGGAAGATTACAAGGTTGTGTGGATAGATGCATATTTGAGTTTATATGAATGTCAATGGATTATGAGGTATTTCATAAATGTCATTGGTGTGATGTAATTTAGCAATGTTTATGTAAAATTGCCTGAAGACATGAATGTAAACTGGCACTTGTAAACATTACTACACGATTATTCTGATATTAAAGTACTGTAGTCTTCATTCACTGCTGTGTACAATTGAAACCTGACATTAAAACATTACCTTACTTTCGTTTGGTAGACTATTTTCAATGTTTATGTATCAGCTACTTTTCTGATTTATGATGAACGAAACTAAGAGTAAACGCAATAACATATTTTCTCTTATTAATGTGTTTTGCTTGTCTGAATTTATAATATTTTGAAAAGTTTTTGCATACCATAGGCCAAAACCAATTGACTGTTTATTTTCCATTGATAGAAACCTATCTCAAAATACTTGGAAAGCAATCAAATGCAAAAATTGACCACGGGAGCGAGTTGATGGTAGTTGATGAATTACAGAGAGGCATTTACAATCAGGCTGATTTCAGCTCAAATTTGTCGTTGAACAAGTTTATCTTTAATCGGAACTTTTTTATTTGATATATTATCTTGGAAAAACGCGAAAACCACTGGGTTAAGTTCGTTTGAATCTTAAAATACAGTAGAAATATCGTAACTAATTCTTAAAATGGTTTTTAAATGTGTTAAAATTTAAACAAATTTAATTGCGATGATAGAATAAACATGCGTTTTTTAACTTGTACCGTGTTTATCATACAATGGTGAAACGTTAAGCTTAAAGTCAAATTAGTGGAACTAATTAGAGCTATCTCGTGGTAAACACTAATTGCATGGGATTTTATGGGGTCAGATGTTTTTAACTGGGTTTCTATTTAGTTTGTACCAGACAAATAACATTAGTAAATAGCAATGTTTTATTCTAATAACTATTTTACTATCTGCTTTAGTAAGTGTTTTTATTCTATATAACTTTTTATCCTGTTAAAAACGGTTACATTATTTGCTCAATCATTGAAATATAATATAACGAAGTAAATTATACCAAGAATCCAACCAATCACAATCACTGAACATTTCAGCTGTTCGATGATTCCAGTAATTTTTTGTCTTTGTTTGGTTTTATATAACCAAATGTGCTCAGTTTGACACTTGGGAATCGCTTCCGACGTCAATTATATTATAAGTAACATGGCCATCAGTGCTATTATCAACCCTGAACTTCAAGGATGAAATTAAAATAAAATCTGATTATCAAGCTAAATAGGAAAACTCATTATGACTGGGAGGGAACATTTCCCGTGGATTAAGATCGAATTTCATCTTTCGACAGAACATTAATTTTTCATTATGTATTATAAACAAATTATATCTCTCATTAAAAGAGTCAGAAAATAATTTCCTGTCAAACATCCTCAGGCAGATCAAATTGCTTTTTAGGTGGACCAAATGGAATCATTACTAAATGCTTGAAATAATAGGGAAACGGTGTCCACTCCCTTGGCTACTTCTGGCTATCCAAACAGAGAAAATAGAGTATAAAGTAAACACATGTTTAAAAATAATCGCAAATATCAATCATTAGTCATCGTACATTACATGATAACAATTTTATTATACTTCAATTTGCATTAATCTAAAAATAGACTTTGTATGGTTTTTATTATTGTTCCGGCAGATTACGCATAGTCAATAACCTAAATAGTTTGGCTCCATTATTATTTCAAATTCTATATCGTGATGGAGCAAAATGGTTTGGGTGAGCGCCAGAAGCTATAGTTCACATAACCTGTCTGCATTTTAAAAATGTGAATGCCTTTAGGTTCTACAGGGGATTCTGCAGGTAAAATGTGTTAGAAATAATAAGAGATGCCAATAAAACATTAAAAACTCGATATATTCAAAACAGCAACATTAAAAATTTATTTGATGAAAACATTTTAATAAATGTGTGAGGGATCTTTCGACATTCTCGATAAAAAAACAAAAACAAACATATCAGCAAGACACAAGCTTTGAAACCTAATCCAGAATTTGGAATAATGTTTTATGAATAAAATCCCATATCTAAATCATACTAACTTTGTAGAATATTTAAACTAAGTTTTTTATATTTGGATTATTGTTTAAGTTCAAACAATGTACATTCAAAAAAAATACTATAATTAAATTTGCGTAATACGAAACGGAACATATGGGTTACTTTAGGAAATGATTTATAATTAAAAATAAAATAGTAGCAAAAGGATTGTGTCTATTAATTGTGTCTATTATTTGAGCACTGAGTGCTAAAATAATATGTAATTAATTGACTATTCATCGATAATCCTATAATTGACTATTTAACTCTTCAATAATTATACAACTCCTCTCCTCTCAATACTTTACAATATTGTAAAATTTTCAAAAGAGTAATAAAACAACTTAATTTTAGAGGTAGTAAAGTTTTTCCTTTAACACCATAAATAGAAACTTTATTAAAACCTCTTCAATATTGAAACGTTTTTCTGAATTCGGGGGTTTTCATTATTTGGTGTAAATAAAATGTGTGAAAAGAGCAATTAAGTTCTTCGCTTTCGGCAGCGACTCTGTGAAAAGAAGAATTTAAAAGTGTGAAACACAAGTCAAAGAGATGGGTTTAATTTGATTCTGAAAAGAAGAATAGCAAGTAGTATTCTTCTTACAACAGCATAGCAGTTAATTTGTTTTCAGTATAATAAATTATTGTTACTTGTAAGCATTCATTTAAAACCAATATTATATGTCTGCAAAAAAATCCAAACATATGAGGACGGTTACGTTTTTAATTATATTTCCAGTTAATAATATTTTATTAGTGTTAATAATTTTACTCGTAATTTGCATGCTTCTAAGTACATATTTTTTAAATAAAAAGAATTTTCTTTGAATAGAAAACAACGAAAAAGCATGTCTCAATTCAGTAGTTTTTATTTTGATTCAAAATTCTAAAATATATAACATTAGGTCTATTCTTACAAATTATACTGGGATGATACTATCAGCAATATTTAAATTTATACCCAATATAATTTTCATCATTCTCATGTTGTCCTCATTCGAATCGTTCTTTCAACAAGTCTTTAAAGATAAACTTGAGGCTGTAAAATTAGCTTAGGCCACGAAAGAAATAGGATTTATCTTTCAGATAACATAAAATGCTATTTAATTCAAAAATTAAAAACGTTTTGATATTATTACAATAAAAATCAAGATCAAAAACCTAGCACTACGAATAAATCTAATTACTGAGTTGAATAACCACTTGAAATAAATCGGTTGTTGGGATTCCAGGAACCGACTTTGCTTTTTCAGCAGAAACTCAACGATTAAGTCTGGAGATTTAGATTTAAAGTTAACTTTATTGTTTAGTTAGTCCATCAAAGGGAATAACTTTTGAAACTTTTGGATCAATATCAAGTTTGTGGTTGAGATTTTGCATTGGCCGATAATACAAATTTGGTCCACCTTGTCACCTATGCCAAGGAAAATTTTTATTGCCATTTTTAGTGTTTATTTTAGAATTAACAGCTACAGATCTATATATGATTCCCAATGGATACAATTAGTTTTGAATCCAACCAATTTAAATTGGAATACTTTACCTAAAAAAAGTTTACGATTAATTTCAATAGAAATTAATATGTTAATCAGCACATTCACTTTAACGTTTTATTTATTAAGTGTTTACAAGTCTGTAAATAGTCTACATGACACAAAATAACTCTGTAAAAATGGCCTACGAGGCCAACTGACGATAGTCCAGGACTCGTCAAAGAATAACAACGTTATTTTATTTAGAAAAACATAATACTACACATTTGAACTGTCTATGAGTTCGACAATTCTCTGAATAGGTGAGTCTTTACCAAAAAAACCAATAACATTACCAAGACACTATAATGATGGTTTTTTACCATTTTATGTCCTCTTGCTGTGGTCATTTGAAAAGTTAGGTTAAGTTTTATCAGCACGTCTTTGTGTTTGTTTTTACAAGCTATATATTATATTCAAAATTGCGATCAGAAAAATACCAGCTCACAGGATTGAAAAAAATATGTTTTAGTCTCTTTTCGACCATTTGTAGTTGGTCAGTCGGCCGCACTAGTCAAACAGGAGTTCCATCGTCCAGGTGCTACTAGACATCCCCGTGTACAGTACAAGTGACCTATGATTCATCCCCAGTGCAACCACTATCAGCTTGTTATCATTACTGCAGTGGTCCGTCGCGGAGGTTGGCAGTGGTACTTGTTGGTTAGTGCCGCGCTAGTCACACAGGAGTTCCATCCCCCAGGTGCTACTAGACACCCCCATGTACAGTACAAGTGACCTCTGATTCGTCCCCAGTGCAGCCACTATCAGCTTGTTATCATTGCTGCAGTAGTCCGTCGCGGAGGTTGGCAGTGGTACTTGTTGGTCAGTGCCGCGCTAGTCACACAGGAGTTCCATCCCCCAGGTGCTACTAGACACCCCCATGTACAGTACAAGTGACCTCTGATTCGTCCCCAGTGCAGCCACTATCAGCTTGTTATCATTGCTGCAGTGGTCCGTCGCGGAGGTTGGCAGTGGTACTTGTTGGTTAGTGCCGCGCTAGTCACACAGGAGTTCCATCCCCCAGGTGCTACTAGACACCCCCATGTACAGTACAAGTGACCTCTGATTCGTCCCCAGTGCAGCCACTATCAGCTTGTTATCATTGCTGCAGTGGTCCGTCGCGGAGGTTGGCAGTGGTACTTGTTGGTCAGTGCCGCGCTAGTCACACAGGAGTTCCATCCCCCAGGTGCTACTAGACACCCCCATGTACAGTACAAGTGACCTCTGATTCGTCCCCAGTGCAGCCACTATCAGCTTGTTATCATTGCTGCGATGGCCCGTCGCGGAGGTTGGCAGTGGTACTTGTTGGTCAGTGCCACGCTAGTCACACAGGAGTTCCATCGTCCAGGTGCTACTAGACATCCCCGTGTACAGTACAAGTGACCTCTGATTCGTCCCCAGTGCAGCCACTATCAGCTTGTTATCATTGCTGCAGTAGTCCGTCGCGGAGGTTGGCAGTGGTACTTGTTGGTCAGTGCCACGCTAGTCACACAGGAGTTCCATCGTCCAGGTGCTACTAGACATCCCCGTGTACAGTACAAGTGACCTCTGATTCGTCCCCAGTGCAGCCACTATCAGCTTGTTATCATTGCTGCGATGGCCCGTCGCGGAGGTTGGCAGTGGTACTTGTTGGTCAGTGCCACGCTAGTCACACAGGAGTTCCATCGTCCAGGTGCTACTAGACATCCCCGTGTACAGTACAAGTGACCTCTGATTCGTCCCCAGTGCAGCCACTATCAGCTTGTTATCATTGCTGCAGTGGCCCGTCGCGGAGGTTGACAGTAGGACTTGTTGGTCAGTGCCACGCTAGTCACACAGGAGTTCCATCGTCCAGGTGCTACTAGACATCCCCGTGTACAGTACAAGTGACCTCTGATTCGTCCCCAGTGCAGCCACTATCAGCTTGTTATCATTGCTGCAGTAGTCCGTCGCGGAGGTTGGCAGTGGTACTTGTTGGTCAGTGCCGCGCTAGTCACACAGGAGTTCCATCCCCCAGGTGCTACTAGACACCCCCATGTACAGTACAAGTGACCTCTGATTCGTCCCCAGTGCAGCCACTATCAGCTTGTTATCATTGCTGCAGTGGTCCGTCGCGGAGGTTGGCAGTGGTACTTGTTGGTCAGTGCCGCGCTAGTCACACAGGAGTTCCATCCCCCAGGTGCTACTAGACACCCCCATGTACAGTACAAGTGACCTCTGATTCGTCCCCAGTGCAGCCACTATCAGCTTGTTATCATTGCTGCGATGGCCCGTCGCGGAGGTTGGCAGTGGTACTTGTTGGTCAGTGCCGCACTAGTCACACATTAGTTCCATCCCCCAGGTGCTACTAGACACCCCCGTGCACAGTACAAGTGACCTCTGATTCGTCCCCAGTGCAGCCACTATCAGCTTGTTATCATTGCTGCAGTGGTCCATCGCGGAGGTTGGTAGTAGGACCTTTGGTCAGAGCCGCGCTAGTCACACAGGAGTTCCATCGTCCAGGTGCTACTAGACACCCCCGTGTACAGTACAAGTGACCTCTGATTCGTCCCCAGTGCAGCCACTATCAGCTTGTTATCATTGCTGCAGTAGTCCGTCGCGGAGGTTGGCAGCGGTACTTGTTGTTCAGTGCCGCGCTAGTCACACAGGAGTTCCATCGTCCAGGTGTTACTAGACACCCCCGTGTACAGTACAAGTGACCTCTGATTCGTGCCCAGTGCAACCACTATCAGCTTGTTATCATTGCTGCAGTGGTCCGTCGCGGAGGTTGGCAGTGGTACTTGTTGGTCAGTGCCGCGCTAGTCACACAGGAGTTCCATCGTCCAGGTGTTACTAGCCCCGTGTACAGTACAAGTGACCTATGATTCGTCCCCAGTGCAGCCACTATCAGCTTGTTATCATTGCTGCAGTGGCCCGTCGCGGAGGTTGGCAGTAGGACTTGTTGGTCAGTGCCGCGCTAGTCACACAGGAGTTCCATCGTCCAGGTGCTACTAGACACCCCCGTGTACAGTACAAGTGACCTCTGATTCGTCCCCAGTGCAGCCACTATCAGCTTGTTATCATTGCTGCAGTGGCCCGTCGCGGAGGTTGACAGTAGGACTTGTTGGTCAGTGCCACGCTAGTCACACAGGAGTTCCATCGTCCAGGTGCTACTAGACATCCCCGTGTACAGTACAAGTGACCTCTGATTCGTCCCCAGTGCAGCCACTATCAGCTTGTTATCATTGCTGCAGTGGCCCGTCGCGGAGGTTGGCAGTAGGACTTGTTGGTCAGTGCCGCGCTAGTCACACAGGAGTTCCATCCCCCAGGTGCTACTAGACACCCCCGTGTACAGTACAAGTGACCTCTGATTCGTCCCCAGTGCAGCCACTATCAGCTTGTTATCATTGCTGCAGTGGCCCGTCGCGGAGGTTGGCAGTAGGACTTGTTGGTCAGTGCCGCGCTAGTCACACCGATGTGGCGGCTCGTGGTTTGTGCTTGTTTATTCGATATTTCCTCAGTTCTGGGAGATACCCTGCTCAACCCCTCAACATCTCCTGGTAAGTATTTATTAGGCATCATAAAATATATTTAATAATGTAATGTAACATGTTTTTATGTTAGTTTTATGAAATTCCGGGTAGAAAAATAGATTTCAATTTAATGTCAAATTTATTTAAAAATTCAAACGTTTTGTAAACATAATCTTTTAGTTGTAAAAACTAAAAGAAAATGTTTTTATAAAAGTTTTTAAATTAAACAGTAAGTGGAATTTTTTGAAGACTTTTATAAATCAGTTTACTGAAGTTTTTATGGCTTTAATGTACCTTTCATTGACATCAGAGAATCAATAAATAAACGAATTACCCACAATGTTGTGCCCTGTAACAGAACAAATGACTTTACCTGCTTTTGAGGTTATCATATATGGTATATTAATAAAGTATAGTTATTTAATTACCTTTATTCAAATAACCAACCTTAAAAAATCAAATGCTTTTAAATTACACTCCAGCTAATATAAGTTTTAAAACTTATTTTAACTTTAATAATATTATTACCAATAGAATATTTGCCCTTTCGTTATGAACATGTTGCCTACTTCCATGGAATTATGTTTAACCTTAAATCATTTTAATCGTTAAATAATTAAATTAAAAACTAAATCCAAGTTATGAAAACATGTCCTGTTATTTTGTATGTATTGCTTTCCATTGTAAATTCACATAAGTTGTAGGTACGAGATAGCAATTGATAGTTTGAGTGAGTATAAAATTGGAAATTGTTATCATTAACATATATTTATTTTGGTCCTGTGTTTGGGTTCAACTACAATAATCTATTCGGGAGATAAGATGTCGTTGTTTGTAGGCTCTGTTGACTTTAATTGTATTATTTTAGACTAGTTCATAGTTAATGTGACGCTTACCCTCCATCTACTATATATTTGTCATTTTGTATAAAGGTAACTTTTACAAGTTATAATTGACATGCATTTTAAATGTTCAGTTCTCATGGTAACATGAAAACACAACACTATTTGAAAATGCAATATTTTACTGCTGCACAAATGATCAATCGTAAAAAATTGTGTTTAAAAATAATGAAGATTCTTAAGTTAAATTTCTTTACGGGACGTTCTTGCAAAACGTATTTGAGATTTTATCCTTTATTGAAGCGTATGAGTGTATTTGAAAAATTACAAAATTTTTGTCACTACTTTTTTATTGCTAATATGAAGATAATGAAAATCTAAGTTGGCAGCTGATTCATTGAGAAAGGCAATAACTTTCTAATGCTGCACCAAGCATGGGTTGGCTGAGCCAAGCACGTCATAAGTTAGAGTTTAGCGACAATCTCTGTCCATTGACGACTTCCTGCCTGGGCCCTCGCCGGTCAAGGCCAGCTGCCACCACAACACGTCCAGGGTACAAGGGCGGCCGACGTGTGCCGGGGGAGGGTCAGCGTGGAGTCCTGCCTTGCTCAGGCAGGCCTTGTCGCTCGTTGCTGTGAACTCTTGTACACCTATACTCATACTCCTATACACCTATACTATACTGTACACCTATGCCTATACTCTTGTACACCACAATACACATTTGTTCCTTCCATCGAGCCAAAAATATTTTACAACTAGCTGGCTTAACCAGTGCTTCGCAACGGTACTTAAATTCCAATACAAACCCAAGAACTATTTTACCCTTCAGGTTAACTCGTTAGCTGCGCTCACTCGAATAAGGTTAGTAATATCCTTTATTTTTTAATACCAATCTTCCGTCAGGACTTTAAAAGAGAACAGTTCAGGTGAGCTCGTTCGCTGCGCTTACTGGCCTCAATTTCGTATTATAATTTAATTTTTATTACCAATCTTTCAATAATTCTTTAAATGAGAAAAGTTCAGTTGAGCTCGCTTGGTACACTCATTCGCCGTCACTATCATCTCGTTCGCTGCGCTTATCACTTTTGTTTTTTCATATAGTTTTTTTATTAGGTACCAATCTTACCCAACACCTGCTTACCTCAATACTTCAAATGAGATCAGCTGTTTATAATTAGTGTTCGTAAATGTAACTAGATATACAATGCACTTGTCTGCTTGCAATATTGAGCGGAGCGACTATTTTTTAGATCAATAATAGCAAATGTTTTGTAGGTAATGCATAAGTGAGCTCGTTCGCTGCACACGCTCGACGCCAGATTTAGGTCGTTCGCTGCGCTTACTCGCCACAAGTCTGCAATATTCTAATAATTTTTGATTACGCAGGTTTGCTGCGATAGTAAATGGCGCGTCGTCCAAGATTTGCTCTTCCTCTCCGTTAAACGTGGCATTTCATTCACGTACAAAGGTAAACAAACCACTAAAATAAACAAAACAACAATTTCACATAAAACTACTGTATTCACAAACAGCTGATAGTAACAGCCTGCAATTAAATTTGATCCTTATAACAGCTGTATAATCAACACACAGTAAACAAACCAAATAAAATATTTCTCCTATTAAAATAACATGGTAACTTTAAAGGGCCGTAGGGCAGAACCCTTATGTCCGATTTGGACTATTTCAGATTTATACCTTCCCATAGATGGTTACTATGACCGAGCAAAATTTCGTGAGGATCACTCCAGCCGTTCAGAAGGAGTACTTGTAAATAAAAAGCCAGAGTGTAGTATAGGAGCTTCGCTCGCTTCGCTCGCTTCGCTCAATCATGTGTTAATAACTAAAATATTGCTTCCATAAGAATAACATGGTAACTTAGAATACGTCAGGGGAAAATAAAGTTTCCTATAAAGTTTTTAAGGAAATTATTGTAAATTTGTCTGGATATGTTTCACGTAAATAGCTTTCAACCAAGTATATGGTTGTGGGGGTTTTGACTTCTGGGAATTCTTAAGCAATTCGTGTTACATTCGTAATTCAAAAACTAACTAAAGTGATACAGACTGATAAAAACAAACTTCCAACATTTTAGTGATTTAGTGTGAAAACGGTAAAAGATAGAGGAAAACCTCACGAACAACAGTTTTAGGTAATGTAATTCCGCACTAATGATTTCCCATCAGATTTCAGATCAGATACATCCTTAATGTGCTAGACTGTGAAAAATAAGGAAGTAACCCAACTTTTCAGCCACCAGGGCAATTGTTAAAGGTCTCTATTTCTTAAATGGTCGAAGAGGATGATCTTACGTCAATTTTTCTGGAATCTTCCCATCAAGAGCTTTCAATCAAGTATATGGGTTATGGGGTAGGGGTTATGAAGACTTGGAATGCTTAAGAAAATTCGTGTTACATCCTTCCAACTTCCATTTAGATATAACCGTGGGTCTCCGTAGCCTTATGTTTTATGTCTGTCTGTCCGAATGTAATTTTGGCTTATGAGATCTTTAAAACTGCTTGAGGTATTAAGCTGAAACTTAGCATGACTATTATGTACATCAAGACTGTTTTAATTTTAAATTTTGATATTTCTACCTTTTTCTGTTTCAAAACGGTGGTTATTGTAAATTTCAAAGTTAAAAGTCTCAAAAATGTGCAATATTGTCAAAATATTACACAACACCTAAAATGTGTAAGTTTGAATTATTGTTCATTCATGAATGCCAAATTTAAAATAATTCGACCATAAATAACGGAGAAATTGAGATTTTTCTAAACTCAAATAAGATTTTAACAAGAACACTACTAAGCACATTTTGTTTTTGTTTGGAAATTTTTTAATTTTTCCGTTAATTTTGGTCAGATTATTTTAAACTTGGTATTCATGAATAGACAATAAAAATTTAAGCATTTTAAGTGTTTTATACTATTTTTAATATATTTCAAATTTTTGAGACATTTGCTTTCGAAAATTTGAAATGGCCGACATTAGGAGAGTAGAAATGTCAAAATTCATAAGTTAAACAGTCTTTATGTACATAATAGATCTCATGAGTAAGCCAAAATCGTCAAAATTACATACGAACGGACAGACAGAACCCTAGGCCCCGGACACCCATGGTTGTAAAATATTTTTGTCTTGATACAAGGAACAAATATACAAAAGTGTTCCAGAGAGTTCCGGGACACCCTGTATATCTGTTTCACTTGAAATTTTAAATTTCTATTTCCAATCTGTTTATGTAGGCTACAGTTTTGTAAAAAATATCTTGTATATAAGAATAACATTGGAACTTGCCAGGCCATTGGATGGGGCAGAGATGTAAAGCATATTAATAACGGGAGTATGCCTATCTTTCTTGTAGGCAAATAGAGTATATTTTTATCATTCTGCACGAAATCAGCCTGTTTTTTGTTCTCTCAACTGTACCAAAACCGATTCTTTACTGTCCTAGGACTGAAAAATCATCTGGAGAATTTTTTAGGTCGTAGTACTGAAAAGTCAGCTGTTTGCTATGTATATCATTATTTATTTATTAATGTTGAGGAGCAGAATTTTGAAATTCAAACGTTAAAAGAGCATTGTTTGTAAATAACATAAATGTAAACACTGCATATTACTAACTTTGTAAATATAACCTCGAAAATACATCTTTATAGTTTATATTTTTCATGATCAAAAGTCTAATTTCGCATTATGATAAAAAAACGTTGTTCATCAGCAAAAGTGTCTTTATGATGATTAATCGTTTTTAAGAACTCGGCTGCGCCTCGTTTTTAAAACACGATTACGCACCAAAAAGACCCACTTTTGCTCCTAGTGATGAAAACTACTATTTTATCAAACATCAGGTCAATTGGTCCAGTAGTTTTCGCTCCCATCCAAGACACTCTAAGCTAAAAAGATTCATACCTTCATTTTCGTAGATGTAGAGTATAGAACATAAAAAATATATACTTAAATGTTTTTGTTTTGCCAGTACTACCGTGGCAACACATAAGACCGCAAGGCTATTAAATAAGTCAAGTCCCATGACTTTGGTCGATAGAATTACTTGAGCTATGTTTAATTCTTTTTAGATGTACTACACTAACTGGTGTCATGAAGGTTATCCGTGTAAAGGACATTCGAGTGTCGGTGGGTTTAATCTTTAAGTTAATAAGAATTAGTTTTGAAAAAAAAATGTTATATGTAAACAGGTTTAAGTAATTTCACCTATTTTTCTAAAACATAATGACCAAAAACACCTGAGTCAGTTGTTTAAATGCAATGAAGTCACAAATTCAAGGTAGGGGTTTGTTTAACTTTGTTAGTCCAAAAAATCTATGACAATAAATCTATTCACCATTGTCGGGCTCACCAAGCGGATTTCACCGCTGTGTATCGACCTACTGGGAAGATTCACTATACAATTTAGCTTGGCGAAGCGTGATAAGGAGATAGCGCTGGAGGAAGCGTGGGACACGATCCCCGGTGCACGCGCCGCTGTCGGTGCATGCGCGTGCGGGAGTGTACGCTCGTGCGGGCGGCGGCGCGTACGGGAGTCACATCGACGCCGACGCCGATGGTGATGACAAATAGTGTCGTCATTGTTTATTAAAAGCTTAATCACTTTTTAAATGCAAGGTAATCCTTGAAAATAAGAAAACCACAGAGTTACCTATAAAAAGTATACATATGTAGATGTCCTGCATACTCAATAGAGTTTGAGATTTTTTATTTTAACTTAAAGCACGATAGGTATGTGTATGTAGATTTTCTGCTATGATGTGTTGTTATAAAACGAATGTTAATTGTAAATTGGTAAAGGCAAATATAAAATTTAATCAATTTTATCAATATTTGGCATTTTGTAATTTCCCCCATTAACATCATGAGGGTCAAAAGGTAGGTTTTCCGCCATGAGGGTGTTGTAAGCAACTATAACTTGAATCATATCTAGTGAAGGTACATACTTGTGTTTTATCAACTTTGCCTAAAGGGGTTTGTTGATTACCAATTAGAATAACATGGGAAACAAATTTTCAAATTACACCAACGCTCTATCCAATCACCAAGTTGTACCAGAAGAAGCCTGTCCAGACTACAATTCGCTAATTTTAAATGCAGACCCCCACATAGAAAGATTTCTGATTTCTCACGTAATTTTGAGGCACCGTTGCAATTTAAATTATATATTTAATCCTATTATATAATGGCTTATGATATCACCGTTTATGCTGTAATGGCTGTACCAGTTTGGTTTATCCCCACAAGAATCAAAAAGGGAGAGTTTTACAGTCACCAACACTGAAATTTATTTATTAAACACAAATTTCCAATGGTAATCATGTCTTAGAATCTTGTATAGACTGGCAAATCCAATTCTAATACGTGTGAGCAAATGCAAATTAAACTAATCCCCGACGTTTACATAGGGCGAGGGGCTAGGATATCCATCCGCCTGACACTCAAATACTGCCCAACATGTGTAAAAAGTTAGGAAGAAACAATCATCACAATTCCAATATACATGTACAATACATTTAATCAACAATTCTCTAACGGCTGGGTAATTGAGTCATTATAGACACGCTTTTAAATCCAAAGGTTGTCGGTTTGATCCTGGAAGAAGTCAGTAGCTTTTAAAGGTTCGGTACTATGCCTAGTTTCCATTCGTCACTGGACTATTAATTAATGAAACTGTCTAACAACAGGTTGAAGTTAGATAGTAACAATATCTGGGTTTTGGATGTTTCTCATAAAAAAAAAAACATAACAAAATTAATGCCCCATGATAAGAAATACACAAAAATTACACACATGTGGAAGCAAATAATTCCAAAATTGTTATCAAATGTTGGAACACTCATTACTACTCTAAATGTCAACACTAAGTACTAAAATATGACAGCCTCCTGAGGTCCGAGATGCCTGAGGAAACCACTTTGGTTGGGTACGCCGATGACGTTGCAGCTCTCATTGCTGCACGCAACGTTGAGCTGGCCCAACTGAAGTTGAACCGAGTTATGCGGGTGGTCAACAACTGGATGTCCGATCACGGTCTCTCGCTTGCTCTCAGTAAGACGGAGATTGTGATCCTCACGAAGAAGAGGATCGACACCGTCGTCCCACTCCGAGTGGGAAGGGAGGTGGTCACATCAACTCGTGCCGCCAAATACCTCGGGGTTATGGTGGACACCAAGTTAAGCTGGAGGGATCAGATCTTTCGTACGGCGGACAAGGCCGCTAAGGTAGTCACTTACCTTAGTAGGCTGATGGCCAATGTCGGGGGTCCCCGATCCAGCAGAAGACGTCTGTTGATGTCCGCGGTCCAGTCCGTGCTCCTTTACGGGGCAGAGGTGTGGGCAGGCGCTCTAGATAAGGAGTGCTACAGGTTGCGACTCGCCCGGGTTCAGCGTCAAGCTGCGCTCCGGGTGTGTTCCGCCTACCGGACAGTGTCCGAGCCTGCCGTCCTGGTGGTCGCCGGAGTCATTCCGGTCAAGCTCTTGGCAGGGGAGAGGAAAGCGATTTACCAGAGACAAGGCGAGATCGGCAAGGACACGGCAAGAACCGAAGAGCGCTCCCGAACCTTCCAGCAGTGGCAACACAGCTGGGAGCACGACACCCGAGGACGATGGACTGCGCGACTCATCGAGCAGGTCCAACCATGGGTGGAAAGGCGGCATGGCGAGGTGGACTACTACCTCACGCAGTTCCTGACAGGTCACGGCTACTTCAAGTCGTACCTGAACCGGATGGGCAAGACCGGTTCACCGGATTGCATCTACTGCCCGGGCGTTCCCGATGACGCGGAACACACCTTCTTCCGCTGTTCGCGTTGGGAAAGGCCCCGCCTGGAGGCCACAAGAAAACTCGGTGTTTTTTCGGTGGACACGGTCTGCCAAAAGATTATGGAGGATGAGGGCAACTGGGATTGTTTGTCACAGTTCGTCCGGGGTATCCTCCTGGAAAAGAAAACCGATTTGGACCACGAAGTGGCCAACAGCTGACATCCCTTGACCGAACAGCTGGATAAGGAGCGAGCCCCATGGGCGTAAGCCAAATTTAGGCCTAGCCTGACGTAATGTGATAAACAATTCCAGGTTAGAATCCTAAAGAGTAGAGGAGGTTTTTTAGTGGGTAAACCCGTTTTTTAGGGGAGTCCCACACTACAGGCTGGCCACCTGTGTGCGTAATGCATTTTCCCTGCCTCTCCCTCAAAAAAAAAAAAAAAAAAAAAAAAAAAAAGTACTAAAATATAAAAACCTCATGAATGTTTTGATTTGTACGCATACATTTTCCTTTACAACAGTCAGGTTAATGTCATTTAGTTTTTAATCATGTTTCATTCCAAGTACTGCAACTTTTTCTGTCCGCAGGCAGCGGCGGGTCTCGCCTTTGGAACGCGACCTGGACCGATCTGTTGAAGCATGACCTTCTCATGAAGTACGACAAGTTCGCGCGGCCGGCGCAGCACACCAACATCACGGAGGTGAAGTTGGGGCTGACCGTGAAACACATTGAGATTGTAAGTATCCAATGATGAACTTCATAAGTTATCGACGTCACCAGAGTTACCAAACCATAAGATATTACGAGTTCTCATGGGGAGCGCAGCACACTAACATCATGGAAGTGAAGTTGGGGCTGACCGTGAAGCACATAGAGATTGTGAAGTACCCGATGATGAACTTCATAAGCTATCGGCGTCACCAGAATTTCCAAAAAAACAAGGTAGGACGATTTCTAGTGGCCAGCGCAACACACTAACATCACGGAAGTGAAGTTGGGGCTGACAGTAAAGCACAAAGAGATTGTGAGTATCCGATGATGAACTTCATAAGCTATCGGCGTCACCAGAATTTCCAAAAAACAAGGTAGGACGATTTGTAGTGGCCAGCGCAGCACACTAACATCACGGAAGTGAAGTTGGGGCTGACAGTAAAGCACAAAGAGATTGTGAGTATCCGATGATGAACTTCATAAGCTATCGGCGTCACCAGAATTTCCAAAAAACAAGGTAGGACGATTTGTAGTGGCCAGCGCAGCACACTAACATCACGGAAGTGAAGTTGGGGCTGACCGTGAAGCACATAGAGATTGTGAGTACCCGATGATGAACTTCATAAGCTATCGGCGTCACCAGAATTTCCAAAAAAACAAGGTAGGACGATTTCTAGTGGCCAGCGCAACACACTAACATCACGGAAGTGAAGTTGGGCGTGACCGTGAAACACATAGAGATTGTGAGTACCCGATGATGAACTTCATAAGCTATCGGCGTCACCAGAATTTCCAAAAAACAAGGTAGGACGATTTGTAGTGGCCAGCGCAGCACACTAACATCACGGAAGTGAAGTTGGGGCTGACAGTAAAGCACAAAGAGATTGTGAGTATCCGATGATGAACTTCATAAGCTATCGGCGTCACCAGAATTTCCAAAAAACAAGGTAGGACGATTTGTAGTGGCCAGCGCAGCACACTAACATCACGGAAGTGAAGTTGGGCGTGACCGTGAAACACATAGAGATTGTGAGTACCCGATGATGAACTTCATAAGCTATCGGCGTCACCAGAATTTCCAAAAAACAAGGTAGGACGATTTGTAGTGGCCAGCGCAGCACACTAACATCACGGAAGTGAAGTTGGGGCTGACAGTAAAGCACAAAGAGATTGTGAGTATCCGATGATGAACTTCATAAGCTATCGGCGTCACCAGAATTTCCAAAAAACAAGGTAGGACGATTTGTAGTGGCCAGCGCAGCACACTAACATCACGGAAGTGAAGTTGGGACTGACCGTGAAACACATAGAGATTGTGAGTACCCGATGATGAATTTCATAAGCTATCGGCTTTATCGGAATTTCCAAAAAACAAGGTAGGACGATTTCTAGTGGCCAGCGCAACACACTAACATCACGGAAGTGAAGTTGGGGCTGAAAGTAAAGCACAAAGAGATTGTGAGTATCCGATGATGAACTTCATAAGCTATCGGCGTCACCAGAATTTCCAAAAAACAAGGTAGGACGATTTGTAGTGGCCAGCGCAGCACACTAACATCACGGAAGTGAAGTTGGGGCTGACAGTAAAGCACAAAGAGATTGTGAGTATCCGATGATGAACTTCATAAGCTATCGGCGTCACCAGAATTTCCAAAAAACAAGGTAGGACGATTTGTAGTGGCCAGCGCAGCACACTAACATCACGGAAGTGAAGTTGGGACTGACCGTGAAACACATAGAGATTGTGAGTACCCGATGATGAATTTCATAAGCTATCGGCTTTATCGGAATTTCCAAAAAACAAGGTAGGACGATTTCTAGTGGCCAGCGCAGCACACTAACATCACGGAAGTGATGTTGAGGCTGGCCGTGAAATACATAGATTGTGAGTACCCGATGATGAACTTCATAATCGGACTCACCTGAAGCATAACATATCTATGACGTTTTGTAGTTCAACCACCAAAACTTTTTTCATAAAAGTATGTAAGTTTTGGCCTTGACATAAATATTGTCCTCGCCTACAAGCATGTTGAATTTTCAGTATTGAAATTGTGTAACATGGTTTCATTATTTTTGCACACAATACTCAGTGTCTCAAAAGAACCAAAAGTGTCACAAAGGGACAATATAACTTATATTTTTTTCTTGATACAAAAGTTTATCTTTGTAAATAAGCAATAGGCAAGTACCAAAAATGTCCACAAGTCACCCAGAATAAGCAATTTTGAAAAACAATTACGTTACAGATTATTTAGTACTTCTTGAGAATTGCTTATTATTGTCAGTTTATCAAGGTGGTAAGAATGTAATATTTTAAGTTTTTTAGGGTAGGTATAATTTTCCTATAACATAATTTGTGGAGTACTAGTTTTATTTATATTTTTTATTATTATTCTTTAGAGCAGCTTATGAATTTTATTTATTATATACCCTGGATCCCGCACGTGTAATATTTAAGTGAGCTAAAACCAATTATTTTGTTTCAGGATGAAGCTAGGTCTCTAATGATCATGAATGCCTGGTCCGTTTTCGTAAGTACATTGTTAAACGTTATCAAATTTGAATCTCACTATCAGACCCATGTTTAAGACTGAAACCATATAATTTTACCCCAGTAAAGAAGATCTCTGATGCCAGAAACTGCCTCAAAAATCATAAAAAATTTTAAAATGCTGAAGAATTCTATTCATTTTTACTCGTGGTGAAAACAGGCACGGGCAAGGATACAGAAAATAACTTAAACTTTTATCTAGTTGAGTATACTATGACGTTTCTCTTCGAGCAAGTTTAGTACAAGCAGAATACACTTTTGCCAATAAAAATTATAATTTACATTTTTTTGTTTCAAAACAAGTTTCTCACACAAGAAATCTTATCGTTTTTCATCTCCAACATGATTACCGTGGCACGAGTCGTAAAATAGTAGCTATAAATTATTGAAAATGAAAATCCAAACATTCAGCATTCCCCGAAATATTCCGAAAAAGCTCTAACGTTGTCCTCTAACGTCGGCTAACGTCGCGCTAACGTCGGCCATAGCCCATGGTTGGGAAGGAAGGTAGGCAGCTTTGTAATGACGTCACGTAACAGAGCAAGCAGGCCCGGAGTTATTGGGGTGAAATCTGTTATTGCCATTAGAAATTTAAACGGATTGAAATCAAGTAACTATTAGAAAAGTCTTGATTTGCCTCCGAATGTGCAGTAAAAGAAATTTTTTATGTTAAATATTTTATCGAACTCATTTGAAATTTTATTTTAACACATATAATGCACCTGTTATTACTACTCAATTCTGTCGTATGATAAAACTTAGTAAAATTCTACAACTCAACATTTAAAGCATACGTTCGGTGTAAATATTGTAGTATTTACATGTCTCAACTATTGAACATTTACTCCTGCATCAAAGTTTATGATGAGAGACAATTATAATTTCCTTTAGAAAGCGAATGCGGTTAAATCGGTTACATGTCTAAGTCTTTTCTACACGTGAGCTATAAATGAGCGATTCATTAACAGTAAATACCGCGATTATTCTTGTGATTCGGGAGGGATCCAATTTCACACTTATCAGCTCATTTAGCAGACCCCGAGGGCGAAGGGGAGTAATTAGGGAGGACGATCCTAATTATTACTTCTCAGTGATTTCGATGGAGGTGACAAGAGGAGAGGTGACGAACACAGAGCACAATCAAGTCATACAGCTTTCTATTATCTACTAGCATGGCAGGTACTTTTCAAATTCCGCCCACTAACAACAAAAATGTAACAAAAATGTATCCTAGACAAAATTTTACATTATGGTACTATTTCATGGATATCTCATGGGAGTAGGTAACCACGGGTCGTTACCTTACTGCAGTGAATGTTGCAGAGATGGACGGACAAGAAGCTGAAGTGGAACAGCAGCGACTACGGAGGGATCAAGGTGCTGCATTTGGCTGACCACGAGATATGGCAGCCGGACATTATGCTCTATAACAGGTAACCTGGGTGAATGTTGCAGAGATGGACGGACGAGAAGCTGAAGTGGAACAGCAGCGACTACGGAGGGATCAAGGTGCTGCATTTGGCTGACCACGAGATATGGCAGCCGGACATTATGCTCTATAACAGGTAACCTGGGTGAATGTTGCAGAGATGGACGGACGAGAAGCTGAAGTGGAACAGCAGTGACTACGGAGGGATCAAGGTGCTGCATTTGGCTGACCACGAGATATGGCAGCCGGACATTATGCTCTATAACAGGTAACCTGGGTGAATGTTGCAGAGATGGACGGACGAGAAGCTGAAGTGGAACAGCAGCGACTACGGAGGGATCAAGGTGCTGCATTTGGCTGACCACGAGATATGGCAGCCGGACATTATGCTCTATAACAGGTAACCTGGGTGAATGTTGCAGAGATGGACGGACGAGAAGCTGAAGTGGAACAGCAGTGACTACGGAGGGATCAAGGTGCTGCATTTGGCTGACCACGAGATATGGCAGCCGGACATTATGCTCTATAACAGGTAACCTGGGTGAATGTTGCAGAGATGGACGGACGAGAAGCTGAAGTGGAACAGCAGTGACTACGGAGGTATCAAGGTGCTGCATTTGGCTGACCACGAGATATGGCAGCCGGACATTATGCTCTATAACAGTTACTGGGTGAATGTTGCAGAGATGGACGGACGAGAAGCTGAAGTGGAACAGCAGCGACTACGGAGGGATCAAGGTGCTGCATTTGGCTGACCACGAGATATGGCAGCCGGACATTATGCTCTATAACAGGTAACCTGGGTGAATGTTGCAGAGATGGACGGATGAGAAGCTGAAGTGGAACAGCAGCGACTACGGAGGGATCAAGGTGCTGCATTTGGCTGACCACGAGATATGGCAGCCGGACATTATGCTCTATAACAGGTAACCTGGGTGAATGTTGCAGAGATGGACGGACGAGAAGCTGAAGTGGAACAGCAGCGACTACGGAGGGATCAAGGTGCTGCATTTGGCTGACTACGAGATATGGCAGCCGGACATTATGCTCTATAACAGGTAACCTGGGTGAATGTTGCAGAGATGGACGGACGAGAAGCTGAAGTGGAACAGCAGCGACTACGGAGGTATCAAGGTGCTGCATTTGGCTGACCACGAGATATGGCAGCCGGACATTATGCTCTATAACAGGTAACCTGGGTGAATGTTGCAGAGATGGACGGACGAGAAGCTGAAGTGGAACAGCAGCGACTACGGAGGTATCAAGGTGCTGCATTTGGCTGACCACGAGATATGGCAACCGGACATCATGCTCTATAACAGGTAACCTTTTTCTTCTTCCTCTTTCAACGCCAGTGGCATTTTTAACTTTTTGACGGGGAACGGTCCAAACCCCCTGATAATGGAGCTAGTTAGGCTAACTTTCCTCCCTTGTATTAAGAAAACTATAGTTTTCTGTTAAGAGTGAAACCAGGACAATTAGCTCCTTTTAAATGTTAAATCATACAAATTTAAAAGCTTTTTGGCAGATGACGAAACCAATATATTTCTTTGGTGAATCAAAATCCCTGTGTAGACTTATTAATATTTTTGTGAAGGATAGCTCCAATAGCTCAATGTAAAACATACATGTCCATACATGCTCAAGAAGTCACTATCCAAAGTATTTGAAAAGATTAAATGCTCTTTGCGGCAAAACAAAGCTCTTCATGTTGACAACTCTATTGACCACTCTTGCCGTTTCAAATCAAATTGAGTAACTCCATTGATACACCTACTGCTTTTAATCAACCGTGTAACTCTTTTAATTATCCTGCTGTAAAGTAGTTTGATGGACTACTTTTCCTCCAATGTGGAAATTCATTCTAACAAAGTTACCTAGTTAACTCTGTTGAATCTTACGAGACTTTACGAGATTATTTGTACCTTTTCTTTGCAGCTTTAAAGAGGTCTATGAATCTCATTAAGGCTTAATGGTCTAAGTGTATTAAAAGGCAGAATACGATTAGATATACTGTATAACAATCAACACCAGAACGATGGCCTGGCGTTCTTATCTATCTGCTTGATAACAAGTTACCAGCGTCCTGCACATCACTGCTCCTGGATAGAATAGCCAAGGCCTTGTCGTTGCGCTTCACCTAGTGTGTTATAAAATTCCATCTTTTATCCATACCCAAAGTCATGAAAAAATATTTAGCAGTTTTTAGAGAGGTAAATGATTAGAAAAATATTCGTAAATATAGGAACTCATTTACTACAGTTAGTAATATTAATTGCCACAATATTTTACAACCCAACACAGAATACAATTGAAAAAAAAAACATCTCTGACATTTAATTCGTATTATTAGTTCCGTTTTGTTACTTAAATTATAAACTTATTTAAGTATTTGCTAAGCAGTGATGAGAACTGATTCCCAATCAAAGACCTATTATAAAAGGGAATTACACTAATTCCATTTTGTTAACAATGCAATAAATATGTATTATTTTGATATTAAATTGTTTTTTAAATATTCAAGCCTAACTTACAAGTATAGGAAATCAATGTTTAGAAAGAGGGCAAGTTCATAAGTTGGTATTCCTGGTTTCTCTTCTTCCTTGGCTATCAGCTGACGTGCATTGTTGCACTTTTGTTCACTTTATGTAGACAAGTTACAGTCGTTTAGTTGAGGTCACAAACCTGGTTTTGAGTAAAGATCAAGGAGTAGTCATTGTGGCCGGAAGAGTATTTTCAGTCAAAATTATTGAATCTATGGCAAAACGCTTTCAAACGAAAATTTCCAGGTGACGGTCAAGATGTATAGAGTATTATTAGGGAGGTGGGCCAGACAACAATCAGGCCGAGATGGTGACGTCACTGCAGTCCTCACGGCTATCCGCGCCACGCATGCACTATGGTACACGCCGTCTTTAACTCGCTGTTCACTCTTAATACAACACATTGGGTGCAATAAAACCGATATATTCGTAATCTACATTAAATACAGAATCTATTAGTATGAATATATTTTTAAATAACAACACTGTTGGATTTTAAATCAATTAAAATATGTAGTCTTTATTATCACGTCATAGTGACATAAAAAAGTTAGTAAGCGAGGATTTTTTTTATTTTTTAGATAAAAACAATCTCAAAGCGGAAAATTTTTAGCTAATGAGATCATGAATAATATTCAACCATGATATTTGGTGGAAAAAATCATTTTTGATTATAAATGAAAACTTAAAAGCGCCATGCCTCGCATTTACAGTGAAACTCGCTGTCTTTAAAACCCGGTTGCATCTCAGTATAGTGTAATGAGTACAATAAAACCTATATATTAATAATTTACATTAAATACAGATTCGAATGGTATGGATTTGTTTGAAAAAATAACAACAGTGAATTTTAAATCGATGAAAATATTAAATCCGTCCCTTAAAAAGATACTAACATAAAAAAGTTACTGTGCAAGGATTTTGTCATATTTTTTTATATAAATGAATTTTAAAACAGAAAAGTTGTACCCAACGAGATAATAAATAATATTTACTGAAAATATTTGGGAAAATAATTTTGTTTTCTTATTTAATTATAATTTTAAAAAGTGTGGCAGTCCGCCGCGTGGCGTCGTTTTTAGTTCCGCACATTTAATTTCTTACACAATGATTGTCAGAATAAGTATGAAATGTTACTACGAGTATACGATTTCTGATAATATACAACGCATTAAGGGATTTAAAATTTGTCATAGAAGAAATAATAGACCTATACTATGACACATTGTTTAGTATAATAATCATTAGGCCTATATAATAACATTTAATCGTGAACGTGAAAACCCAAGTTAGTGAACTTGAACAAGTTTTGCTATCGATAACTTATTCCCTTTGGTTTAAAAAAATATATGTAAGATAAATATATATCACACCTACTACACTGCTTGAAATGTTTAACAATAATTGCGTAATAGAAAATGCAATAAAGAAAAATGAGATAGGGAGCCCCATACTGAAATGTTAAATGATATAATTATTGTTTGCACTTTGGCTGATAACATACGTTTTAAAGTGAGACACATTGTTATTTGATGTAGTAGTAAATAAAATTTTCTTATATACTATCATGGTCGTTTTATATATTTTTTTATATTATTCGTCAGTTAATAATTTCATATAATTTTTACTTTTTTGTGGGATCACGTCCAACTCTACAAAATGTAATACCAAACTCCAATAAAAATCATATTTTATAAACGATCAATAAGTTTAAAAAATACTAATAACGTTTTGTCTTTGATATAAGTATAAACAAAAAACCTTCATCTATCGTTAGCATGTTTGCACTAAGCCATTCCTAAAAACGCATGGTTTTCTTTCTCTCGGTGATAAGTTAAAACTGACATTTTCATTGTCAAAAAGAAACAATAAATCCACCGGGAAATAAACATAACATTTATTTTTGTAATTTATTAATTGATACTAGAGATCGCCTCCTGGTTGAAATTCAATTAACATTTTTTTGCATCTGAACTGTCTGGACCAAATTTGTTCAAACAATATGTTATAACTGAAACATCTGTTCTTCCTGAATTGCTACCATTTTTCATTACAACAGCTGTTTAATGATTCAGTCAATTATCTTCTCTCATAAGATTAACATTGAAACTTTGAGAGCCTGCAGAGGGCGTAGCCCTGATGGCCAGTGTTAATTAAAACGCGATTCTGCTCATCTACAGCACTATACCTTTCTAACGGTATGCGCGGATTTCTCCTACGATGCGCACAAGCAGAGAAAAAAGGAGGAAACGAAACATGCTTGCCTATTAATCTTATCTTATACTCTAAAACAAGCTCCGTTTGTCCGGGCAAACTTTTTTTTCGCTCCAAGGATTTTTGATTTTTTTGACTGAATATGTGGTTTTGGCCACCAGAAATCGATTGGAGCTGGTCCCATAGCTGGTCCCAAATCCGGTTGTCGCGCTAGAGCCCTTCAAAGATCCCATGTTATCCTTATGGAGATTTATAAATTGAACAAAAATCAGCTGATAACTGTAGATAAAATAAACCAATGTGTTACATCTTTAACCTGTGGTTTTAGGAAAAACATACCAATGTGCAGCAAACCTTTCACCTGGCGAGTGAGCGGAGCGAACGAGCTTTGTGTGAGAAACGAAAGTAATAATTTTACCGAGCTTAAGCTCGGTCCCCCTGGTACTTGTATTGATATTAAATGAGTCTTACTTATTGTGTATGATATCACAGTAAATTTTCAGTTTTTACAAGTTTTGTTTATATCAATTAATTCTTATGTTGTAAGCTTTAACATCACTCTAAACTATAACAGATTATGCCATCTTTCTAAAAACCAAAGAAATATATGTTATTTTTACAATGATATTGTGTAATACGCTTTTTATCTAAAATTGCAATTTCGGTGCATATTTCTTTGAAATGAAAAACAAACCTTTACTACACTCAAAAACACTTTTTGCCTGTTGACGTCAAAACTTTTTTGAGTGTTGTAGAATTTTGTTTCTCATTTCTAATTACAAACAGCACTTGGGCTATTATGCTAAGAAAAATGAATATTTATTTAGACAACTACCCAATACAGAAGACTTAAGTCTTCTATGGGTTATTTTTCTCAAGATGCATATTTGATTTCAATTTTGAATATTCTAAATAAAGAATTCTGTGTTAAGTTTTAATTAATAATCTTGAAAAACTTTAAAATAAACGCAATTTTAAAAATACACATAGGAAAAAAGAATACTTTTTCTTTGAAAGTGAACTTTGGTGTGATAAAGGTTCATGCCAACTATATAAACTTAATACAACCATCCGTTATGGAAATAAGAAATATTATGTGTAAAAAACAAAATGGGGGCTGTATGGGTAGCCGGTGGTATTTGGACGCTATTATTATGATATTCATATTTGTTTTGGATCTAGGAATAATGCCCTAAAATATTGTGAAAGAGTACCGCAACAATCTGAAGAGTAAAGCTAATAATCATAATAATAATATACCGGGTGTTTCAAAAGGACTTAACAACTTAAAATTTTTTTTTAATTCATTGAGGAGACCTATAGTCATAATTTTAGTGTCATTTTGTACTCATGACACTACTTAAGCTTTGATACCTATAGTTTGCTAGTTCCGAATACCACCAATACGACCAGTTATGTTAAAATGGATACATTCATTGAACTCAGCTTACTAACCACGTGCTCGTTAAAAACCCCTGATACAGCTTCTTCAACTGTTCAGCGTTTTTTTCGTACAAAATAAACACCTAAGAGGATCAAATTTTATTATTGGAACAAACATTTCAAATAATTTTGACTCTTCAAATCATAACATACACAGCACTCTCGAGCCAAAGTAAAGGAAGTCATTTTAACGCAATACCAACTAACGCTTTTATATGTAAGATTCTGAATTAACGAACTATGTGTTCAAAAACCTGAAGTATTTCCCTACGAAATGACATTAAAATTATTACTAAAGGTCACATCAGTGACTATTCATATACATTTTTTAAGTTGTAAAGTCCTTTTTGAAACACCCGGTAAATAAAAGATACACGTTCGAGTCACGACCCCACATTTCCAATTATAGTAATTTAATGTGGAAAAAGAAATTATTTTTAAAAATACCTTGGTTAGGCCTACTTGTTATTTATTATTTCATTTTTGACAACTTCCCTGTTTTTAAAATTCATTTATATAAAAATATGACAAAATCCTTGCACGGTAACTTTTTAACGTTATAATGTCCTAGGACGGACATATTTAATATTTTCATCAATTTAAAAACATATTTATACCATTAGAATCTGTATTTAATGGAAATAATTAATATATAGGTTTTATTGTACTCAATATACTATACTGAGATGCAACCGGGTTTTAAAGACAGCGAGTTTCACTGTAAATGAGAGGCATGGCGCTTTTAAGTTTTCATTCATGATAAAAAATGGTTTTTTTCACCAAATACCATGGTTGCATATTATTCATGATCTCATTAGCTAAATGTTTTCCGCTTTGAGATTGTTTCTATGGGAAAAATAAAAAAATCCTCGCTTACTAACTTTATTATGTCACTGTGACGTGATAGTAAAGACTACATATTTTAATTTATTTAAAATTCAATAGTGTAGTTATTTAAAAATATATTCATACTAATAGATTCTGTATTTAATGTAGATTACGAATATATCGGTTTTATTGCACTCAATATGTTATATGAAGAGTGAGCAGCGAGTTAAAGACGGAGTGTACACTGATGCATGCGTGGCGGGAGTAGCCGTGAGGACTGCAGTGACGTCACGCGCCTGGACCCATTGTTGTTGTCTGGCCCACCTCCCTAATAATACTCTACACATCTTGGGTGACGGTATATCTAACAAATCTACTATTTATAGAGTTGAAAAAAAAATTAAGTGACAGGTTCTTTAGAAAACAGAAAACATTACAGAAGGCGATGAGTGGGCTATTGAATGAGAAAATGTTAGAGGATGTTAGAACTGAGGAAACTCATCCACAATAATTAAGAGAAGGCCGCACTAAATCAAGTCTTTAAATAGTAGATTTGTTAGGTATACCCTCGCCTGGAAATTTTCATTCGAACGCATTTTTACATAAATCCAATCCTTTTGATTGAAAATACTACTTTGGCTACAATGAACACTTCTTGATCTTTGTTCAAATACAACTCCATGTTTCTGCTTGTAATTTAATTACCTTACACAGAACCCACATGAAGTAAACAAAAATGTAACAATGCAGATCAGCTGATAACAAGAGGTACCACCTTATGACCTGATTATCTTTCTAAACATTTGTTGCCTCTACTTGTAAGAAAGTTGCGTTTTAAAAGAAACGCGGTGTATAATGTAAGTTGTGGCATCCATAATTCCCTCCAGTTTATACTTGGATCAACACATTGGAGTAACACGTACTATCCCAAATTTTCCAGTGCTCTTGGCCACTCCGTTGACCTCTTCGGATCCACTCTTTGCATCGTCTATCCCAACGGCAGCGTGTTGTGGGTTCCGCCCTCCCAGTTCTCTGTCTATTGTGACATCAACTTGCGCAAATGGCCCTACGACAGCCAAACTTGCCAATTCTTTTTTGGCTCCTGGTCGTACAACGGTCAGGACGTTCTCTTGAAGAAAATGAGATCCAATGAAAGCTCGGTGAGTTTTTATTAACAATGCTTGTTTATGAGTTTGTTATTCAATTTGTGTCTATCTATCTATATATTAATACGCAAGCATGACTTTAGAGAGACTTTAGAGACTTCATTTGAAACACCGACGCACTTTGGCGTATTTTAAGGTGAGTATGACTGAAGGGGTGAGTGTATGTTTCATTTCCTCCTTTTTTTCTCAGCTCGTGTGCATCGTAGGAGAAATCCGCGCATACCGTTAGAAAGGCATAGTCCTGTAGATGAGCAGAATCACATTCTAATTCACATCGGACACCAGGGCTACGCCCCACAGGCTTTCAAAGTTCCAATGTTAATCTTATGGAGGAAGGAGAATTGATTGAATCATTAGACAGCTGCTGTAAAAACAACTGCTAAAAAAACAGGAATAACAGATGTTTCATTTATAAAATGTTTTTAAACTTCTTGGGTCCAGATCAACTGAAATTTTGGTCGAATTTCAATCAGGAGGCGACCTCTAGTACTTCTAAATAGTTAATAAGCCCAAATATTAAGATGCAAGGTTTTATCCGGTGGTCATTATTGCAACTCTGTCCACTCTATACAACACTTTATCCAGAAATTCTTGGAGATAATTATTTGTCAATTCGCATTTTTCTAGCTATTTGAAACAAATTTATTCGAAGGAAACTTTTTCTTCTTGGCTTTTGGATCAAGTTTCAGGGTTAAGTATGATTCTTCCCCTATTCTGGAGAAAAGGAGACTGATCACCTTTTGCATTTCTTCATCCTTCCCTGATGGCTGTTTCATATTCGAAAGTAAACGCTCGTAGTCAGCTTTGCAATTTTCTCCTTAACCCTCCATAATCAGACAAGACATGCAATTGGTAATCATTACTGATAATGAAAACTTGTTATTCAGTTCACCTTTAGGTCATAGCTAATAGTAGCGAACCACATTTCAACAAAGTCAATAACAAGTTTTAACTTGAATTTTGTGATCATTACCTATTTGTAGGATGGATACATGGAACTAGAGCCGATGGTGCAGTGGACCGTGGAGTCCGTTAAGGAGTTTGAACACGTAAGGATTTACGCTTGCTGTTCTGAGCCTTACAACCACATGGAGGTGATCGTCACTGTTAGAAGGAAAAGTCCTGCCTACGCTGCAGTAGTTTTCATCCCAGCTATAGGTAACTCCTCAAATAAAACTCTGAACATATGTTAATCTACACAGGTCTCTTTGAAATACAGTGGACAAGTCCTCATTAATTACAAAACATTGCATTTTAATGCTCATTATTTTACACGCAATCGTTTTTATTAAATGTCTTTATCAGAATTTTACAGAAATTATATTTACATTTAATAACTTTAACTCGTATGTTTGAGTTGTATGAGTAAAAATAGAGTTAAGTTGACTTTTTTAGTCAAAGATGGCAGTAAAAGGTAACTATAATTAAAGACGGCTTTCCTGTATAAAACTTTGAATTAACAGGAGAGAACACCTCTGAGTAAATGAGGTACTTATTTACTATTCAAATACTCAAACAATGAGCTCATCATATATCTTAAAAGGTTATAGTTACTCACACTTTTTTGTTTGAAGTGTCCTTTTTTTAATAATAGTACTGTAAGTCATCTATATAGCACAATTTACTGTCGTAAATTCATTAATCAAATCAACATAAAATAAAAACATTAGTACTAACATTAAGGTGCTAAGTTTTTAGTCACTTTAACGTATTTATTGTATCTGAAGTTCTTTGTGTTGTAACCAGTTTGTTTGCATGTTCAACGCAGTGTGCCTGGTCCTCACCCTGGCCATGTTCTGGCTGCCTCCCTACGCGTCGGACAAGTTCCTGCTGGCCGGGGTCACCGCCATCATTGAGTCCATGTTCCTCATCTGATGCTGTTTATGTTGTAACCACTTTGTTCCCATGTTCCCCGCAGTGTGCCTGGTCCTCACCCTGGCCATGTTCTGGCTGCCTCCCCACGCGTCGGACAAGTTCCTGCTGGCCGGGGTCGCCGCAATCATTGAGTCCATGTTCCTCTGTTCCTCACCTGATGCTGATTATGTTGTAACCAGTTTGTTTGCATGTTCCCCGCAGTGTGCCTGGTCCTCACCCTGGCCATGTTCTGGCTGCCTCCCCACGCGTCGGACAAGTTCCTGCTGGCCGGGGTCGCCGCCATCATTGAGTCCATGTTTCTCATCTACTTATCACATATACTACCAGGAACGGGCAACCATGTACCTCTCATTGGTGCGTATATTTCAGTAACATCCATATTACTTGCCTAATCCCTTAAATTATCACAAATTTCACTTTCTCACATCCTTCTTCTCAACATAGTCGTCAATTAAAAAAGTTATAATTAAAATCTCTAATCATTTGCACTACTATAATCTACTAAATTACTTTATATCAAGCAACACAAAATCTTCCAAATTGATTTTCAATGGACTCGTTTGGGTTACTTAAGTTCATCACATGAATCTTCCAATGTCATATTTCCTCTCCCTTAAGAAATCTCTATTCCTTATTCCTACCCCTAATTCCTCCTACTAGCTTTCTACACTCGTGTCTAATAAATACTCTCTATAAAAACCACTGTTTAGTATTCATTCTATCCGCATTAAAGCAACCTAACAAATTTCTTATATTTTATACTTTTTGGATATCTCCTATCTTATAATATTCTATTGCACTTCTATTTTTCCATGGCATGTTTATTAGTGTATTTTTATTCCTACCCTGATTACTTCATAACCCTCCACTTGTTGTTGTCTGTCCAGTGGAGTTCTACGGCTACAGCCTGCTCCTGGTCAGCTTGTCTGTGGTCGTGTCCGTGTTGACGGTCAACATGAGTCGTAGACCACTGGCTCGTCCTGTCCCCTGGATCATCACTAGAGTTCTCACCCGGTACTCGGCCTTCCTTGGATTACCGAACAACAAGGTAAATAAAAAACTACAATTACAGTCATGTTTTACCAGGAGGTATCTTTTCGTCAGATTTGGATCAGCGGAGTCAACCACTTGTTCGGTGTCTGTCAGGGTTCTCACACTGGTTCGTACATTTTATTGGTTTTATAAGAGACCGTCAAAAATATATTGTTGTAGAGCCTGTTGTGTTTGCTGGTTACTTAGAACTGTTTAAAGATATAAGTTTGGACAGTGTTATTTCATTTTGGGGGCTAATAATATGTACCAAATAATACTGTAAGTTAAACTAGGACCAGTTACTAATACTATTTTCCTGTGATAGTAGGACTAAAGTGTCTTTGAGGTCTAATATTTTTGTATTCTTTAGATAAATAGATTATTCTACAATCTAAATACAGCGTCCCATTTCTACCAAGGCATCGCACTGCAACGGCGTTAATGGTTCATACATGATTCGACGACATGTAGAAATAAGAAATTTAAGGTACAAGAAAATGCTTACAATTTTCGATGAACAATAATTAACTGGCTCAGTTTTGTGCACACGTACCGTAATATAAGACTCCAATCTGAAGTTCAAATTCATGTTCAATCAAAAAAGTTATAATTGGGGACTCAACACACACATGGTGGAGATTCAAACGTAAAATAGCTTCATTTGCACAACTTCTTGGCAAAAAAAAAATAGATTAATTTAACAGATTTTTGCCTTAAACATTTCTTGTGAAGCCAACAATGGCTTTTGGGTTAAGACAGTCCAGTAAAGCCGTGACATTTCAATTCCTAACCTTGCCTAAGAGTTACGCTTTCTCAGGTGCATTACCTTTCCCCAGCGTTAGGAAACCTAACTATAATATTATCAGCACACATAACATGCTTGAATAAACCAAGTTATTGTCAATATACTTTATAAAGAAAAGAAATAACACAGGTCCCAGCATAGAGCATTGTGGTACTCCCTGATTCAACAATTATTCTATAGCTAAGTTACTATAAATACATTCATTACTGAAGTCAACATTAATTTTTTACCACCTACCTTCTCCTGCCTAGATAAGAGCAGACACTTGTCGAATTTCCATTTTCTATATTTTCACAAACAATAATCTTAGGTTTACAAGGTTAAAAACCCTTTAAGGAACAAGGAAGATGAAGAATTTCAAGGGGAGTAAGATCATTGGTTGTGTTCCAGAACGCGTTCGCGACCATGGCCGACTGTGAGGAGCTTCACGAGCGCTGCCTGGTGGACCGCGGCCGCACCGAGTCCATGGACGTCACCCATCATCCGACGGTTTGCATTGACGGGGTTTGCACTCCCGCCCAGACGGCGAGGGAGTGGGCACTCCTGGCCGCCACTCTGGACCGTGCCATGTTCCTCCTCTACGTCATCATCTTCCTGCTGATAGCAATATCTTTCCTAGTGTCGGACTCGCCCATCAAAGAAAAGATCAACTGGTGAGACGTTGTGAGGAATTGTGAAAGTGTGAGGAATAAAACAATGACTGCATTTTGCTTATCATTGCCATGTTGGTCCCAGGAACAGTTGGTGTTTTGAAATTGAGTTACCGTAAGTCAGTTTTGTGTGGGATTACTTACTTCGTTGGTAGGAAAAATAACTCGATAGTCACATTTCCTTGTAAATATAACGCGATGTTTTTCCTGGGTAATTGATTCAAAAGTGATTTGCTGCCGGCATCTTGATATAGTGAATTTAAGGAGATTGCGTAACCATTACCATTAATATAAAAGGTTGGTAAGGATGTTGAATTTTAATTTAGTAGTAGGAATTTTGGAAACTGGTCTTGTATGCAGTCAAAGTTAAAAGAGCTGTCTCTATTGAATTTTAACACTAACATTACAGTAGGGACGTTTTTTTCCATGTAAATTTCTGAATTGTCGTTTCTGAATTATTACAATCAAGTTTAAAATTGGAATGCTGAAATTGTAGGCTTAAAACATTAAAACAAATTCCGTCAGTGTATATTTTAATGAGCCATTTTTCTTAAATTTTGTATTGTCAGTTTCTTATAACTCATCTAGTATAGCCATAGCTTTGGCTGTCAGTGTGTTGGGTCATAAAAACTACAACTGACCGACCGTTTCAGCATAGTCGTCATTTAAAGAAGAGATCGATCAAAAACGTAAACTGTACTTTTTGGGGAACTTTTACTGACACTTAATACTGTGTAGGAAGTAGATGCTTTTATGATATTTGGCTGGTTTTCGATACCTGAGAATACAGTATATTTTTATTCTTAGTACTTATATTTCCTATCACAAGCAATGTTTTGAACAAATAATGTAATTCGTAAATAAAATTTCTAAATATTTTACGATTGCACGTGTGCATTTATTTACAAGTTATCATTTAATATTAAATTACATTGTGATTTTTTAAAGGATTTTTTTCACCATATTTTGATTATAAAAATTACTAAAAAACCATAATTTATAACCTGATTAGACCCTAGAATATTTCCTTCTTAAGTATAGAACTTTTGAAGTAATAATCAAAAATATTTTTTATAATGTGTTCTGCATTTTAATTCTTATACAGTATAGTTGTAATAAACGTTTTTGATTATCACCATACTCTCCTTTAAAATATTTCCATATCCTTTTCACTTGACATTCTTAAATGTTTTCCTTTTACAAGGTTTAGCTAAATAGATGACAAAACAAGTTTTTTTATTTACTAGTAGTTAATGCATCGGTTGTATTAAGTCAGAAGAACACAAGCAAAGCGAGTGTTCAAATAAGTTAAATGTGGCATAAAATATTAATACAATCGTTGCATACACTGTTTTATCTACGACTAACATGAATTTGGTAGATCACTTGGTAAACATGTTAAAAAAAGTTTGGTCATGTTCGGACAATCATCCAAAACGTAGCCAGAGATGTCACTTGGCCGAATCGCCATTCTCACTCGCATATGATCACATTCTTTTGAAGTGATAGCCCAGTTAAAAATAGGTTTGGGTCGGAAGTAATTCTGAAGCAGCTGATTTTTTTGCATCTAATAGACTTTGGTCAGGTGTGCATTTTCCCAAAAGTCTCCGAAAATCCCCCTTGAGCTTTCCTACCTAAGCCCCTTTAAAATTAAAGTTATTTATATTTGTTTTCTAGTGTTTTCTCGTTACAAAACTGAAGGTGATTTTCTATACTGCAACTTTAACTTTAAAGGGGCGTAAAGCAGAAAGTCTAACGGTGAATGTCCGGGACTTTCGGGAAAATGCACACATCATAGACTATCAACCCCCTTAAAAAATTAACTGTAAAAAATTCAGCTCCTCCGGAATTACTTGCGACACAAACCTATTTTTACTTGGCTATTAGGCAAATTAAAGAACTGAGACATGAGTGTATTGGGACAATTAGTTGATGTGGGAATTGCGTACAATAGTAGTGGGAATTCTACAACAATAGTATTTTCGTCAAATGGATCTCTTTGGTCTACATAGAAACTGGATTTTAATGTGAAACGTTTTAAGACCTCATTAACCATATGATTTATAGCCTATTCCACTTTGTGTTTTACTTGTAAAATATTTTATTGTTGTAATCAATAACGAAAGTTTTTCGATGATATTTTGAAATATTCTGATACAAATTGTTCTCATATTCATAAAAAATAAATCAATTTAATTCGTCAATGAAAAGCATTTAGTCATTACAATAAAAATAAAACAAAGTACTGTATAAGAAATGCATTTTTTATATATCGTTGAGATATTCTATTTCAAATATTGTTTCCACGAAGGTTCAAAATCAGAAACCTATAACACTACGAATGAATCCAATCACTTAGTTGAATAACCTCTTGAAGTAAATCGGTTGTTGGGATTCGAGAGACAGCGACTTTGCTTGTTTTGGCAGAAACTTATCGTTTAAGTCTTGAGATTTACATTTAATGTTAACTTTAATGTTTTACAAGTCCAACAAACGGAATAACTTTTGAAACTATGAACTGATTAATAACGTTGTAACAGTATTAATAAAAAAGCTTTTATTTTTATTTTTATTTATTTATTTATTTTATTTTTTTTTTTTTTTTTTTGTAAAATATTAATGTTTTATGGAAGAAATATAAATTGGATTTGTAGACACCCGGAATAAAATTTACTTCTGTACCCAAAAAATGTTCAATAAATAAAAGTAACAAGGAGAAGGGAGTTACTTCTAAAACAAGAACATACTCTGACGACGGATCAGAGGTTATTTGTAAGGTGCGCAGAATGGGGGACTGCGGAATGGTTCCCAGGTAAGCGAAGTAAACAAGAAAACTAGCTACAATTCAGTACTCCACCAACTCAGCAGCGACTGCCAACATCGTTCAGGCTAATGGAGGGACTAACGAGATCGTCTTGTAGGCAAGAGAGTGAAGCGAAAGAATTGATCTTCAATATAAACTTGTCAAAGTGCATTAATTATTTTTTTTTCAAATTCAACTTTTTGTGGATGGGTAAGATAGTATATGGTTAGTTTGAGAATTCTTATTATTAATTCATAACATGTAGTAATTTACCAAAAAAAATCATATTTCGCTATAAATGTATAACATAATAATTAAAAAATATAATTAAAAAATCTTTCTAGGCATAAAGAACTTTCATTTATATACCGTTATTTTATAAGTAGTGTGAAGAGTACCAGAACAAATATTTCGTTTTCTAAATCATTACAATCTGTAACCTTATCTACATGTGTTTTTATTCATTTTCATTTTTCAAAGTAAGTGATCGAGCCATAATATATTCCAGACGATTCAACTTTCTAACTATATTTATGGCGATATATAATGTCATCTTTTACTAAATTGTTAAAATATCTTAGGTTTTCTCTGAGGTTAAGGATGTTAAATGTTTCAGTGACTGGAGTGTTTGTAAAACATTTAGGGGTAAAATTTAAACAATACAGAAGCCATGAAGCATTTGGTGAAACCGCACTTAGGCATTGTTAAGTTGCACGGTCAGCCGTTGGCAACTTTGACATTTCATACAACTGAAACAACCCACGGCAACTCCGGGCAAACTCAAACTACCGGCCAAACAATGTCCTACCTCCACCTTTTGTGTCCACTCTAACTTCAATTTCTCTTGTCACGTTGTTTAAGATGAAATATTTAAGGTTTCCACAATATTTTATTGAGACTTTCAATTGTCTGTAGAACGACGTAAAATCAAATTTGTTGTGATTTCCTTTAATTTAGATGAATTTGGAAACCACCCGAAATGCACAGAAATATCCTGGATATGCCTCCAATTTGGTTAAATATTCTATTTAGATTAGATATTGCCAACACTGCTGGTTTGCCCTCCTCAACAATGGCAAAATCTGTAGTTTCAACACCATCACAGTTTTCATGATATTTAATCCTTCTAAGAGAGCTTTTCATCCAGAACTTCATAAACGTGTTAGAAAAAGTATCCCGCCATGCTTCTTAATGTTTTTAATACAACAAATCTAAATAACCAAATAAAATAACCATGATCATATGGTTCCTTTTAGGGGGTCCCACTAACAGAATTCTTGCCGCAGCAATCTGGCATATTTTTTAAGTTGGTAAAGGAGATATCATTTAGAAACCTTTATCTTTATGACCACTAAATGAAAACAAAGTCTTTTTCGCGATATGGGCCCCAATATGGATCAACCGCTATATGGAAGCTCAATGGTCTTTTGAAGCCCTTAAAATTTCATTTCATATTGCAAAACTTGATAACAACAAGTCCAGGAGTGTTCAGGGTAAACTCAATATTTTTTTAAATTTAAAAGTACTGGAGGCATTTTTTTCTAAATTAACACTCTTCTAGTGTATAATCCGTAATTAATATTAATGTATTCACAGTTTTAATGTTAATATCAAATTTTACTAATGTAAATTTGGCAGAAAATTTTACATTTTTATGATAAGTTTTATGATTAACGTATCACGTGGAATGCAATATAAATCAGTAAAAAATCTTTTTTATCTATTAAAAACATTTCTTACGATACGTTATGTTCGTAATACCAACTTTCAAACGTATGAGTTACCTGAAAATAATGAATACACTGCGTCGTTGAAAGGTGTGGTCGTTTTAATATTTCATGTCGCATGGTAACTGTGGCCAGGAAACTACAGGTTGTGTTACCGTTACTGTTAAATAAGTATCTTGGCCATCTGTTGTTAGAAGAAGACCGATAGTGAATTATCTATGGCCCATTATCGTTTCTAGCTTTTTGCTCGTCAAGTGTTTCTCGGCCATTTTATAAGCGTTGCACCAATAGGTCAACTGCAGAACCAGGTAGTACAACGTCACTTATGTAGGTTATAGGTAGTTATATGTTTAAAAATAGAAATTCATGTAAAATAAGTTGGTAAAATATTTTGTTACTTTGTAGCAGGGCCGCCGAGAGAATTTTTGGGGCCCGGGGCAGAGTTCCGGTGTGAGGCCCGTATCCCTACCCGCCGTCCATGGTCAAACCAGATACAATATACACATTTCTTTTGACATTTATTTTGTATTAATGCACACAATATGATTTCTTCTCTTTAGTGATTCATAATAATATTTTATTAGAATTATTGTAAAGTACAGGAAATAAATGTATTTTACGTATACAGTATACGCAATATTGTATCAAACCTGCACTTTGGCTGGGTCCGAGGGACCTTATTGGAGAGCTATCACGTTGTTTTAGGCCTAGGTATTTTGAAATGGCTAAGGGAAATTTTTAAATACAATTATTTTAAAATGGTTTTTTAATTACCTTTGTTTATAACTGAATAATGATACTGTCTAATGAAATAATCTGAAGAAACCACGTTCATTTCAATCGAACTCATAAATATTCATGAATTGTAAAATATTGTATGTGTTTGTTGATGATGGACTTCGTGCACTAATAAGGGCGCACCACAACATCGCGTCTACAGTTGGAATGGTCGGGCGAGCACGGTGGTGTTGGTGTAGGTCTCCAATGGCGCACCGACACAGAGCTTCAAACCGCAGAGACTCATAAAGGCTGATCACTACTCAGGTCATAGGTTATACTTTGTTATTGTTTGATGATTCTTCATGATGATAGGTCTTCAAAAATGCATATAAGTTGTTACTAAAAAGCTATGAAGCAGTATAATTTTGCTATACCGTAAAAAAAAACCCCTGAAGATGAGACCCCATGTCTCTTGAGGCCAGGGGCAAACTGCCCCCTATGTCCCCCCCCTCTCGGCGGCCCTGCTTTGTAGTGAAGTTTCAATCCAAATTTAATGTTTTGTATTCATGACAATAAATAACGATATAAAATTATATATAACTTTTGGATGAAAACCTCTTGCAAACTCAGAACAAGCTTTATTTAAATAAACTGTTTTTTTTTTTTTTTTTTTTTTTTTTTTTTTTTTGTAAATAAGCTAATTAATTTTATTTTATTTTAAGAATTTGACAAACATTTAAAATTAATTATATGGTATACAAATTTATCCAGGCCTATAATACTAAGGTTTATGTTTTTGACTGTTTGCATTATTATTTATGTTATTTAAGTAATCATGAATTGAATATTTGTATACAAAACTGTATAACATGTCGAAAATAAACATAATAGAAGATTTTACTCCATTAATTTCACAATCCATCAGTGCCTTAATACAAATGGGTATTTAATATTAGTTAATTTAATAAATTAACTATATCCAAATTAGATAAAAAAAATTGTAAATTAAAATTTGTCTGAGTGATAATTTGCTTTATTTTTTATATTTGAAGGCCATACCATAGTGTCGGAAATACGAGAATTAAACAAAATTATATAATTAGTTTAAGAATTGTGAAATTAAATTGTAGGACTTTAAAAAAAAACCGGAATCAGAAAATGATCCAAAAATTCTACGATAAAGCTTTAATTTTAAGTAAACGTATAGGGAATTTCTTAATTTTAGGGTGTTCGTAAACAAATGTTGGTTTCATCGAAGAATTTGAATACATAAAATTACATTTTTTGCAGCTATAGGACTACTAATTCATATCATTTATTAATTCTTTAGCCCAAGATATTACAAAAGAATTCAAATCTCTAGTCACTTGCATTTACACAAATTTGGAAATCATCTGTAATTAATCCGTTGAGATGGAGAGTGGAGAAAAAGAGTACATAATCCAAATTAGCGGTATATACAAGAGGTATGGGACCAAGAACGTAATTTTGAGAGGCTTAGACATGAAGGTGGAGAAAGGTATCATGTAAGTATTGAATTACTGTTTATATGAACATATATGGCCAACACAAATTAAGCTTTGTAGAGTAGAATTAACGATCCATCATGACAGAAAAATAAAAATAATTATTATCAAAACTGTTAGAGCAATTCATTAAAACTAAAATTGACTTAAAAAAATTATAAAAGCCAATTTATTGATTTTCTCCTCCACATTCCTACTACTTTCTATTATTTAAGATCAATTTCATAATTATGTACGGTACAGTACTTTATGGTAATATCTACAACTTAAGTGGGACTTAAAGGAAGCTGTACAAAAAACCTTTTATGTGTATAATAAATTAGAGCACATTTTAATAAACAGTGCAATTTGTACAATAAAGAATAATAATAATATATGGAATACAATTATAGAATCAGAAACACAAGTTAGCTTCATAATTAAGAGATTTTTAAGACTTCACTTCACTTTTTACCTCATAGGTACAAATAGTACACATGCTTTGACAGAATTTAATTTAGTTCTTAACTGATTTATTTTTTTTTATTGATACGGTAGCAATTTAAATATTGCAACTCATTGCTTAATTGTTATATATTCCAACCCTGATTTAGTGATTTTGGTAGTAGGATTGTCTCATTCATAAAAGGTTAAAGTTTAGGCCTACTTATAGACTACGAATATTATATGTGGGTGTAACTGACCGTTCATTTAGTTTTGTCACTTCAACTTTTACTATACAGAATTAATAAATTGTTATATAATATGAATGAATCGTTTATGTTTAATTATCATATTCCATGATAGAGGTTATCGACTGTGAAATCTTTACGATTGTTTAGGTTACCCGATACATAGCGCAGTTTGATGAGTGCATTTGACATTGTGTCAATCAACAATAAGTTACGTAACTCTAAATTATGCAAGTAGGCCTACTACACCATAGGAAAGTGTATGTTATTGACAGCTGTAGCAGGGCAATGACAGATGAGTGGCATGAAAGCGTGCCTTTACTGTGAGACAGGCCTTCCCTATACTCAACTCAGCTGTGCGGAGTTTTAGCGAATTTACCCATAGGAAATACGCTATTACGGTAGTTGCCATGATAAGACCTAAGCCTATGACCATATGGTATTTTATCATTTTGAGGTCCCCAGAAGCCAAAAACACCATTAATTTGTTCTTTCCATTTATACAGAATGTTTGGAAACTCTCTTCCGAAACTCCATGTGATGATGCCTTTGAGCAAAATAAACAAAAAAATGTCTTAGGAACTGCACATGTCCTAAAATGCTTCTTTAGGCCGCTAGCCGCCATTTGGTTTTTTTATGCTTGATAATTTTTAATCTCGTAACGGCTAGTTGTATTAAGTTTATATATTGTATGAACCTCTATCACACCAATGTTCATGTTCAGGGAAAAATTATTATTAATTCCTATGTGTATTTATAAAAAGCGGGCATTTCAAATTTTTCTACTCAAGTGTGTCAAAATCGGTAAATTAGCAAACTTTTACACATATCAAAAAAGTTATTTAATTAAATCACCCTATCTAACTAATGATACCAAATTTGTAAGGATCTGGCAACAAATAACGGAATTGTTGCAATTTTCCTGCAGAAAATTATTGATTTTATATTATAATTCATTAAAATCAGGGTTTTTGTAATAGAAAAATCACAATAACTCTGATATTTGTGGTCAATTCTTACAAACTTGGTATCATTTGTTAGATAATTTAGGGCCGCTTTCCCCAAACACTTTAAACTACGTTTAAAATAAACACAGCTTAACATTATATTATTATAAAATGCCAGCATTCTTTAAAAAAAAATTTCATCGAGAAATACTGAGGTTTTACACTGCCATATATCTCACTGCACATAAAATTTTAGTTTGTTTAAATTGTACACATGAGCTGCTGAAGGTAAAGATGGCCCTTAATATTAAATGCAACTAAAACAACTTCAACTTTGCAAAAGTTAATGTTTACTTTAATATTCACTTTGCATTTCAACGAGTTTTAAAAACTGTCAACTGCAGATATGAGCGCTTTCCAGCAAAACTTACGATCAAGGGACACATTTCGCCTACTCATAAAGTCAGCGAACCACGCAGTTAGATTTGGAAAGGGTATTCATTAAAATTTTTAAGTGTGCTTACACTTATGTTTATTAAGAAGAGGGCAAACTTTTAACGAACCTAGAAAAATAAGACAGTTCAGAATATAAAACATAATTTTGGATTCGTACATTTAAATGTGATTTCCCAATTATGTCAAAATATTTAACCTTTTGGGCAGTGAGATTATGATTGTTTATATTGTTAAAAGACATTTTTATTTTTTGTACATACAATATATATTATACAGGAATAATAAAAAATAATGCATAAAAAGTTAATTCATTTGTAGAAAAAGAGCATTATTGTAATCATGCAGTTAAAAACTGCATGAAATAAAGCCTAAGCAGTCAAGTGGCCATTGCGTGAGATACCAGAATTAACTTTGCATTGTTGCACGACCATTCAGAGTTTTCGCGGGTCAAAAATTCATCTTGCTTCACCTGCTCTCATTTTTTTTGGATTTATAAAGTCTGATAAAAGTGGAAGGTGTTTGAAATAAAAGATAATACTTAGACTGTTTGATTCACTTTTTGATTTTTTTTATCAATACTAAGCTGTGATTGTCTAAAGTTGGTCTAAAGATGATCTAAAGTTGATAAAATTGTGACTAATACAGCTTAATATGGATTCAAAATCCTATACTATAATACGAGCAATGTCTGAAGAGATGTGTGTTCCACGATCTCGAAATGTAGCAGGTAGATTTGCTTAGACTTTGCATTTAAGAGTGTTTTGGCCCAAAAATAAGTTTAGAAACATCCTCAATCCCGGGAAAAATCGAATTTGGACTCAATTTAAGTTTAAAAATCGTAACTTTTAACATTGGTGTTATGGGTTGCTATTTTGTTAACAAAATAACAACTATATAAAATTAAACAAAAATAAATTAACTTTTTTAACAGCTGTTGTCCGTGAAGAGTCTATAACAAAAGTGAATTAAAAGCAACGATCAAGGCTCGGTTAACCTGATACTAGGTATTAAAAACATAAAAGCGAATCAAATAGTCTAAGTCTTTATCTTTTGTTTAAAAACTCTTCCACTTTTATCTGACTTAAAATAGAGGCCCAAAATAGGAGCAGGTGAAACACTGCAAATCGTTCAGGGGGCCTTTAGCACCCTCTTAACACGTCTAGTTATGGATTGGTCTCTGTTACCATTATGCTCTATCTTAAGGAGACTATCTGACTATCTACCTAAAGACAAAATGAGAAAAAAGAAGTCCACGCAGGATCGAATAATGTGCAAACCACGTAACGTATAATAAACATTAAGGTCTCATTTTAAATTCAATATAATTATCTACGGTCCTTTGGAAGTCGATTTATAAAACACATTTAATATAACTTAGTAAAAACAGACCTTGACTATTTCTTATAGGAGGTAAAGGATGCTTGGACAGAATTTGTGCGGCAAGACCTCTCTTATGTTGTCTGTTAGGTCTGCTTAAAGCTTAAAGTGGATGTGGATCCCATAGGTGATTTTGGGTGAGCTAAATATCATCCCATACCAGTTGATGTCAGCTGATATCACTGATATCAGTAGATCTGTAGACCAGTGAAGGTCAGCTGCAGCTCATGATGTTCGCTAAGATCAGCTGATATATCAGATGGGGGAAATACCACTTAATGTCAGCTGACCTTCACTAATATTTTCACTAAGGTAGGATATCTCATCCTAAAGCCCAGAAAATTGGGATACATGGTGCTACTTTCATTACAGATCTTGACTATTTTTTAGATATGGACTGCTAGGACCGAGCGGGTGCGGCAAGACCACACTGCTGAGCTGTGTAGGAGGTCTGCTAAACGTGGATGCGGGATCCATAGAAGTCAACCTACAGTCCAGAAGACAGTTGGGCTACATGCCTCAGGTCAGTAAGATTTTTTATTCAAAATAAAAATTTTTTTTATAGATCAGAACAACGTTCTGATTGTTCTGGTCAGTGGTGTGATTTATTTGTTCTTTAGATGTTCTTCGTTTTAGGCCCTTGAATTGTAGCAAAATGTATATTTACTAGAACTCTGCACTTTTTGCACTAATAAATTAATTTCATAATCCTTCAGTTCTTTGACTAATAACCTTTTGCAATTTTCAATATAAATACTACGGATTTATTATCAGTCGTTATCAGTCTCAGTCGTTATCAGTCTGCTGATATGGAAGGACGTAGAACCACGTTGTGCTGTACTGCGTGACTAATCACGGTAGCCGCCTGCCCGTTACTAACCTACAAATTGTCCTTTTTATGTGATTAAACTATAATTTATCTGTCTTAATTGGTGACCTTCTGTCTACGTGAGAATCCTGTGTGGCTTTAGTGCGACTGTTATACGGTGCAAGGCATTTTAAAACGTCTTGTATCGCAGTGGTGTGAGCACGTGTATCCGAACAATGATCTGCGGCAAGTGCAATGGTGTTGTGCAGAACCAAAAGGACTCAGTGAGCTGCTCAGAGTGTGTAACAAGATTTCACGTCTCATGCTGCAAGATTCGCACGTCGGCTAAACTTGGCAAGATGTCGGAGTCGGACATCGCGGCGTGGAAGTGTGAAAGCTGCAATCAGGGGACCACGTCGGACGAAGATAAACCGGTCATCTTGGAGCTTCTCAGGGGTCTGAAAAAAGAAGTGAGTGAAAATAGAGCTTTCAATTCTGAAAAGTTTGAAAATATTCAACAAGTACTAACCGGCATAACACAGACTTTAGCGGGAGTTAGTACTAAGATCTCGGCTGTTGAGGCAGAAAATGCTCGTTTACGTTCAGAATGTGAGCAATTAAAAATCGAACACCAAAAAGTAACTAACCGAGTGTGGGACCTAGAAGGGGAGTTGTGTGACCTCCAGCAGTACTCCAGATGCAACAACCTGGAGCTTCGTGGTATCCCTCTGACCAGGGGCGAGAATGTCTACTATGTCATGCAAAAAGTAGCTGATGCTCTAGGTGTAACATATCGCCGGGAGGACATCTCAGTCGCTCATCGATTGCCTGCACCAAGGGACAAACGCTACCACCCTAACATCATTGCCCAGTTCATATCCAGAACAACTAGAGGACTGTGGTTAGCCGCTTCCAAAGAAAAGAAGCTCAAAACAACAAACTTATCTACATCTTTCGCCGCTGGACCAGTATACATTGGTGAACACCTTACCCCACATAACAAGGTTGTTCTAGGACATGCAAAAACCCTAGTTAAAAGGGGGACGATTGCATTTGCTTGGTCTAAGGAGGGGAAAATATTCATCAGGATGGCGGAAAAGTCACCAGCAGTAAGGGTGCGAACTACGGCGGACATCGATACAGAGGTCACCGAGGCGTCAAAGGCGACGGCGGCGGCGGGGGCGTCCACGGAGCCGGAGGCGACGACGGGGGCCGGGACTGCAGCAGCGGAGAAGCATGCCTGAGATGAACCTAAAGGGACAGTCTACTTTTCCACCATGTCAATAGGTTAATATTCTATAGTAGTGGAGAAACGCGGGAGCTGGCTCAGTTCAAGGTCACCTGAGCGATGACGTCATCGAGGTCAATGACCCCACCGATGACGTCATCGATGACGTCATCGATGACGCAATCGATGACGTCATCACCAATTACGTCATTCTGTGACGTCACACCCATGACGTTGCAGAAATGACGTGGCGATGACGTCATCACCCCTTACGTCACCATTATGACGTCATCGATGTCACAAAGGTCAAGGTCACGCTGAAACCTAAAATTTTTAGGCACTTTTGCTGTTTCTCGCACTACGCTCCGAGTTTTAGTGAGGTTTCAATGACCTTGACGACTTGGAGCGAAATTAGACGAGAAACAGCAAAAGTGCCAAGGAAACTCAAAGTTTGCAACGTGACTCTGCCTAAACCGTCATGTGACACCGCTCGAGTGACCTTGAACCGATACAACTCCCACGTTTCATCATTACTGTAACCGCGATGCGCACCCTACGACAGACACCGAGCGACTGACTGTCCAGCCCCGCGCACTCTAGGTATATTGGCTCGAGAGACTAAGACTCTAAACCGTCAGGAATGGGAGTAACTAACTGAACTTTGCAAGGAAAAGTCATTTCTTCCAATATTCTAAACAAATCTTCATCAGTAAAACTTACATTAGTCTGTTTGGTATAAAACTTAGGGTGTCCGCGCAACAGCTTACGCCACTTAGCTAAAGTCGAAACCCGCTTGACCTTGAGCGGTGGACACTGAGCAGCCAATAAAGACTTAACACGGCTAAGTTTCTTACCCAAAGTGTCTCGCGACATGGCTTCCCCTCACAAAAGTCCGCACAATACTGAGAGACTGTTGGTAGCGCATGAGCCAGGGCAAAAGTGGAGGGGGTAATAGCAGGAGTGGGGGAAGGTCACAGTGGTGGGGGAAGGTGAGGTTGTACACTGGAGTATCGCATCACTTCACCATGAGCTGTCCTACAGTCAACACACTGTACTCTCAGCCCGCGTTGGCACTAGAAGAAACCTTACTGTACAGCTTAGGCTGTGAGGGGCGAGGAAGTAAAGTCAAAGTGGAAGAACTCCAAGATAAAGAGTTGTGTAAAATAAACTAATTGTATCCCTGCAATCTCCAATAACCTAAAAGAAATCTGCAATAACTCTAAAGAAATACTGATATATAAAAAGAAATCTCATCCTTTGGCAAAATGAATTGGAAAAGATCACAGTAAAATTAATCTAACTTAAAATCTGGACTGAACACTCATGGCGATACTACGTGGTGTGAAAACGCCACCCTAAACATTACAAGTTAGGTTAGTGAGCACCTCTGGTACGATAACCGGCGTGCTAGAGTTAAAGTGTGATGACCTTGAGTCAAAACACTGAAATACTACAAGTCGATATTGTCCCAGAGTTAAAGTGTAGTGACCTATATTCAAGACTTGTAAAAATACTTACATATAGAGAGTTAGAAAACAGCGAGGTGCACCGCATGGAAGCTGGAGACATACTGGCGGAGCGGTGTTGTGCAGCCTAGGGACTCGGTTGTGGAGGGGGTATAGCCAACACTTAGAGTAGAAGTGTAGTGGGTGACCTTGACCCACTTGACCCCCCCCCCCCGAGAACTTTTTTTCGAAAAAATTTTTGACCTTGACCAAAAAGTTTTTTGCTCCGGACGAGAAGTGCCCCCCCCCGGAGAACTTTTTTTCGAAAAAATTTTTGACCTTGACCAAAAAGTTTTTTGCTCCGGACGAGAAGTGCCCCCCCCCCACCCATCCCCCACCCCCCCCCACCCCCTCCCCCCCCCCCCCCGAGAACTTTTTTTTTTCGGAAAAATTTTTGACCTTGACCAAAAAGTTTTTTGCTCCGGACGAGAAGTGCCCCCCCCACCCCCCACCCCCCACCCCCTCCCCCACCCCCTCCCCCTCCCCCACCCCTGATATCCTGGGCGTGGCAGCCCCGGTGGGGATATAAGGGGGTCCGGCCAGAGCCGGCTCGCAGTCCGCTCCCGCGCGTTGAACGTGAACGATCGGGACGGACCGCCATAGGCATCACTAAACATTGAATGGCGCCTTCAGTGTTTAGCGAAGTCTACTCTAACTTTAAGACTTGTATTAGTTGTAAGATATTGCGCTTGCGTTTGGGTATTGAGAATTGTCTTATATGAGAGTGTTTTACTTGTACCCTATGTCTCCTGTGTGTCTTTTATCCTTTGTGTCTTGTTTGTTATATGTGTTTAATGTGTATGTGCTTGTTCCAGCATTGACTACGTTGAGCTCAATTGTGTGTTGTAAGTGTGTTATATGTTTCTAAAGTGTATACGCTTGTTTTAGCAATCCCCCCTTGAGCTTTTTCAATGCTCAAAGTAAATTGTAAAGTCAGGGAACGGGAGTAGGCCCCCGTGTAAAGCCACTTTTAATAATTGGTAGGCTCCTTGCCAGGCATGCAAAAGGTTGCGGATGGCATTTGGGGAGCATGTCCGTTTGTAAGCTGGCAAGCAAAAGGTTGTGGCGGCCTCTGCACTCGGACCGAGGACGTAAGCCATTAGGGTGTCCTCAGTATGTTTCCCTTCTGGAAACTCAAAATTATGTAAATGAATCTTTGTTAGATATTTGTGTTTTTAGTCCCCAAGGCCCCCGAACATTCGTGGTTCGCCATGGATGTACGGGGGCCGAAATTTTTTAATGTCCGTGTGGCCTTGACCCACAAAGACTTGTAAAAATTCAATGCATTGTAAATTAAAAATATTAAAGATAGGTTACGGGAGTAGGCCCCCGTGTAAAGCCTATTTTAATTATCGGTAGGCTCCTGCCAGGCATGCAAAAGGTTGCGGATGGCATTTGGGAGCATGTCCGTTTGTACGCTGGCATGCAAAAGGTTGCGGCGGCCTCTGCACTCGGACGAGGACGTAAGCCACTAGGGTGTCCTCAGTTTGTTTCCTTCTGGAAACACAAAATTATGTAAATGAATCTTTGTTAGCTACTGAAAAGACAATGCAGTAAATGTTTACAAGTCTTGCGTGGCGAAGGGTACACGACATTGGATGTTGCCTTGTTGTCATAGTTGGGTCTCTTCGGAGGCTACAGCGATGACAACCCAAGTGCCCCAGGTGGGGCTTAATTTTTTTAAAGTTTTTTCGTGACCTTGACCTAAATACAGTAATGACCCCCCCCCGAACTTTTTTTTTAGAAAAAAATTTTGACCTTGACCAAAGAGTTTTTTGCTCCGGACGAGAAGTGCCCAAACAAAAAAATTTGTACAAAGTAGTGGATTTAGACCAAAGATCATTGATTTATCAAACCTGTTGAAGAATAAATTGAAAATGGGTGTGTTTAAAAGCCAAATCTACTACATGATTGATAAACTGGATGTATATGACGTCACCTTCCCCCACCCTTCAACCTCGGGTATAAAGGGACCCGGTTGAGCGCGCTGCTCATTATTGCGTGGACATTCACCGAGTGCACACTCAAAGCCAAACTGTAAAAAAAATGGCTCTTTGCGATATTTGTGGTGAGTTTTTCCAAGATGAAGATATCTTTGTTTTACACCGAGAATTGCATCATGAAGAGAACAGAAAAGAAGAGATTGTTGTAAGTGAAGAAGACTTGGATGCTTTTGATCGGTTATTGGAAAACTACCAGAAGCAGATGGACGACTGTGATAGCTATCTACAGTTACACCGAGAATTGCATCGTGAAGAGGACAGAAAAGAAGAGATTGTAGTAAGTGAAGAAGACTTGGATGCGATTGATCGGTTTTTGGAAAAACCCCAGAAGCAGAAGGAGGACTGGGCTAGCTATTTACAGTTAATGCAAAGAAGAAGACCAAGTGTTATTCAATTTGCCGGAGCTGGACCATCTACAGCTGGAGGATTTATTCAAGAGGAAATGAAAGAAAAAGTGGAAGATTTAAAACAACTGCGTACCCAAGAAGTGGATATGGAAGAAGAGGATACAGAAGAAGTGGAAGATGTAAAACAACTGCGTACCCAAGAAGAGGATATGGAAGAAGAGGATACAGAAGAAGTGGAAGATATAAGACAACTGCGCACCACAGCCTTGCCAGGACCAGTTGTAACTCATTTCAAAATTAATAACGTGCAATTAGAATTGGAAAATTTTCTAACTCAAGCTAAAAAACTAGTTGTAAAAACATTGACGGAAGAATTGACAAGATTGAACTTTATTAAATTTGGATTGGTGTTGGAGGCTATGTTTACTAATAGCGATGGTGAAAACTCACCGAGAGCATTCATTGCTAAAAACCGAACCCTTACAACCACATCTGATATCAGCGAAATTTTAGAAGAATGTTTGAATGAACTGTTAATGAAACTCCAAGAACATGAAGGAAGAGGATCTGGCTGGACGTTATCATCGATTGAAGGTATGGATGTGAGGATTCACAAGCATGGATATGGTATAAGAGGTAGCAGCTTTATCCCTCTACCAAAGGTTATCCGAGATACTAAATCATGTATCAATGTGAAAAATGAGGACAATGAATGTTTCCGGTATGCAATGTTAGCAAAATACGTGGGACATAATGCTATTAGACCTAGCATAGCATACGAAGCTGTTCAACACCGCTATAACTTTCGAGGAATGTCGTATCCTGTGAGTCTTGATCAAATTACTAAATTTGAGAAACAAAATCCAGGTGTTTCTGTTAACGTGTTCGGTTTAGATGATTCAAACAATGTGTATCCACTACGAGTAGGAAAAGTAGAGCAAAGTAACCATACTGATTTATTATTGATAACCAAAGGTGAGATTTCACATTATGTTTATATTAAAAACTTTGAATCTTTGGTTGTACGACAAGTGTCAAAACAAAATCGTAAGATAACAATATGCAAGAGATGCTTTTGTTTTACATGCAAGGAATTCAGACGTGGAGGATCGGAGTGGTTGATGGAGCACCAAAGACTTTGTAATGACAACTATGAAGTGAAGATTAGTCTGCCACCGCCATCTCGAGCGTTCATCCAATTCAACAAAACAGTTCACCAATATCGGATTCCAGTAGCCGTCTACGCAGATTTCGAATCCACGTTAGTACCACAGGAGCTTCCGAATGGTGAGGTGACTAGAAGAACCAAATATCAATTGCATCAACCTAACAGTTTTTGCTTATTGGTGAAATCCACTTTGCCTGAAGAACAGTTACAACACTATGGGTTAACATCCACTCCAATACTCTACCGTGGGGAAAAAGCCGCTAAGTATTTTGTAGACCAGTTGTATGATATTGCTGAAAAGGTGCAACGCTTATTCGGTAATGTTTTACCCATGGAACCTTTGAACCAAAATCAACAAGAAGAATACAATTCAGCATCAAGATGTTATTTATGCAAAAAGAGTTTCAGTGAAGAAAATCCAAAAGCAAGAGATCACGATCACCTGACAGGGTTATACAGAGGAGCTGCTTGTAATTCATGCAATATAAATTACAAACTACCAAACTTTATCCCTGTCGTGTTACACAATCTTAGCGGCTATGACTCCCACTTCATTATCCCAGAGTTAGGACGGGATGATGGAAAAATTGAAGTATTAGCTGAAACATTGGAGAAGTACATCAGTTTCTCAAAAACAGTAGGTAAAATTAAACTTCGCTTCGTAGACTCTTATAGATTTATGTCATCTAGTTTGAGCAAATTGTCTGAAAACCTAAGAAGAGAAGACTTAAAAGAAACCAGCAAAATTGTACCTGAAGATAAATTGGACTTAGTAATGCGTAAAGGAGTGTTCCCCTATGATTACATAACTTCTGCAGAAAAATTTGAAGAAACCAGTCTGCCACCGATTGAAGCCTTCAATAGCAAGTTAAATGAAAGTGCAATCACTGTTGAAGACTACAATCATGCTTGTAATGTTTGGAACCAACTAAACATTCAAACCTTAGGGGAATATTCTGACTTTTACATAAAATTGGACGTAACTCTGCTGTGCGATGTGATGGAAGAATTTCGAAACACCTGCTTCTCCGCCTATGGACTGGACCCTCTGCACTCGTACACATCTCCAGGATTAGCATGGCAAGCTATGCTAAAGTCAACCAACTGTCGATTGGAACTTCTAACAGATATCGATATGGTCCTCATGATCGAATCAGGTGTACGAGGTGGTTTGACTCAAGCTGTGACAAGACATGTTAAGGCCAACAACAAGTATATCCCCAACTTCGACGAGCAACAACCATCACTCTACCTTGGATATTTTGATGCGAACAACCTCTATGGTTGGGCGATGTCAAATCCACTTCCCTACGCAGACTTCAAGTGGATTGACCCGACCACCATCGGTGACATATCACGGATTCCAAAAGATGGCCAAACAGGCTATATTTTGGACTGTGATTTTGAATATCCAGAGCACCTTCACGACCATCATTACGACCTGCCTCTCCTAGCCAAGACTGAAGTTTCACCGACAGGAAGATGGCCCAAGCTGATGATGACCTTGGAGAATAAGAGTCGATATGTGGCACACTACTGGGTAGTTCAACAAGCACTTGAATTGGGCCTACGTATAGTGAAAATTCACAGAGCAATTGAATTCACCCAGTCTTGTTGGTTGAAACCATATATCGATTCCAACACTACAAGAAGAGCTGCAGCGACAACAGCATTTGAAAAGGACTTCTACAAATTAATGAACAACGCCATCTTTGGGAAGACATTGGAGAACAAGAGAAAACACAAAATTGTAAAATTAGTAAGTGATCCTAGGAAATTGGAAAAATTAGTGCAAAAACCAAATTTCGGAACATCAATGATTATAAACGAAAATCTAGTTGCTGTCAGTATGAATAAAACAACAATAGTGATGGATCGTCCGTTATACATTGGAATGTCGATTTTGGATATAAGCAAAACTCTGATGTATGATTTCCATTACAACAAAATGGTTAAACACTACGGAAGAGACAACATTGGAGTTGCATACATGGATACCGACGCGTTCATCTACTGGATAAAGACTTTGGACATGTATGAAGATCTAAGGAGTTTCCCATACAAAGACGACTTTGACTTCTCTGACTATCCAAAGAACCATCCAAATTATAATGAAAAGAATAAAAAAGTAATTGGAAAATTTAAAGATGAAGCAAATGGAATGCCTTTGGAGGAAATAGTTGCGCTGATGTCCAAATTATATTCCTTCAAGATGTATATGGAAAATGACATACCGACAGTGAAGAAAGCTAAAGGAGTCAAAACATCATACTTGAAGAAACATGTGACATTTGACCACTACAAGACCTGCTTGTTTGAAGATTCTACAATGTCTGCAACGTTCAACACTATTAGAAGCTTTAAACATGAGGTCTACAGTGTCACTGAAGTTAAAAGGGCACTATCAGCTCAAGATGATAAAAGGCATATTATGCCGGATAAAATCCATACTCTTCCTTTCGGCCACTACTCTCTAAACCCTATCAACTAGTAACCTATTCTTCGTCCTTATACAACTTCGACCTTATTCCTTTCTCCTTCCGTAAAAAAATGGGGAACACGGCAAGTCCAACGCCGTGTTCCCCATTTTTTTACACAAGTTTGGATGACCTTGACCTATATAAATCATGTGAATATTTAAGACAACATTCATTGTGATTATACATGTGATACATGAAACATTCAAACCTGCAATATGAAGAACTTGAAGCAAGAAATTGTCAACGAGCTTCATAAACCTGCAAGAAGAAAGTTTCCGCGAAGAAATACAGTGATAAAAGGAATAAATGATTTATATCAAGCGGATTTAATCGAAATGATTCCTTACAGTAAACAAAATAGAGGATTTAAATACATATTGACTATTATTAATTGTTTTTCAAAAATGGCAGATGCTTTACCACTAAAAGATAAAAGTGGCAAAAGTGTTACAAAAGCAATGGAAACAGCTATACAAAGAGACAAACATACTATAAAACATTTACAAACTGATGATGGAAAAGAATATTTTAATAAGGAATTTGCAAATTTAATGAAAAAACATAACATTAACCATTACTCAACTAATTCAGAGGTAAAAGCATCAATAATTGAAAGATTTAACAGAACTTTAAAAGGTGCCATGTATAAGATGTTTTCCAACAGAGGATCACACGTATGGATTGATATGTTACCAAAACTTATAAGCGATTACAATAACAAGTTTCATAGAACTATCGGTATGAAACCAAGCCAAGTGACTAATAAAAATGAAAAACTTGTATTAAAACGTATAAAAATGAATACTAAACCAAAAGTTGAAAAACTAAAGCCTAAAAGGTTTAATGTTGGCGATAAAGTGCGAATAAGCAAATACAAAGGTGTATTCAGTAAAAGATATCTTCCGAACTGGACAAATGAGGTATTTACCGTATTTAAGGTGCAACCTACAGTACCAGAAACTTACATTTTAAAAGATAATAAAGGACAATTGCTTGAAGGAGGGTTTTATGGACATGAAATGTTAAAATCAACAGTAGGTGATGTATATTTAGTTGAAAAGGTGTTGCAACGAAAAAAGGATAAGGTTAAAGTACGATGGTTAGGATTTAATAAAACGGAAGATTCTTGGATACCTAAAAAGGATCTAATATAATGATAGAGCATCATTTTGGGTTGAACCATTACAAAGGATGGAGATAATACCGCAAAAAGACAATTTTACTATTAATAATATAGATGAACTCACAGTGGATGGTTCTCAATTCAATACTGGGAAACACGGTGTTTTGTTACCAAACACGGTGCGTTGTCTGGTTACCGGTCCTTCCAATTGTGGAAAAACAAATGTAGTATTCAATTTGATTACAAACCCTAAAGGATTACGTTTTAATAATTTATATGTATTTTCAAAGTCACTACAACAACCAAAATATCAGTTATTGGAACAAATACTCAATAATGTGCCTGAAGTTAAATATTTTAAATTCAACGCGAGCGAGAGTGTCATGCAACCGCAAGAGGCTAAACCATTCTCAGTATTCATATTTGACGACGTATCTTGTGAAAATCAAAATACAATAAGAAATTACTTCGCCATGGGTCGACATAACAACATAGATAGCATTTATATTGGTCAAACTTACAGCAAAATACCGAAACAGCTCATTAGAGCCAATGCAAACATGTTAATTGTATTTAAACAGGATGAAACCAACCTAAAACACATATATTATGACCATGTAAGTGCGGATATGCCATTTGAACGATTTAAAGAGTTGTGTGGAAAGGCTTGGGCTGAAAAATATGGGTTTTTAACAATTATGAAGGAACAACCGCTAAACAATGGTCGATACAGGATAGGATTTGATAAATTTATACTAATACACTGATCATGATGTAAAACATTCATTGTTGTACAACACGTCTTGCTACAAACATGGTTAACCAAGAAAAGTTAATAAAGGAAATAAAATCACTTAGTGATTCTATTCGAGATAAAAACAGAGCATTAAAATTAGGTATTAGCGAAAGGGAGAAATTTCTTGAATCTACTTTTAAACCTATTACTGAACCCTTGAAACAATTAAACAAAAAATTTGCTAAACCCGTTTTGGAAGGAGATGCAATTGCACCTATTACAAAGTTTGAAAGAGAAAATGTAAAATCAGAAGATTTTAGTGACGAAGACCCGGAATCCTCTACATATAGTGGTTTTACCGGCGGAGAACCCGAAAGAGAGCTAGAATCACCAGACTATAGTGGTATAAGAGAATTATATGAAGTAAAAGCTAAAAGAGGACATGAAGATGTATCAACTGCTAGTGAAGAGGAAAAAGAAGAAGAAGCAAGGGAAGGTCCGTCAAACATAAGCTTGTTGGGTGAAAACATTCATAACAAAGGACCTTTAGGAAGGAAATACATGGTAAAAATGTTACTCGGAACAATTCCTAATAAGAATTACCATAGTTATGGAGCGAGATTAACAAAAGATGGTTTAATGATAGGTAATAGCCCGTTAAACGTTGACGAACATGATAATATTGTCATTGGTGATCAAAGGTATAAGGGCACAAAAGGATTATTTGAATTATTATTTGAAAATAAGCCTTCAGTATCGTTAGTGAAAGAAAAAGACATGGAAGCATATAAAAATATTTTGGAACAGACAAATGCATATAGGAGAAAGTATTTACCTGACCAGCCTCCTTTTAGATCTAAGTCTTTAAAATATAAAGAATTTGTATCCAAGTTAATACCAACTAGAAGACAAACAATGCCGTTAACACAAAGAAAACCTGTAAAACGAAGATTTATGGCATCCACTTTGGATGTAAGTGCTCAGGAACGAAGAAAAAGAAGTAAGTCCGTTACGGGTACAGGTTTAATGAAGAAACTATATAACACAAATGTGATTTATTACAATAATATCAATAAATTGGTGGATAGAATGAAACTAATACATGAAGCTAAAGAAGCGGGTCATACTGGGTTGGAAAACGAATGGGTGGCTTTAGTGGATGAACTCCGAAACCGTGGGGTAATCTCATAAAAATGCGTTACTCCCTAGATTACTATTCAGTTGCATCATGAGTGTCGACAAGTTTGGACGTTACTCCTCGGATGGGTTATATTACGCAAATAATTTAAAAAGAGGTGCTGGTTTACCACAAACACCTGATGGAGATTATGATATAACTAATAAAAGGTTAAAAAACATAAAAGATCCCACAGATGAAAACGATGCAATAAATTTAAAAGTATTAAAAGAAAATATATCACCAACATTAAGACTACAGAAAAACACATATGACGCAGGTAATCATAGAATTGTCAATGTTGGTAAGCCAAATCAAAACGCTGATGCAATAAACAAAGGTTATTTATCATCAGAATTAAAAAATACGTTAAAATTCAATGGAAAAACGTATACTGCTGAAAATAAACGTATATCCAACGTAGATGATCCTAAAGATGCAAAAGACAGCGTAAATAGACGCTATTTACATTCATTAATACCTGAAAAGACAAAAGATGGTTTTTCTTTTTATAAATTTGTTATTAACGATATAGGTTATCCGAAAAATGAAAATGATGCTGTAAATTTAAAATATATAAAAGATCATTGTATTACACGTGATGTAGGAGTTATTGATTGTCTAGGTAATTGTTTAGCGAATGTTAAAGATGGTTCGGCACCATCAGATGGTGCAACAGTGGGTCAAATGATGGAAACCTTAAAACAAGAAACAACCTCTTTTGTAAAACAAGATCAAGTAGTATCAAAGCAAGGGGATGACTTTGTTCAAGGTAATGAAAAATTTAATTTATTAACATACAAAAATAATGCTTGGGATTGCATGGGTAAAGGGTTATCAAATATGAGATTGGGTTATACTGCTCAAGATGCAGCTGCTTTATCACAAACCGTACATCTAGATCCAGATCATTCTTTTAGATTTTTTACATGTAAAAATAAAGTAATAAAAGACTTGCATAATGGAAGAGATCCAAATGATGCTGCAACTGTAGGACAAACATTACAATATGACAGTGCAAATAAAGAGTTTATTTATAATAAGCAAAGATTTAAATTAATGGATGTAAATGATTATCAAAATATATTAATTGCAGATCCAAATTCATTTAGCGGATTTAGAAAATTGTCTGGTGAACAATTTATTCATAAAAATCATGTGTTTCGAAATGAATCAGACGGAGCATTAGTTAGTGGAAATTTTAAATATTTTAAATGTCCCGGGAGCGATGAAAATGTAACTGATAAAGACTAAGAATTTGTATAAAAACTGATACGGGTTAGAAATCGAGACTAATATTATAAAAATGGGTTACACTCTAGAATGTTATTCAGTTGCACCATGAGTGTTGACAAGTTCGGACGATATTCCTCGGATGGATTATATTACTTTAATACTTTAAAAAGAGGTGCTGGCTTACCACAAACACCTGATGGAGATTATGATATTAGTAATAAACGGTTAAAAAACATTAATGATCCCACAGATGAAAATGATGCAATAAATTTAAAAGTATTAAAAAAAGAGATATTACCAACACTGAAACTAGACAAAAACACATATAACGCGGGTAATCATAGAATTTCCAACGTCGGTAAGCCAAATCAAAACGCTGATGCAATAAACAGAGGTTATTTATCATCGGAATTGAAAAATACGTTAAAATTCGATGGAAAAACGTATAATGCTGAAAATCGACGTATATCTAACGTAGCAGACCCTGTAGATGAAAAAGACAGCATAAATAGACGCTATTTACATTCTATAATACCTGAAAAGACAAAAGATGGGTTTTCTTTTTATAAATTTGTTATTAACGATATAGGTTATCCAAAGAATGAAAATGATGCTGTAAATTTAAAATACATCAAAGATCATTGTATTACACATGATGTAGGAATTATTGATTGCTTTGGTAATTGTTTAGCGAATGTAAAAGATGGTTCTGCACCATCAGATGGTGCAACGGTGGGGCAAATAAAGGAAACTATAAAACAAGAAACATCTGGTTTTGTGAAACAAGACCAAGTAGTAACACGACAAGGAGATGTATTTGTACAGGGAAATAAAAAGTTTACTTTACTTGAAGAAAACAATAGTGTTTGGGATGGTAAAGGAAAGTCATTGACAAATTTAGGTATTGGTGAAAAGCCTGGTGATGCTGTTACTTATGAACAGATAATACAATTAGAGCCAACTGGAAAACAATGGTGGAATTGTGATAACAAACGATTAACAAATGTTGCAGGCCCTGATTATGCTGATAACGCTGTAACTGTTAATTTTCTTGTTAAAGTAATAGGTAATTTATTATTTGATATGCATAATTATATTGCAGCCGGACAACATAAACCTATTGATGAAAAAATGAGAAGTGCATGGATTAAACAAGAAATTCTTTATAAATACTTTTTTAATCATAATACACAAAAGTTTAGATCAACAGATTGGGGTACTTTTGATATTTAATTAAATAACACCATAAATTACATCATTTATGTGCAACCTGTCATAGAGGTAACACATAGGTTACGCTTTTCGAATATAAAAGACAATCATGGCGTTTCATTACACCAGTCCATATCGAGACACTATACGGAAAGGAGGCGGTATCACGTCCACAGCGGTTTCTCTGTTAAGTAAAGCTTTAAATCGTATTCCAGTAGGATCTGTCGTAAATAGAGCAATAGACGCTTTACCATACGAATTTCACATACCGGGAGGTTATCAGTATTGCGGACCAGGAACTAAATTGAAAAAACGACTGGAAAGAGGCGATCCAGGCATAAATAAGTTAGATCAGGCTTGTAAAGAACACGATATCGCATATTCCACGTTTACCGATTCAAAGAATAGGTCAATAGCTGATAAAAAGCTAGCGAATATAGCTTGGCAACGAGTAAAGTCTAGTGACGCTAGTATTGCAGAAAAAGCAGCAGCTTTAGCGGTAACAGCAGGTATGAAGGCTAAAACAGCGGTAGGAGGTGGAAAAAGGAGGGGTAGGAATAAAAAAGGATCAACCATGAAGAAACATGGTGGTAATATTAGACTAAAAAGACGTTCTCCGAGGAAAAATAACAAAAAACCGATAATATGGTCAATGGTAAAAAACGGGGCTGGTCTATACCTAAGACCGTATCGTGCATATTAAATAAAAGAAATCAATTGGTTATACCACATAAAGCGTTGACTAATGTTGAATTATTTAAATATATTTCCTGTTTAAAAATACCATTTTTCCGCGGAGTATTTATGAAAGACAATTTACCAAAGAAAATATGGAAAAATGAGACTGGAATCGTAAATTTGGATAATACTGAAGGGTCCGGCACCCATTGGGTGTGTTATAAGAAACTAAATAGTAATGTATATTATTTTGATAGTTTTGGAAATTTGCCACCACCTAAAGAACTTGAACATTACTTTAAATCTGCTAAAAACATATATTACAACTATAAAAGAGAACAACCTGATAATACTTCAATATGCGGCCATTTATGTTTGGAATTCCTAGCTAAAAGTATCAGTCACTATTGAGATGTCTTCCTATACGGTATCATTAACAGGAAAATCGTCCACTTTACGAAGTATCCTTTTTCCAGCGTTACGCTTGCAAAAAGGAAGATTTTGGGAGGCAGCACTGTTGGATTTTACAACTTACAACTCTATTCCCAATGTTACGGAAGGTAAAAATAACTTATTGCATTATTATAAAGGAAAAGATGCCAGTGGGAAGTTTACAGACTTGGAAGTTTGCACTCTACCCACAGGTTCTTATGAAATTGATCATATTAATGAATTTTTGCAAAATAAAATGGGAAAAGACAATATAACGCTAAAAGGTAATAACAATACAATGAAAGCTGAGCTTACTTCAAAATATTATATAAATTTCAGTAAGTCAGACTCAATTGGTGATTTATTAGGATTTCCCAAAGATGGAGCAATTTTAGAACCAAATAAAACACATTCTGGTAAACAAACTGTAACAATATTAAAAGTCAATAGTATAGACATAACTTGTAACATTATACAAGGAGCTTACAGAGATGGAGCAAATACTCATATAATACATACTTTTTACCCCAGTGTGCCACCTGGATTTAAAATTGTTGAAAAGCCACAAAACCTGGTATATCTACCGTTGAACACCACTTTCATTTCAGACATCGTGTTGAACGTATTGGATCAAGACGGTAACTTGATAGATTTCCGAGAAGAGCCTATTACGGTTAGATTACATTTAAAATCGACACTTTAATACAAAATCATGGGTTTAATATTTAAAAGCGAACAACCTACGGGAAACCGCATTAGTAGCTCTTCAGCTGTGGAGGAGTTAACACGCGAGAACATTCGTTTCTTAGAGAGAATTGGATTACAATTAACCGATTATGGATATACTGGATATAGCGCAGGGTCCAACATTCGACGAAACCCTATGGGAAAAAGAATATCACACCCACAACCCTTACACTTCATCAAAATTAAACAATAACGATGAAATTCGTATTCCCATACAAAATCAAGACATTTACACACTACCATGTGAAAGTTACTTGTATATTGAAGGAAAAGTTACTAAAAAGGACGGTACTACTACTGGTACAACAGTTCCATTTATAAATAATCCCATGGCTTTCCTGTTTGATGAAATTAGATATGAAATATCAGGTGTAACAGTTGATTCTACTAAAAAAGTAGGTATTGCAACAACTTTAAAGGGATTAACATCTATATCACCTAATGAAACCAATTTAATACAACCTGCAGGATGGATTTTACCTGCAAAAGACACAATCACTCCAGATACAAATGGAAATTTTGATTTTCATATTCCGTTACGTTTGTTGCTTGGTTTTGCTGAAGATTATAGGAAAATAATATTAAACGTTAAACAAGAATTAGTTTTGTTGAGATCTTCAAACGATAAAGATATTATTAAAGCTCCAGACGGTACAACAGATGCAACTTTAGAATGGAAATTAACATTAGACAAAATTGTATGGAGAGTTCCACATGTAAAATTAGCTGACGAGCATAGAATGCTACTATTAAGAAAGTTAAAGGCTGATCGTGATATTGTAATTCCTTTTAGAAGTTGGGAATTTCATGAACATCCCAGCTTGCCAACTACGGATCGACACACTTGGACAGTTAAAACATCTAATTATGTGGAACGAGCCAGGTATATTATATTTGGTTTACAAACAGGCAGAAGAGACACCATCACCAAACATGCAGGCCAATTTGATCATTGCAACTTGAAAAATATTAAAGTTTATTTAAATTCACAATTTTTTCCATACGATAATTTAAATGTGTCATTCGCTAATAAAAAGTACAGCATATTGTACGATATGTATGCAAGATTCCAAAGTTCATATTATGGTAAAACGAATGCACCTTTACTATCACCAGAAAAATACTTAGATGGTTACCCTATAGTTGTAATCGATTGTTCTAAACAAAATGAATCGGTAAAATCATCAAGTGTAGATATAAAAATAGAAATGGAATTCAACGCGCCTATATCGGCTAATACAACTGCATACTGTTTAATTCTACATGATAAAATCGTAACATACACACCTTTAACTGGAATTGTTAAAAATGTATTGTAAAAGACCGGTTTTCCTACATTCCAATGCATTCCGCGAGTATAAAAGCAGAGCGTTCAGCTCGCTCCTCATCAGTTTGTTGCCTGTTGTTGTATGGGTAGCATCTTATTCAATATGGCTTCTCCTAGTGGTACACAAGAAAATGTAGTAGATATTGAGAAGGAGATATCCGACTTTTTAGATCTTCAAGGTCAACCGGAGGGAGATGAACACAACGCTTGCGGACAACTCCACGCCAGTAATAATATTGAGGAAAAAGGTAAAAGAAGAAAGAACGCACACAAGAGGAAAAGGGATATTGAAGATAATATTTCTCCTAACATATTAAGTGAGGTATTCTTGCGAATATTTTACCCAATCTCTTCCAGTTTGGACAAAAGTGTTTTAATCGGTGTTATGAAATCTACAGATTATTCCCCTACTGTAATTTTAACTCATGGACCCAAAATGATTTTGTTTACGGACACTGCTTGGGAATCGTTTATGAAACACTTGCATCTGCTAGAATGCTATTTAAGTAGTAACATGTTTGGAAGAAAGACAAGAGTAGGCCTTTTGGATTCAAATGTGGAAATCGATATTGTTAAACATCGTGGTGATCATCAGTTGCGGTTTAGAGACACAACAAGACATGATAACAAGATTCAACTTAATCGAGAAGAGTTTTTTATTCTAACTTGTGCAACTGAACCAATAACGAGGTACTTGAGACAACTGGTGTTTTCAAGTTCAATTATTAAAGATTATCTGGAAGACACTTTGGACAAACAACCGGACGCACCTATATTGTACGGACCTGTAGATACTTCTATATTCAATAGGGTTCCTCATGAAGTACAAATGTGGAGACAATTGGAAAAGTACGCTCAACTACATAAGAAATCAGTAAAACGTGAAAAAGAGGAAGAAGAAGGAGGAGAAGAATCAAGTGTTAGTGATGAAAATGAAAACAAGGAAAATGTAAAGATGGAAACCTAAATGACAATTAACTACACAGCAATGGTTAATTTTTAAAACAATGTCAAACACTTTGTGGGGTTAGGCCTACCGGGGACGGTGCCCACGTTAAATATACACCAACGCGCCAACAACTGTACGGCCGGGTATAAAAGTCGTACCTACCGTGGTGTGGAAATCAGTTGACCTTTGGACTTCGTCATGAGCAGACGAGTGATCTTCGCAATGGACAAGGAAGAAGAACAAGTAAAGTCCAAACCTGGTATAATTGAGTTCCAAGCGTTTCGGGGTAATGATGATAGATTTATCATAAAAGAACTTGTGTTTTTCGACATCAATACAAGTGTTCCTTATTCGTTTTTATTTAAACCACCATGTTCTTATTCATCTTTAACCAGTAAAGCCGCTACTACCAACAGATGGATTTCAAAACACTTCCATCATATCGATTGGTATGATGGTTTTACAAGTTACACGGACTTGTATCACATTATGCATCACTTTTCAGACAAGTTTACCAATATTTACACAAAGGGGCTGGAAAAGAAAAGATGGATCGAAGGATTTACTCATGTTCCGGTTAATGATGTGGATTTGGATAAAAACTACAAGTATACGATGGAAAATGTTTGTATTTGTACTAAAAGTCCAGAACATGAAAAAGATAGACATTGCGCTTTAAAAAACGCCTATAAACTCGCATCTTACCTTCAAAGTGGGGAAATGGGGAGTGGTGGGGGTAACGGGGGTTATATAAGTGAGGAGCAGACCGGGACCTGGCATGAGTATTACTCGAGATTCCGAGACGACAACATCTCCCAGCAAGAAGACGAAGAAGACGATCTATAACTTGACCATGGCATCTCACCAGTTCCTGCAAACTTTGGTTGAGCAGTTCAATGCTCACTCCAAATCTACCATACTACCCGTCAAGAAGTGTTCCGAACTTAAAGACGAGAAGCACTACATTATCCACGCCATGAAGAAGATGGAGACTACAGTTGGAGAGGCCATCTGCTGCAGTCTTAGCGAGGCACCATTCACTCCGGGGGATGAGCCCAAGTTCCAAGTCTACCTGCCGAAACGGTTCGTCCATCTCCTCCAGAACGAGGATCTGCGCTCCATCCAACCCGGCTGTCTCTACCTGGTTTCCCACGGTTGCACGGGTAGCAATTCCACCGAGTTGACCATCCACATCGCCGACAAGCAGCAGTGTTAGATTTAAGTTTTACTGTTGTACATATGTTATTGTAATGTTTTATAAATAAATAAACCATAAAAGACAAAAAAGAATACAAAAAGACGAAAAATGCAACATATCAATATGTGAAGTTTGTCACATATTGATATGTTGCATTTTTTTTTAAACTTCGCGGGTGACCTTGACCTTTGACCTTTGCATTTCACAGTTACCCCCACCACCACGCTACAAGTCAAACCTGCTTGAATGCAAAACACCCCCACCACTTTTTCATATACCTCCAAGTGCTGTGCCTCGTCTTCATTTCAACTCCAGCAGCCAACCGAACAACATCAGTATGTCTCTGAACGTAAGCTGTGCCAGCTATGAGGAGGTGACGATCAAAACGCAACAGGAGCTGAACGACTTGTACAAGGAGTTGCAGCTGATGGTGGCAAGAGGCTACCGTATAAACGTGCAAGTCTACGCTTGCAATATACGGAATCTTCGGCAGCCGAAGGAAGAGCCTGGACATTCCTCTTCAACGACAGCTTCCTCACCGGCGTCGATGAAGACCGAACCAGACAACTTGGATTACTTCAGCTGACTAGCGGTTGTCTTCCTTGTCCTTACAATTGTAGAATATGTTTATTTCTTTATTATATTAAAGAAGTAAAAAGAGCAAAGCCACCTATCTTGTTACTGACATATATGCTCAGTAACAAGATAGGGTTTTTTTTAAAACACAATTTGAATGACCTTGAAACTTCCCCCTCCACTGATTCGCTACCCCCACCACTTCACTGTTGATATACATGAGACAACATAATTAGATACCTCATTCCTTCTTCAACGGCCAAACCTACAACATCAACAATGGCTAACCTACCAACAGATGAAAGATGTCCTCACGCATGCTGTGACTTCGTACACGAGTTAGAGAAGAGGATGCAAGAGAGGGCGATAAGAAGAAAGCAGATCCACTCAGAAAATATCATGATAGTAAACGGCTATCTTTTGTTGTTCGGCCTTATCATGGTTGTACTGTTCATACTGTACGGCATAGTTACATGCGTCGGCAAGGTTGCAGAAGAAAACGCTCGCCACCATCAGTTGGAAGATTTCAATGTTACTTTCTAGGTTTTCCTTTTTTAAAACTCCATTTGGATGACCTTGAACTTTCCCCCTCCACTCCTTCCTTTTTTAAAAACCAATTTAAATGACCTTGAAATTTCCCCCTCTACTTTTCAATAATGTTACAACTGACTGCAGCTCACCTCATTCCTTGCTTGGCTGCCATGGCGGAAGGAACTCTTTCTCAAGTTGACTCCACTACGGACGAAGCATTTCCCTTGCGGTGGACTGTTCATTTACAGGATGCGACAGAAGTGGAAGTCTTGTATCAAAAATTACTCAATGTATTCAACGGGAACCCTGGACCTCTTGAATGTAGAATGGATTTGAATTTTGATGCAACCAGGGTCGGCACAGAACCTTCAACTTCAAGCCAGCCTCAGCAACGAGATTTTACACATTTATACACTCCAATATCACCGGAAGGTGTAACTGTCTGCGAGGCTGACTCAACTACACGTTATGTTCAGCCGAAGCCTTGGGTGTTGATTATTAACAATGTGTACAAAGTGGAATTGGTATGTAATAGATTAAAGGAGTTGATGGTACAAGATCCAGGCCTGCGAGTAGTGGAAAAAGGGGGCTGCTGGCTCACTTCAAGGTCACCTGAGGGATGACGTCATCGAGGTCAATGACCTCACCGATGACGTCATCGATGACGTCATCGATGACGCAATCGATGACGTCATCACTAATGACGTCATTTCGATGACGTCACACCCATGACGTCACAGAAATGACGTGCTGATGACATCATCACCCCTTACGTCATCAAAACGACGTCACCGACGCCACTAAGGTCAAGGTCACGCAGAAACTTAAAATTTTTTGGCACTTTTGCCGTTTCTCGCACTACGCTCCGAGTTTCAGTCAGAGTCCCCGTGACCTCGACCACTTGGAGCGAATTTTCGACGAGAAACGGCAAAAGTGCCAAGTTAAACCCGAGTTTCTGACATGACTCTGCCTAAATGGGCAATCGGTAATCCCTCAGGTGACCTTGAACTAGTACAACACCCCGAATTTCATATTACTGTGACCTCAAAAACTTAACAACGGAGCGCCGACACCGATGCGCACCCCACGACAGCCACCGAGTGACTGACTGTCAGGCTCTGTGTATGCTAGGTATATTGGCTTGAGAGACTAAGACTCTAAACTGTCAGGAATGGGAGTAACAAACTGAATTTTGCAAGGAAAAGTCATTTCATCCAATATTTTAAACAAATCCTCATCAGTAAAACTGACATTAGTCTGTTTTGTATAAAACTTAGGGTGTCCGCGCAACAGTTTGCGCCACTTAGCTAAAGTTGAAACTCTCTTAACTTTCAGTGGTGGACAGTGAGCAACTAATAAAGTCTTAACACGGCTAAGTTTCTTACCTAAAGCGTCCCGCGACATGGCTTCCCCTCACAAAAGTCCGCACAATACTGAGAGACTGCTTGTAGCGCATGAGTCAAGGGAAAAGAGGTGGGGGAAACAGCAGGAGTGGGGGAAGGTCACAGTGGCGGGGGAAGGTGAGGTGGTACGCTGGAGTTTCGCATCACTTCACCATGAGCTGTCCTACAGTCAACACACTGTTCTCTTGGCCCGAGTTGGCACTAGAAGAAACATTTCTGTACAGCTTAGGCTGTGAGAGCCGAGGAAGCAAAGTCAAAGTAGAAATTGTGTTAAACTCCAAGATGAAGAGTCTCCTAAATAAACTAATTGTATCCTTGCAATCTCCTATAACTTTAGAGAAATACCACTTTATTAAGCGACACCTTATACTTTGGCAAAACGAAGCAGAAATGGAAAAGATTACAGTAAAATTAATTTAACTTAAAACTTGGACTGGACACTCATGGCGATACCACGTGGCGTGCAAACGCCACCCTAAACATTACAAGTTAGGTTATTGAGCACCTCTGGTATGATAACCGATGTGCTAGAGTTAAAGTGTGATGACCTTGAGTCAAAACACTGAAACACTACAAGTCGATATCGTCCCAGAGTCAAAGTGTAGTGACCTACATTCAGAACTTGTAAAATTACTTACATATAGAGAGCTAGAGAACAGCGAGACGCACCGCATGGAAGCCGGAGACATACTGGCGAAGCGGTGTTGTGCAGCCTAGGGACCCAGTTGTGGTGGGGGTATAGCCAACACTTAGAGTACAAGTGTTGTGGGTGACCTTGACCCACTTAACTTAGTCAACCCCCCCCCCGACAAAAAGTGCGAACCCCCCCCCACCCCCACCCCCACCCCCACCCCCACCCCCCCCCACCCCCCCCCCACCCCCCCACCCCCACCCACCCCCCCCCACCCCCACCCCCACCCCCACCCCCACCCCCCCCCCACCCCCACCCCCACCCCCACCCCCACCCCCACCCCCACCCCCAACCCCACCCCCCCCACCCCCACCCCCACCCCCACCCCCCCCCCCCACCCCCACCCTCCCCCGAGAACTTTTTTTTTCGAAAAAATTTTTGACCTTGACCAAAAAGTTTTTTGCTCCGGACGAGAAGTGCCCCCCCCCACGTTTGTACGCCTATATGGGGGTAATGAGCCGATGGCCTCTGCACTCGGACCGAGGACGTAAGCCACTAGGGTGTCCTCAGTTAGTTTCCCTTCCGGAAACTCAAAATTATGTAAATGAAACTTTGTTAGCTATTTGTGTTTTTTAGTCCCCAAGGCCCCCGAACATTCGTGGTTCGCCATGGATGTACGGGGGCCGAAATTTTTTAATGTCCGTGTGGCCTTGACCTACAAAGACTTGTAAAAATTCAATGCATTGTAAATTAAAAAATATTAAAGATAGGTTACGGGAGTAGGCCCCCGTGTAAAGCCTATTTTAATTATCGGTAGGCTCCTGCCAGGCATGCAAAAGGTTGCGGATGGCATCTGGGAGCATGTCCGTTTGTACGCTGGCATGCAAAAGGTTGCGGCGGCCTCTGCACTCGGACGAGGAGGTAAGCCACTAGGGTGTCCTCAGTTTGTTTCCTTCTGGAAACTCAAAATTAAATTACGTAAATGAATCTTTGTTAGCTACTGAAAGACAATGCAGTAAATGTTTACAAGTCTTGCGTGGCGAAGGGTACACGACATTGGATGTTGCCTTGTTGTCATAGTTGGGTCTCTTCGGAGGCTACAGCGATGACAACCCAAGTGCCCCAGGTGGGGCTTAATTTTTTTAAAGTTTTTTCGTGACCTTGACCTAAATACAGTAATGACCCCCCCCCCCGAACTTTTTTGAGAAAAATTTTGACCTTGACCAAAGAGTTTTTTGCTCCGGACGAGAAGTGGCCCAAACAAAAAAAAATTTGTACAAAGTAGTGGATTTAGACCAAAGATCATTGGTTTATCAAACCTGTTGAAGAATAAATTGAAAATGGGTGTTTAAAAGCCAAATCTACTACATGATTGATAAACTGGATGTATATGACGTCACCTTCCCCCACCCTTAAACCTCGGGTATAAAGGGACCCAGTTGAGCGCCGCTGCTCATTATTGCGTGGACATTCACCGAGTGCACACTCATAGCCAAACTGTAAAAATGGCTCTTTGCGATATTTGTGGTGAGTTTTTTCAAGACGAAGACATCTTTGTTTTACACCGAGAATTGTATCATGAAGAGGACAGAAAGAAGAGATTGTTGTAAGTGAAGAAGACTTGGAGGCGTTTGATCGGTTATTGGAAAACTACCAGAAGCAGATGGACGACTGCGATAGCTATCTACAGTTACACCGAGAATTGCATCGTGAAGAGGACAGAAAAGAAGAGATTGTAGTAAGTGAAGAAGACTTGGATGCGATTGATCGGTTTTTGGAAAAACCCCAGAAGCAGGAGGACTGGGCTAGCTATTTACAGTTAATGCAAAGAAGAAGACCAAGTGTTATTCAATTTGCCGGAGCTGGACCATCTACAGCTGGAGGATTTATTGAAAGGAAATGGAAGAAAAAAAAAGTGGAAGATGTAAAACAACTGCGTACCCAAGAAGAGGATATGGAAGAAGAGGATACAGAAGAAGTGGAAGATATAAGACAACTGCGCACCACAGCCTTGCCAGGACCAGTTGTAACTCATTTCAAAATTAATAACGTGCAATTAGAATTGGAAAATTTTTCTAACTCAAGCTAAAAAACTAGTTGTAAAAACATTGACGGAAGAATTGACAAGATTGAACTTTATTAAATTTGGATTGGTGTTGGAGGCTATGTTTACTAATACCGATGGTGAAAACTCACCAAGAGCATTCATTGCTAAAACCGAACCCTTACAACCACATCTGATATCAATGAAATTCTAGAAGAATGTTTGAATGAACTGCTAATGAAACTCAAGAACATGAAGGAAGAGGATCTGGCTGGACGCTATCATCGATCGAAGGTATGGATGTGAGGGTTCACAAGCATGGATATGGTATGAGGGGTAGCAGCTTTATCCCTCTACCAAGAAAATTAAAGACACCAACTCTTGCAGAAATGTTACAAACGGGGATAATGAATGTTTTAAGTATGCGATGCTAACTAAGTATGTAAAAACATAATCCTTGTAGAGTTGGTAGGGAATATTATGAAAACGAACACCGCTACAACTTCCGAGGAATGTCGTATCCTGTGAGTCTTAATCAAATTGCAAAATTTGAGAAACAAAATCCAGGTGTTTCTGTTAACGTGTTCGGCTTAGATGATTCGAACAATGTGTATCCACTACGAGTTGGAAAAGTGAAGCAAAGAAACCATACTGATTTATTATTGATAACTAAAGGTGAAATTTCACATTATGTGTGGATAAAAGATTTTGAAGCTTTGGTTGCACGACAATTAACCAAAAAGAAGATTAGAGTGACAGTGTGTAAGAGATGCTTTTGTTTTACAAATAAAGATTTAAAACATGGAGGATCGGACTGGTTGAAGGAACACCAAAGACTTTGTAATGACAACTATGAAGTGAAGATTAGTCTGCCGCCGCCATCTCGAGCGTTCATCAAATTCAACAAAACAGTTCACCAATATCGGATTCCAGTAGCTGTCTACGCAGATTTCGAATCCACGTTAGTACCACAGGAGCTTCCGGATGGTGAGGTGACTAGAAGAACCAAATATCAATTGCATCAACCTAACAGTTTTTGCTTATTGGTGAAATCAACTTTGCCTGAAGAACAGTTGCAAGACTATGGTTTAACATCCACTCCGATACTCTACCGTGGGGAAGAAGCCGCTAAGCATTTCGTAGACCAGTTGTATGACATTGCTGAAAAGGTGCAACGCTTATACGGTAATGTTTTACCTATGGAACCTTTGAATCAAAATCAACAAGAAGAATACAATTTGGCAACAAGATGTTATTTATGCAAGAAGAGCTTCAGTGAAGAAAATCAAAAAGTAAGAGATCACGATCACCTGACAGGGTTATACAGAGGAGCTGCTTGTAATTCATGCAATATAAATTACAAACTGCCAAACTTTATCCCTGTCGTGATACACAATCTTAGCGGCTATGACTCCCACTTCATTATCCCAGAGTTAGGACGGGATGATGGAAGAATCGAAGTATTAGCTGAAACATTGGAGAAGTACATCAGTTTCTCAAAAACAGTAGGTAAAATTAAACTTCGCTTCGTAGACTCTTATAGATTTATGTCAACTAGTTTAGCCAAATTGTCTGAGAACCTAAGAAGAGAAGATCTAAAAGAAACCAGCAAAATTGTACATGAAGATAAATTGGACTTAGTAATGCGTAAAGGAGTGTTCCCTATGATTACATAACTTCTGCAGAAAAATTTGAAGAAACCAGTCTGCCACCGATTGAAGCCTTCAATAGCAAGTTAAATGAAAGTGCAATCACCGTTGAAGACTACAATCATGCTTGTAATGTTTGGAACCAACTAAACATTCAAACCTTAGGGGAATATTCCGACTTTAACATAAAATTGGACGTAACTCTGCTGTGCGATGTGATGGAAGAATTTCGAAACACCTGCTTCTCCGCCTATGGACTGGACCCTCTACACTCGTACACATCTCCAGGATTAGCATGGCAAGCTATGCTAAAGTCAACCAACTGTCGATTGGAACTTCTAACAGATATTGATATGGTGCTCATGATAGAATCTGGTGTACGGGGCGGTTTGACACAAGCTGTAACACGTCATGTCAAAGCTAACAACAAGTACATCCCAGGCTTCGACGAGAGACAACCATCGGTCTACCTTGGCTACTTTGACGCAAACAACCTTTATGGTTGGGCAATGTCAAATCCGCTTCCCTACGCTGACTTCAAATGGATCGACCCGGCCACCATCGGTGACATCTCACAGATTCCAAAGAATGGTCCAAAAGGCTATATTTTGGACTGTGATTTCGAATATCCGGAGCACCTTCATGACCATCACTACGACTTGCCTCTCCTAGCCAAGACTGAAGTTTCACCGACAGGAAGATGGCCAAAATTGATGATGACGTTGGAGAATAAAGATCGTATGTGGCTCACTACTGGGTAGTTCAACAAGCTCTTGAATTGGGTCTACGTGTAGTGAGAATTCATAGAGCAATTGAATTCACCCAGTCTTGTTGGTTGAAACCATATATTGATTCCAACACTACAAGAAGAGCTGCAGCGACAACGGCATTTGAAAAGGACTTCTATAAATTAATGAACAACGCCATCTTTGGGAAGACCTTGGAGAACAAAAGAAAACACAAAAATGTAAAATTAGTGAGTGATCCTAGGAAATTGGAAAAATTAGTGCAAAAACCAAATTTCGGAACATCCATGATTATAAACGAAAATCTAGTCGCTGTCAGTATGAAGAAAACAACAATAGTCATGGACCGTCCGTTATACATAGGTATGTCGATTTTGGACATAAGTAAAACCCTGATGTATGATTTCCATTATAACAAAATGGTTAAACACTACGGAAGGGAAAACATTGGAGTCGCATACATGGATACGGACGCGTTTATCTACTGGATAAAGACTTTGGACATGTATGAAGACCTAAGGAGTTTCCCATACAAAGACGATTTTGACTTCTCTGACTATCCGAAGAACCATCCAAATTACAATGAAAAGAATAAAAAAGTAATCGGAAATTTAAAGATGAAGCAAATGGAATGCCTTTAGAAGAAATAGTGGCACTGATGGCAAAATTGTATTCATTTAAAATGTACAACGAGAACAACACACCGACAGTCAAGAAAGCAAAAGGAGTTAAAACATCGTACTTGAAGAAACATGTGACGTTTGACCATTACAAGACCTGCTTGTTTGAAGATTCTACAATGTCTGCAACGTTCAACACTATCAGAAGCTTTAAACATGAGGTCTACAGTGTCACTGAAGTTAAAAGAGCACTATCAGCTCGAGATGATAAAAGGCATATTATGCCGGATAAAATTCACACTCTTCCTTTTGGCCACTACTCTCTAAACCCTATCGACTAGTAACCTATTCTTCGTCCTTCTACAACTTCGACCTTATTCCTTTCTCCTTCCGTAAAAAAAATGGGGAACACGGCAAGTCAAACGCCGTGTTCCCCATTTTTTTACACAAGTTTGGATGACCTTGACCTATATAAATGATGTGAATATTTAAGACAACATTCATTGTGATTATACATGTGATACATGAAACATTCAAACCTGCAATATGAAGAACTTGAAGCAAGAAATTGTCAACGAACTTCATAAACCTGCAAGAAGAAAGTTTCCACGAAGAAATACAGTGATAAAAGGAATAAATGATTTATATCAAGCGGATTTAATCGAAATGATTCCTTATAGTAAACAAAATAGAGGATTAAATACATATTGACTATTATTAATTGTTTTTCAAAAATGGCAGATGCTTTACCACTAAAAGATAAAAGTGGCAAAGTGTTACAAAAGCAATGGAAACAGCTATACAAAGAGACAAAACATACTATAAAACATTTACAAACTGATGATGGAAAAGAATATTTTAATAAGGAATTTGCAAATTTAATGAAAAAACACAACATTAACCATTACTCAACCAATTCAGAGGTAAAAGCATCAATAATTGAAAGATTCAACAGAACTTTAAAAGGTGCGATGTATAAGATGTTTTCTAACAGAGGATCGCACGTATGGATTGATATGATACCAAAACTTATAAGCGATTACAATAACAAGTTTCATAGAACTATCGGTATGAAACCAAGCCAGGTGACTAATAAAAATGAAAAACTTGTATTAAAACGTATAAAACTGAATACTAAACCAAGAGTTGAAAAACTAAAGCCTAAAAGGTTTAATGTTGGTGATAAAGTGCGAATAAGCAAATACAAAGGTGTATTCAGTAAAAGATATCTTCCAAACTGGACAAATGAGGTATTTACCGTATTTAAGGTGCAACCTACAGTACCAGAAACTTACATTTTAAAAGATAATAAAGGACAATTGCTTGAAGGAGGTTTTTATGGACATGAAATGTTAAAATCAACAGTAGGTGATGTATATCTAGTAGAAAAGGTGTTGCAACGCAAAAAGATAAGGTTAAAGTACGATGGTTAGGATTTAATAAAACGGAAGATTCTTGGATACCTAAAAAGGATCTAATATAATGATAGAGCATCATTTTGGGTTTGAACCAATACAAAGGATGGAGATAATACCGCAAAAGACAATTTTACTATTAATAATATAGATGAACTCACAGTGGATGGTTCTCAATTCAATACTGGGAAACACGGTGTTTTGTTACCAAACACGGTGCGTTTGTCTGGTTACCGGTCCTTCCAATTGTGGAAAAACAAATGTAGTATTCAATTTGATTACAAACCCTAAAGGCTTACGTTTTAATAATTTATATGTATTTTCAAAGTCACTACAACAACCAAAATATCAGTTATTGGAACAAATACTCAATAATGTGCCTGAAGTTAAATATTTTAAATTCAACGCGAGCGAGAGTGTCATGCAACCGCAAGAGGCTAAACCATTCTCAGTATTCATATTTGACGACGTATCTTGTGAAAATCAAAATACAATAAGAAATTACTTCGCCATGGGTCGACATAACAACATAGATAGCATTTATATTGGTCAAACTTACAGCAAAATACCGAAACAGCTCATTAGAGACAATGCAAACATGTTAATTGTATTTAAACAGGATGAAACCACCAACCTAAAACACATATATTATGACCATGTAAGTGCGGATATGCCATTTGAACGATTTAAAGAGTTGTGTGGAAAGGCTTGGGCTGAAAAATATGGGTTTTTAACAATTATGAAGGAACAACCGCTAAACAATGGTCGATACAGGATAGGATTTGATAAATTTATACTAATACACTGATCATGATGTAAAACATTCATTGTTGTACAACACGTCTTGCTACAAACATGGTTAACCAAGAAAAGTTAATAAAGGAAATAAAATCACTTAGTGATTCTATTCGAGATAAAAACAGAGCATTAAAATTAGGTATTAGCGAAAGGGAGAAATTTCTTGAATCTACTTTTAAACCTATTACTGAACCCTTGAAACAATTAAACAAAAAATTTGCTAAACCCGTTTTGGAAGGAGATGCAATTGCACCTATTACAAAGTTTGAAAGAGAAAATGTAAAATCAGAAGATTTTAGTGATGAAGACCTGGAATCCTCTACATATAGTGGTTTTACCGGCGGAGAACCTGAAAGAGAGCTAGAATCACCAGACTATAGTGGTATAAGAGAATTATATGAAGTAAAAGCTAAAAGAGGACATGAAGATGTATCAACTGCTAGTGAAGAGGAAAAAGAAGAAGAAGCAAGGGAAGGTCCGTCAAACATAAGCTTGTTGGGTGAAAACATTCATAACAAAGGACCTTTAGGAAGGAAATACATGATAAAAATGTTAGCTGGAATAAATCCTAATAAAAACTACCATAGTTATGGAGTAAGATTAACAGAAGAAGGTTTAATGGTTGGTAATAGCCCGGTAAACATTGATGAAAATGATAATATTATTGTTGGTAATCAAAGATATAAGGGCACAAGAGGATTATTTGAATTATTATTTGAAAAAAAGCCTTTAGAATTGTTAGTTAAAGAAGAAGACATGGAAGCATATAAACAGATTTTGGAACACACCAATGCATACAGGAGAAAATATTTAGCTGACCAACCAGTTTTTAGATCTAGGTCTTTAAAATATAGAGTATTTGTATCCAAGTTAATACCAACAACGAGAAGACAACCAATGCCGATAATGCCAAGAAAACCTGTAAAACGAAGGTTTGTGTCATCCACTTTGGATATAAGTGCTCCAGAACCAAGAAAAAGAAACAAATCTGTTACAGGTACAGGTTTAATGAAGAAACTATATAACACAAATGTGATTTATTACAATAATATCAATAAATTGGTGGATAGAATGAAACTAATACATGAAGCTAAAGAAGCGGGTCATACTGGATTGGAAAACGAATGGGTGGCTTTAGTGGATGAACTCCGAAACCGTGGGGTAATCTCATAAAAAATGCGTTACTCACTAGATTACTATTCAGTTGCACCATGAGTGTCGACAAGTTCGGACGTTACTCCTCGGATGGGTTATATTACGCAAATAATTTAAAAAGAGGAGCTGGTTTACCACAAACACCTGATGGGGATTATGATATAACTAATAAAAGGTTAAAAAACATAAAAGATCCCACAGATGAAAACGATGCAATAAATTTAAAAGTATTAAAAGAAAAGATATCACCAACATTAAGACTACAGAAAAACACATATGACGCAGGTAATCATAGAATTGTCAATGTTGGTAAGCCAAATCAAAACGCTGATGCAATAAACAAAGGTTATTTATCATCAGAATTAAAAAATACGTTAAAATTCAATGGAAAAACGTATACTGCTGAAAATAAACGTATATCCAACGTAGATGACCCTAAAGATGCAAAAGACAGCGTAAATAGACGCTATTTACATTCATTAATACCTGAAAAGACAAAAGATGGTTTTTCTTTTTATAAATTTGTTATTAACGATATAGGTTATCCGAAAAATGAAAATGATGCTGTAAATTTAAAATATATAAAAGATCATTGTATTACACGTGATGTAGGAGTTATTGATTGTCTAGGTAATTGTTTAGCGAATGTTAAAGATGGTTCGGCACCATCAGATGGTGCAACAGTGGGTCAAATGAAGGAAACTTTAAAGCAAGAAACATCTGGATTTGTAAAACAGGATCAAGTAGTATCACGGTCGGGTGATGTGTTTGTACAAGGAAATGAAAAGTTCATTTTACTTGAACAAAAAAATAATGTTTGGGATTGCAAAGACATGAAATTATCAAATGCGCATTTAGCTACAGATGCTCATGATGTTCCGATTTTATCACAAGTTTTACATACTAATCCAAACAATTATCATAGAAGTTGGTTGGGTACAAATAGAAGAATAATTGACATATTTCCAGGTATCGATGATTACGATTGTGTTGTAGTAAAACAATCTTTAATATTAGACAAACCAAAAGGTAGTACTTTCAATGCGAAAAATAAGAAAATAGGTAATTTGGCACAAGGAACAGATCCAAAGGATGCTGCAACTGTAGGACAAACATTACAATATGATAGTGCAAATCAAGAGTTTATTTATAATACCAAAAGATTTAAATTAATGGATGTAAATGATTATCAAAATATATTAATTGCAGATCCAAATTCATTTAGCGGATTTAGAAAATTGTCTGGTGAGGAATTTATTCATAAAAATCATGTATTTAGAAATGAAGCAGACAGATCATTAATTAGTGCAGATTTAAAATATTTTAAATGTCCCGGGAATGATGCAAATGTAACTGATGAAGACTAAGAATTTGTATAAAAACTGATATGGGTTAGAAATCGGGACTAATATTATAAAAATGGGTTACACTCTAGAATGTTATTCAGTTGCACCATGAGTGTTGACAAGTTCGGACGGTATTCATCGGATGGATTATATTACTTTAATACTTTAAAAAGAGGTGTTGGATTACCACAAACACCTGATGGAGATTATGATATTAGTAATAAACGGTTAAAAAACATTAATGATCCCACAGATGAAAATGATGCAATAAATTTAAAAGTATTAAAAAAAGAGATAGTACCAACACTGAAATTAGATAAAAACACATATAACGCGGGTAATCATAGAATTTCCAACGTTGGTAAGCCAAATCAAAACGCTGATGCAATAAACAGAGGTTATTTATCATCGGAATTAAAGAATACGTTAAAATTTAATGGAAAAACGTATAATGCTGAAAATCGGCGTATATCCAACGTAGCAGACCCTGTAGATGAAAAAGACAGCATAAATAGACGCTATTTACATTCTATAATACCTGAAAAGACAAAAGATGGGTTTTCTTTTTATAAATTTGTTATTAACGATATAGGTTATCCAAAAAATGAAAATGATGCTGTAAATTTAAAATACATCAAAGATCATTGTATTACACGTGATGTAGGAGTTATTGACTGTCTTGGTAATTGTTTAGCGAATGTAAAAGATGGTTTTGCACCATCAGATGGTGCAACGGTGGGTCAAATGAAGGAAACTTTAAAACAAGAAACCTCCGGTTTTGTGAAACAAAACCAAGTAGTAACACGTCAAGGAGATGTATTTGTACAAGGAAATAAAAAGTTTACTTTACTTGAAGAAAACAATTATGTTTGGGATGGTAAAGGAAAGTTATTGACAAATTTAGGTATTGGTGAAAAGCCTGGTGATGCTGTTACTTATGAACAGATAATACAATTAGAGCCAACTGGAAAAAATGGTGGAATTGTGATAACAAACGATTAACAAATGTTGCAGACCCTGATTATGCCGATAACGCTGTAACTGTTAATTTTCTTGTTAAAGTAATAGGTAATTTATTATTTGATATGCATAATTATATTGTAGCAGGACAACATAAACCTATTGACGAAAAAATGAGAAATACATGGATTAAACAAGAAATTCTTTATAAATATTTTTTTAATCATAACACACAAAAGTTTAGATCATCAGATTGGGGTACTTTTGATATTTAACTAAATAACACCATATATTACATCATTTATGTGCAACCTGTCATAGAGGTAACACATGGGTTACGCTTTTCAAATATAAAAGACAATCATGGCGTTTCATTACACCAGTCCATATCGAGACACTATACGGAAAGGAGGCGGTATCACGTCCACAGCGGTTTCTCTGTTAAGTAAAGCTTTAAATCGTATTCCAGTAGGATCTATCGTAAACAGAGCAATAGACGCTTTACCATACGAATTTCACATACCGGGAGGTTATCAGTATTGCGGACCAGGAACTAAATTAAAAAAAACGACTGGAAAGAGGTGATCCAGGCATAAATAAGTTAGATCAGGCTTGTAAAGAACACGATATCGCATATTCCACGTTTACCGATTCAAAAAAAAGGTCAATCGCTGATAAAAACCTAGCGAATATAGCTTGGCAACGAGTAAAGTCTAGTGACGCTAGTATTGCGGAAAAAGCAGCAGCTTTAGCGGTAACAGCAGGTATGAAGGCTAAAACAGCGGTAGGAGGTGGAAAAAGGAGGGGTAAGAATAAAAAAGGATCAACCAAGAGAAAACATGGTGGTAATATTAGACTAAAAAGACGTTCTCCGAGGAAAAATAATAAAAAACCGACAATATGGTCAATGGTAAAAAACGGGGCTGGTCTATACCTAAGACCGTATCGTGCATATTAAATAAAAGAAATCAATTGGTTATACCACATAAAGCGTTGACTAATGTTGAATTATTTAAATATATTTCCTGTTTAAAAATACCATTTTTCCGCGGAGTATTTATGAAAGACAGTTTACCAAAGAAAATATGGAAAAATGAGACTGGAATCGTAAATTTGGATAATACTGAAGGGTCCGGCACCCATTGGGTGTGTTATAAGAAACTAAATAGTAATGTATATTATTTTGATAGTTTTGGAAATTTGCCACCACCTAAAGAACTTGAACATTACTTTAAATCTGCTAAAAACATATATTACAACTATAAAAGAGAACAACCTGATAATACTTCAATATGCGGCCATTTATGTTTGGAATTCCTAGCTAAAAGTATCAGTCACTATTGAGATGTCTTCCTATACGGTATCATTAACAGGAAAATCGTCCACTTTACGAAGTATCCTTTTTCCAGCGTTACGCTTGCAAAAAGGAAGATTTTGGGAGGCAGCACTGTTGGATTTTACAACTTACAACTCTATTCCCAATGTTACGGAAGGTAAAAATAACTTATTGCATTATTATAAAGGAAAAGATGCCAGTGGTAAGTTAACAGACTTAGAAGAGTGCAGTTTACCCACAGGTTCTTATGAAATTGATCATATTAATGAATTTTTGCAAAATAAAATGGGAAAAGACAATATATCGCTAAAAGGTAATAATAATACAATGAAAGCTGAGCTTACTTCAAAATATTATATAGATTTCACTAAGCCAAACTCAATTGGTGATTTATTAGGATTTCCCAAAGATGGAGCAATTTTAGAACCAAATAAAACACATTCCGGTAAACAAACTGTAACAATATTAAAAGTCAATAGTATAGACATAACTTGTAACATTATACAAGGAGCTTACAGAGATGGAGCAAATACTCATATAATACATACTTTTTACCCCAGTGTACCACCTGGATTTAAAATTGTTGAAAAGCCGCAAAACCTGGTATATCTACCTTTGAACACCACTTTCATTTCAGACATCGTGTTGAACGTATTGGATCAAGACGGTAACTTGATAGATTTCCGAGAAGAGCCTATTACGGTTAGATTACATTTAAAATCAACACTTTAATACAAAATCATGGGTTTAACATTTAAAAGCGAACAACCTACGGGAATCCGCATTAGTAGCTCTTCAGCTGTGGAGGAGTTAACACGCGAGAACATTCGTTTCTTAGAGAGAATTGGATTAAAAGTAACCGATAATGGATATACTGGATATAGCTCAGGGTCCAACATTCGACGAAACCCTATGGGAAAAATAATATCACACCCACAACCCTTACACTTCATCAAAATTAAACAATAACGATGAAATTCGTATTCCCATACAAAATCAAGACATTTACACACGCTACCATGTGAAAGTTACTTGTATATTGAAGGAAAAGTTACTAAAAAGGACGGTACTACTACTGGTACAACAGTTCCATTTATAAATAATCCCATGGCTTTCCTGTTTGATGAAATTAGATATGAAATATCAGGTGTAACAGTTGATTCTACTAAAAAAGTAGGTATTGCAACAACTTTAAAGGGATTAACATCTATATCACCTAATGAAACCAATTTAATACAACCTGCAGGATGGGTTTTACCTGCAAAAGACACAATCACTCCAGATACAAATGGAAATTTTGATTTTCATATTCCGTTACGTTTGTTGCTTGGTTTTGCTGAAGATTATAGGAAAATAATATTAAACGTTAAACAAGAATTAGTTTTGTTGAGATCTTCAAACGATAAAGATATTATTAAAGCTCCAGACGGTACAACAGATGCAACTTTAGAATGGAAATTAACATTAGACAAAATTGTATGGAGAGTTCCACATGTAAAATTAGCTGACGAGCATAGAATGCTACTATTAAGAAAGTTAAAGGCTGATCGTGATATTGTAATTCCTTTTAGAAGTTGGGAATTTCATGAACATCCCAGCTTGCCAACTACGGATCGACACACTTGGACAGTTAAAACATCTAATTATGTGGAACGAGCCAGGTATATTATATTTGGTTTACAAACAGGCAGAAGAGACACCATCACCAAACATGCAGGCCAATTTGATCATTGCAACTTGAAAAATATTAAAGTTTATTTAAATTCACAATTTTTTCCATACGATAATTTAAATGTGTCATTCGCTAATAAAAAGTACAGCATATTGTACGATATGTATGCAAGATTCCAAAGTTCATATTATGGTAAAACGAATGCACCTTTACTATCACCAGAAAAATACTTAGATGGTTACCCTATAGTTGTAATCGATTGTTCTAAACAAAATGAATCGGTAAAATCATCAAGTGTAGATATAAAAATAGAAATGGAATTCAACGCGCCTATATCGGCTAATACAACTGCATACTGTTTAATTCTACATGATAAAATCGTAACATACACACCTTTAACTGGAATTGTTAAAAATGTATTGTAAAAGACCGGTTTTCCTACATTCCAATGCATTCCGCGAGTATAAAAGCAGAGCATTCAGCTCGCTCCTTATCAGTTTGTTGCCTGTTGTTGTATGGGTAGCATCTTATTCAATATGGCTTCTCCTAGTGGTACACAAGAAAATGTAGTAGATATTGAGAAGGAGATATCCGACTTTTTAGATCTTCAAGGTCAACCGGAGGGAGATGAACACAACGCTTGCGGACAACTCCACGCCAGTAATAATGTTGAGGAAAAAGGTAAAAGAAGAAAGAATGCACACAAGAGGAAAAGGGATATTGAAGATAATATTTCTCCTAACATATTAAGTGAGGTATTCTTGCGAATATTTTACCCAATCTCTTCCAGTTTGGACAAAAGTGTTTTAATAGGTGTTATGAAATCTACAGATTATTCCCCTACTGTAATTTTAACTCATGGACCCAAAATGATTTTGTTTACGGACACTGCTTGGGAATCGTTTATGAAACACTTGCATCTGCTAGAATGCTATTTAAGTAGTAACATGTTTGGAAGAAAGACAAGAGTAGGCCTTTTGGATTCAAATGTGGAAATCGATATTGTTAAACATCGTGGTGATCATCAGTTGCGGTTTAGAGACACAACAAGACATGATAACAAGATTCAACTTAATCGAGAAGAGTTTTTTATTCTAACTTGTGCAACTGAACCAATAACGAGATACTTGAGACAACTGGTGTTTTCAAGTTCAATTATTAAAGATTATCTGGAAGACACTTTGGACAAACAACCGGACGCACCTATATTGTACGGACCTGTAGATACTTCTATATTCAATAGGGTTCCTCATGAAGTACAAATGTGGAGACAATTGGAAAAGTACGCTCAACTACATAAGAAATCAGTAAAACATGAAAAAGAGGAAGAAGAAGGAGGAGAAGAATCAAGTGTTAGTGATGAAAATGAAAACAAGGAAAATGTAAAGATGGAAACCTAAATGACAATTAACTACACAGCAATGGTTAATTTTTAAAACAATATCAAACACTTTGTGGGGTTAGGCCTACCGGGGACGGTGCCCACGTTAAATATACACCAACGCGCCAACAACTGTACGGCCGGGTATAAAAGTCGTACCTACCGTGGTGTGGAAATCAGTTGACCTTTGGACTTCGTCATGAGCAGACGAGTGATCTTCGCAATGGACAAGGAAGAAGAACAAGTAAAGTCCAAACCTGGTATAATTGAGTTCCAAGCGTTTCGGGGTAATGATGATAGATTTATCATAAAAGAACTTGTGTTTTTCGACATCAATACAAGTGTTCCTTATTCGTTTTTATTTAAACCACCATGTTCTTATTCATCTTTAACCAGTAAAGCCGCTACTACCAACAGATGGATTTCAAAACACTTCCATCATATCGATTGGTATGATGGTTTTACAAGTTACACGGACTTGTATCACATTATGCATCACTTTTCAGACAAGTTTACCAATATTTACACAAAGGGGCTGGAAAAGAAAAGATGGATCGAAGGATTTACTCATGTTCCGGTTAATGATGTGGATTTGGATAAAAACTACAAGTATACGATGGAAAATGTTTGTATTTGTACTAAAAGTCCAGAACATGAAAAAGATAGACATTGCGCTTTAAAAAACGCCTATAAACTCGCATCTTACCTTCAAAGTGGGGAAATGGGGAGTGGTGGGGGTAACGGGGGTTATATAAGTGAGGAGCAGACCGGGACCTGGCATGAGTATTACTCGAGATTCCGAGACGACAACATCTCCCAGCAAGAAGACGAAGAAGACGATCTATAACTTGACCATGGCATCTCACCAGTTCCTGCAAACTTTGGTTGAGCAGTTCAATGCTCACTCCAAATCTACCATACTACCCGTCAAGAAGTGTTCCGAACTTAAAGACGAGAAGCACTACATTATCCACGCCATGAAGAAGATGGAGACTACAGTTGGAGAGGCCATCTGCTGCAGTCTTAGCGAGGCACCATTCACTCCGGGGGATGAGCCCAAGTTCCAAGTCTACCTGCCGAAACGGTTCGTCCATCTCCTCCAGAACGAGGATCTGCGCTCCATCCAACCCGGCTGTCTCTACCTGGTTTCCCACGGTTGCACGGGTAGCAATTCCACCGAGTTGACCATCCACATCGCCGACAAGCAGCAGTGTTAGATTTAAGTTTTACTGTTGTAAATATGTTATTTTAACGTTTTAGAAATAAATAAACCATAAAAAACAAAAAACAAAAAATGCAACATATCAATATGTGAAGTTTGTCACATATTGATATGTTGCATTTTTTTTTAAACTTCGCGGGTGACCTTGACCTTTGACCTTTGCATTTCACAGTTACCCCCACCACGCTACAAGTCAAACCTGTTTGAATGCAAACACCCCCACCACTTTTTCATATACCTCCAAGCGCTGTGCCTTGGCTTCATTTCTACTCCAGCAGCCAACCTAGCAACATCAGGATGTCTCTCAACGTAAGCTGTGCCAGCTATGAGGAGGTGACTATCAAAACACAACAGGAGCTGAACGATTTGTACAAGGAGTTGCAGCTAATGGTGGCAAGAGGCTACCGTATAAATGTGCAAGTCTACGCTTGCAATATACGGAACACCCGGCAGCCAAAGGAAGAGCCTGGACACTCATCGACAGCTTCCTCACCGACGTCCATGAAGACCGAGCCGGACAACTTGGATTACTTCAGCTGACTAGCAGTTGTATTTCTTGTTCTAACCATTGTAGAATATGTTTATTTTTTCATTATATTAAAGAAGTAAAAGAGCAAAAACACCTATCTTGTTACTGACATATTAGCTCAGTAACAAGATAGGTTTTTTTAAAACACAATTTGAATGACCTTGAAACTTCCCCCTCCACTGCTTTGCTACCCCCACCACTTCACTATTGGTGTACATGGCACATCACGATTAGAAACCTCATTCCATCTTCAACAGCCAAACCGACAACATCAACAATGGCAAACCTACCAACAGATGAAAGATGTCCTCACGCATGCTGCGACTTCATCCACGAGTTAGAGAAAAGGATGCAAGAGAGGGAGATAAGAAGAAAGCAGATCCACTCAGAAAATATCATGATAGTCAACGGCTATCTTTTATTGTTCGGCCTTATTATGGTTATACTTTTCATACTATATGGTATAGTCACATGTGTCGGCAAGGTTGCAGAAGAAAACGCCCGCCACAATCAGTTGGAAAGTTTCAATGTTACTTTGTAGGTTTTCCTTTTTTTTTAAACTCCGTTTGGATGACCTTGAAACTTCCCCCACCACTTCACCATGTTCCTGCATGAGTATCACATCACCCGTCATTCCTTGTTCGACAAGCAACCATGGCGGACAACACCATCAGCCAAGCTGACTCCACTACTGATGTTGGAACGACCTTGAACTTTCCCCTCCACTCCTTTCTTTTTTAAAACCCAATTTTAAATGATCTTGAAATTTCCCCCTCTACTTTTCGATAATGTTACAACTGACTGCAGCTCACCTCATTCCTTGCTTAGCTGCCATGGCGGAAAGAACTCTTTCTCAAGTTGACTCCACTACGGACGAAGCATTTCCCTTGCGGTGGACTGTTCATTTACAGGATGCGACAGAAGTGGAAGTCTTGTATCAAAAATTACTCAATGTATTAAACGGGAACCCTGGACCTCTTGAATGTAGAATGGATTTGAATTTTGATGCAACCAGGGTCGGCACAGAACCTTCAACTTCAAGCCAGCCTCAGCAACGAGATTTTACACATTTATACACTCCAATATCACCGGAAGGTGTAACTGTCTGCGAGGCTGACTCAACTACACGTTATGTTCAGCCGAAGCCTTGGGTGTTGATTATTAACAATGTGTACAAAGTGGAATTGGTATGTAATAGATTAAAGGAGTTGATGGTACAAGATCCAGGCCTGCGCTTTCAAATAGATATACATTTCATCTGGAGAGCACCTGCGCGGGGCTCTTCGTCTGACAGCTCTCCAAGTACGACGGACGAGGAGGACAACTAGTCATCTTTTTTAAAACTCCGTTTGAATGACCTTGACCTTTCCCCCTCCACTGAGTTTATTTAAGGTGCACTCTCACTGACTACAGCATCATTTCATCGCGCACCTTCACCGCAGCAACATGGACAGTCAACTCAACTACTGTTGCGAACAGAAATGTTTTTCATGGCCAAATGACATTGATGTGGTGGATGGTCTGGCTTGTAGAACATGTGAAGCTTTTGGTCAGTGCATGTGTAAGTGCAAGTCTTGGAAGAAGCCGAAACCGAAGTTGAAGACATTCCATGTGTACCAAATGAGAGGGCATAAGTACACTTGCTGCCCTGAACGTTGCATTGAATTCAAACTAAAACAGCTAACTGGCTGCAAATTGTGCAACAATCATTTTGCAGGTTTTTGCAAACATTATTTAGGAGCGTGTCAATACAGATCAACTTGGCATACCGAAGCACTCACTATCAATGAAATCGCTATAGACTCACAAGAGTAGTCTTTCTACTCTTTGACTTTTTTTAAACTCCGTTTAAATGACCTTAATATTTCCCCCACCACTTCCCTATATATCTAGAGTACGCAGGGCCCGGAGGTCAGTCGCTCGGCGGCTGTCGTAGGATGCACATCCGTGTTGTGCAGTCTGCTGTGCAGTTTTGATTTTAACCAGTTCAATGTCACCACACTTGAACTCTGGCGAAAACGTCAAGCTGTTAAACACAATCCTAAGCCCCAGATTCACAGTCAACCTCAAGGTCATCACACTTTAACATGTAAATTTAAGGTAGCACCAAAACGGTGCTACCTGGCTTGACATTTTCAAGTTTCCCGAGGTCATCGCAGTTCCCCCACCACTTCCCATATACCTAGAGTGCGCGGGGCCGGACAGTCAGTCGCTCGGTGTCTGTCGTAGGGTGCACATCGCGGTTGTAGTACTGGTCTAAAGGGGGCTGCTGGCTCACTTCTAGGTCACCCGAGCGGTGTCACATGACGGTTTAGGCAGAGTCACGTTGCAAACTTGCAGTTTCCTCAGCACTTTTGCTGTTTCTCGTCTAATTTCGCTCCAAGTCGTCAAGGTCATGGGAACCGGACTGAAACTCGGAGCGTAGTGCGAGAAACAGCAAAAGTGCCAAAAATTTTAGGTTTCAGCGTGACCTTGACCTTTGTGACATCGATGACGTCATTTTGGTGACGTAAGGGGTGATGACGTCATCAGCACGTCATTTCTGTGACGTCATGGGTGTGACGTCATGGATGTGACGTCATTGGTGATGACGTCATCGATTGCGTCATCGATGACGTCATCGATGACGTCATCGGTGAGGTCATTGACCTCGATGACGTCATCCCTCAGGTGACCTTGAAGTGAGCCAGCAGCCCCCTTTTTCCACTACTCCTGCGCTTTCAAATAGATATACATTTCATCTGGAGAGCACCTGCGCGGGGCTCTTCGTCTGACAGCTCTCCAAGTACGACGGACGAGGAGGACGACTAGTCATCTTTTTTAAAACTCCGTTTGAATGACCTTGACCTTTCCCCCTCCACTGAGTTTATTTAAGGTGCACTCTCACTGACTACAGCATCATTTCATCGCGCACCTTCACCGCAGCAACATGGAGAGTCAACTCAACTACTGTTGCGAACAGAAATGTTTTTCATGGCCGAATGGCATTGATGTGGTGGATGGCCTGGCTTGTAGAACATGTGAAGCTTTTGGTCAGTGCATGTGTAAGTGCAAGTCTTGGAAGAAGCCGAAACCGAAGTTGAAGACATTCCATGTGTACCAAATGAGAGGGCATAAGTACACTTGTTGCCCTGAACGTTGCATTGAATTCAAACTAAAACAGCTAACTGGCTGCAAATTGTGCAACAATCATTTTGCAGGTTTTTGCAAACATTATTTAGGAGCGTGTCAATACAGATCAACTTGGCATACAGAAGCACTCACTATCAATGAAATCGCTATAGACTCACAAGAGTAGTCTTTCTACTCTTTGACTTTTTTAAAACTCCGTTTGAATGACCTTGAAATTTCCCCCACCACTTCCCCATATATCTAGAGTACGCAGGGCCCGGAGGTCAGTCGCTCGGCGGCTGTCGTAGTGTGCACATCCGTGTTGTGCAGTCTGCTGTGCAGTTTTGATTTTAACCAGTTCAAGGTCACCACACTTAAACTCTGGCAAAAACGTCAAGCTGTTAAAGACCAAAAAAGCTGCTAAGTCCCAGGTTCACAGTCAACCTCAAGGTCATCACACTTTAACATGTAAATTTAAGGTAGCACCAAAACGGTGCTACCTAGCTTGACATTTTCAAGTTTCCCGAGGTCATCACAGTTCCCCCACCACTTCCCATATACCTAGAGTGCGCGGGGCTGGACAGTCAGTCGCTCGGTGGCTGTCGTGGGGTGCGCATCGCGGTTGCAGTAATGGTGAAACGCGGGAGTTGTATCGGTTCAAGGTCACTCGAGCGGTGTCACATGACGGTTTAGGCAGAGTCACGTTGCAAACTTTGAGTTCCCTCGGCACTTTTGCTGTTTCTCGTCTAATTTCGCTCCAAGTTGTCAAGGTCATTGAAACCTGACTGAAACTCGGAGCGTAGTGCGAGAAACAGCAAAAGTGCCTAAAAATTTTAGGTTTCAGCGTGACCTTGACCTTTGTGACATCGATGACGTCATAATGGTGACGTAAGGGGTGATGACGTCATCGCCACATCATTTCTGCAACGTCATGGGTGTGACGTCACAGAATGACGTAATTGGTGATGACGTCATCGATTGCGTCATCGATGACGTCATCGATGACGTCATCGGTGGGGTCATTGACCTCGATGACGTCATCGCTCAGGTGACCTTGAACTGAGCCAGCTCCCGCGTTTCTCCACTACTTTCTATTTTTAATTTATCCTTCTTAATTATATTTTACAATTATTATCCTGCAGCAGATAGCTAATTTAACAGTATTAGTTTCCTTTTTATTATATATGCTTGAATATAATTTATTAAAACTAATAGTCGACATAGTTATGTACAGATCTTCAGTTCTCATAAACCTTATTCTCTCTATTATTCAGGAAACAAGCGTCTAAGTTAATTTTCCTGATATAATTCTTGAAATCATAACTATTAAATATTATTTATTAAGCATAAAATGCATGAATTTCTGTAGCGGGCTGATAATGATGATTATGAGTGTGGTTTTATTATTTGCATGGATAAATAATTCAAGTTTGTCATGCACTATGTTGTTACATGTTATTATCTATAAAATATTCTTTAAAATACTTTATTTGGCAAGCTTTAAGATAACAAATTGCACAATTTTAACTTTCCTATAGTAAGCCCTGGATTACCTTTATTTCTTGCCCCATAACATAATAATAAAGTTCAATTATGCGTTATTATACAGTTAAGCATGTATTTACAACTAAAACTTATTACTGGACAATATGGAAAAACAATAATAATAATTAATTCATAAGTACATATTAAAGATATTCTCACGTTGTTTATCTTATCTGTTTGTTGTTGAGTCTCATCCTTTTTATAAGAATATTTTCTCCAAGAAAGTTATGAAATTATTTTTTTAGCTATTGGGCACAGGTTATGTTACGGTACTATATATATATATATATATATATATATATATTTTTTTTTAATCTGCATGTATCGTAATTTGGGTAGGCGGTGCAATGTGATTCATTTCATGAATAACACTTCCACTGAGGAAATTGATTTTAAATGTTTAAGTGAAAGTGTGTACGAAGATATTAAATTATTTAATTTGTTTAAAGAGCTAAAAGTTGATTTTAAGGTAAATAATGGAATAACTATTTTTAGTGCTAATGTGAGAAGCTACAATAAGCATGCCGATGAGTTGATCGTGATTTTGAACAGTTTCAACACTCAATTTGATGTTATTGTCCTCACTGAGACTTGGTTGAATGAGAGTTGTGCGAATGTGAGAATGGATGGGTATGATGTGATTATGAATAAGACTAGTAGAAATCAGAATGATGGTGTGATTGTGTTTGTAAGTAAAAAGTTTGCTGTGTGTGTTGAAGAAGTAAGTTTGTATGGCGCCACAAGTGTCGAAGTAAATACAGTAGACTCCCTCTTTACCGGCCACCTTTTAACCGGTCTCCGCTTTAAGCGGCCTACCCTCGCACAAAAACAACATCTTTATAACCGTCCATTTTTTATCTCAACATCGCTTTAACCGGCCATGTTTCGCCGGAAACGTTGTTTTCTTATCTACTGAATCATTCAATTCAACATTATATCATATTGACGTTCTCAAACCATATAAAATGTACTGTCCTGACGGAAGTGTATGATACCAAAAGTGATCGAATGCGTTTGGACCTGCTATCCAGTACACAAACTAAGGAAATACATTATTATTAGTTTATTTTAGTCGTGGATTTCATGGGTGTCGGATGTTAGCTATAAATTATATAGAGTAAGACATTTAGAGTTTTTTTTTTTTTTTTTTTTTTTTTTTTTAAAGCCATATAAAATTTTAGGTTGGCATAATTTTAATGTACATCGGTTTAACCGGCCAAATCATTATCCGGCCATGGCCTGGTCCCGAGGTGGCCGGTTAGGAGGGAGTCTACTGTATATCGTTTGGCAGTGATCGGCTCTCGGTCCTGGCCGTGTACAGGAGTCCAAGCTCAGACAATGACCTTGAACTGTTCATTGAAGACCTTCAGTCGTACTATGACGCCCGGGGTGGGGACTGGTCTATGCGCTGCATTGTTGGCGACATAAATATTTGTATCTTGCCGAAACGTTGGAACCTTTATCGCAACGATATTTAGATGTTTTGTACGGGGCTGGTTTCATAAGTTGTATTAATGTTGCGACAAGGGTAACTGGAAATACTAACAGCTGCATTTACCATTTTTTTATTGATGCCGCGCATGCAAAATTTTTAAGATCTGCTGTAATTAAATCTGAAATGACTGATCATTATATTGTAGCTGCTGAAATCGAAAAAAAATGCAAAACTAAACTAAAGGATAAGCGTTCAATCTCACACATTGATCAAAATGTCATTCGTTTACTGTTATCTGAATGCAACTGGTCACATGTATTGAATACATATGACATTAACCGTAGTTCTAGCGCATTCGTAGATAAACTGCAAGACTGTATTGCTCAAGCGACCTCAGTTAAAAACCTTTCATCAAATAATTTAAAAATTAAACCATGGATCTCATCTGGGCTGGTCAGGTCCATTAGAACCAGAGACAAACTTAGTAAAAATGTGAAAAAAACAACCCTTCAACCTGGATTTGTTAGCTCGATACAAAAATTATAGAAATCTTCTCAACAAACTAATTAAGTCTGCCAAGGAAACATACTATAAAAATAAAATCAATCAGGCCGAAGGGAACTGCAAAATGCTTTGGAAAACCATAGCCGAAATCACGAACACAAGTAAAAATAAAGATCGTTTCCCTATCGAACATTTCATTAGGGGCAAAGATAACGTGGATGAGTCAGACATTATCAAGACAGCAGATAAGTTAAATGACTACTACGTAAATGTCGGTGCCAACTTGGCCAGCGCTATTCCGCCTGTCCCCCGGTGCGTCGTGGACGACGCGGCCTATCAGCCCGGCACCACCTTCCAGCTGCGACCTGTCGGTGAAGTTGAACTCTCCGTAATTGTTCAAAATTTAAAAGGGGGGTCTGCTCCGGGATTGGATAACATTCCTGCAAGTGTAATAAAAAATAATTTCGAAGTAATAAAAGTCCCGCTGGCTCATATAATTAATCTCAGTTTACAACAAGGCATTTATCCCGATATTTTTAAAATCGGAAAAGTCATTCCTATATACAAAGGGGGGGATAAAGACAAATGTGTAAGTTATAGACCTATTACACTGGCTAGCGTCCTGGCAAAATTAATTGACAAATGTGTTAAAATCCAATTAGAAAAATACGTATTTGACAATGACATTTTATTTCATAATCAATTTGGCTTCAGGCGCGATAAAATATTAATGATGACCTTTTTCAGTTAACAAAAGAACTCCACAATGCCGTCAGTCGAAATAAGAAAAGCTTGCTTGTTTTCATTGATTTAGCTAAAGCATTTGACACAGTTGATCGCCAAATTCTTTTAAAAAAACTTTCTTACATCGGAATTAAAGGATCGGCCCTAAATTGGTTTAAAGATTATCTAAGCGATAGATATCAAGTAGTTTCAATACTAGATAAATGTAGTACAAAAATAAAAATTGACTATGGAATTATTCAGGGTTCAACTCTTGCACCTCTATTGTACCTCATTTACTTCAATAATATTGGTAGATTAAATTTAGAGCAGGGTAGCCTTTTTTTGTATGCAGACGACACGGCAATTCTCTTTGAGGGCGACAGCTGGGAGGAGGTGTACGCGGTGGCGGGTCGGGGGCTGGTCGCTGTCAAGCATTTTTTCGATCAAAATCGGCTCACATTAAATCCTCATAAAACAAAATAATTAGCCATTTCATTGCGAGCCGATAACGATCCTGTCGACTACCAGCTGAGATTGCACACTTGTGGCGGCCAGAATGATTGCAATTCGTGTGAATGTGTAGAGCGAGTGTCTAATTTCAAGTACCTGGGAATCGTTTTTGACAACCGACTTAAGTGGACAGACCATATCCAATCAATTAGAGTAAGGCTTAGGAAATTCATCTTTGTTTTTCGCACTCTCGGCCGAATTCTTAACCGTCAAATATTAAAAACTGTTTATTTTGCTTATGTTCAGTCCATTCTACAGTACGGAATAATGGTTTGGGGTGGTGCCCAAAAAAGCTCAATTATGCCATTGCTAATCACTCAGAAAGCCATTATTAAATCTGCACTGGGAAAAAACACTAGATTTCCAACTGATCAACTATTTGATGATTTCAGAGTCTATAACATTCCACAGCTATACTTAAGATCTTTAGTAATGTACATTTTTAAAACAAGCAGACTATTTGCAATCAATCTGTTCACCATTATTCGACAAGATTTAAGGCAAATTCAGGTATCCTTTTCCCAAGAATAAATAAATCAATCAGTACGACATGCCCTTTTTACTCTGCAAGTATTCTTTATTCTAAATTACCGGAAAATCTCAAATGTCCCAGTCCTTGTAGTATTTCCAAGTATAAAAAATTAGTTAATGAATTCATTTTAAGAATAGGCAGGGCAGGGGTTTCCGAATACGTAACGTCGGTTTACCGGCAGTGAGGGTCCTATACACAGAGAGAGTGTCAAATAACGGTAGGTCTGTATGAGTGTCAGATAGGTGTGAACGGTGTGTGTGGTGTGTGTGTGTGTGGGTGGGTGGTGTGTCTGTGTGCGCGTGCGGAAGTGAGATGTGTGTATCTGTGTGATTGTGTGTATGCATGAGTCAAGTCTCGGGGGGTAATCTTGAATCGTAGAGTATTAGATGCATTATCAGTAATCTTCAGGAAATTAAATTTACGACAGAATTGTTATTCTATTATTCCATTATCTCATAATTTGCATTAATAATGTGTAAAATAATCTTTTACTGTAGTAATTTTTTAACTTTAAATTTATATTGATTCCGATGTTTATTGTAGTCTTAACTACCTTGAAAGCTGTATATATTACAATTCAATTAACTATATCCATTATGGAACAAGTTCTCAGTGTATTATCTACTGATAAGCATAAGGAAGTTTTGTTTATGGTATACTGATAAATGGCTCACTTTCCGCCCACAGGCCTCGGCCTATGCGGAAAGTTATTATTTCGTTGTAATATTGTACAGTTTATATGTTGTACTATTTCAAAATAAATAAATTTGAATTTGAATTTGAATTTTTATAAGTTAAATTGTGAGGTAAAAATATTTCAATCACGGTTGGTTACTAATTTACCACATGTATTTTGTCATCTCTGCGATAAAAGATGCTAGCAGACAACAAAGAATATACTCTCTGTATAGTAGGGTAAGAAATCAATATAACACACTGATTTAAGTCAAATTTGTCAAAAGCCATATAAACTCAGGGTTCCAAATAAAGGAACTGTTTCTCTGGTGATACAATAAATACACATATACACTAAATTACTAAGAAAGCGCATTTCAACTTGAAAATAAAATCTGTTTATATTAAACTTTTATTTGAGGTGCCGACGCAATCTGATGCGTATTTTAAAGTGAATATGAAGTAGGGACATTCCATGTTAAATTTTTTTGTTTTGCCCTCGAAAACCAGATCAAAACAAAGCGTTGCTGCTAGGATTACTTCTAATTGTCACAGGGAGTGCTCTTTCTACCTTTTAAACGTCAACGTGAGCAATATTTGTTTATTCAAACTCAAAACAAATAATACAAACTTTTGCAAAATTATTCGATTATTCTAGCCATCTGATTCCATTGAACCAATATGCATAATCCTTTAATTAAAATCATATCTTGATAGTGCTATATCTGTGTTTTCTGAACGGTGTGTAGCCTACTCACTTTCCCAAAAGGATGTCCCTACTTATTCGGTTTCTTATACACATTTATATGCTGAAGGTAATTGTGATGGCTATGATGGATTAGATTACATGTAGCTTTATTAAAGACAAATACCATGTTTTTCATTTGCCAGAATATGATCATTAATTAATAGCCCAATGAACAAAGGCATCTGTATCCAGTTTCGAACAATCAAAAAACTGCCATAGCGGTTGTTTAATTCCTTACGGTATGATCTTTTATTTGTGATGGTATTAAACATATCAATAATCAATAATCAATAATAGTGAGGATGACTTCTGATAAGAAGTCGAAATATACAGTTTTAACTAAAATTGTTTTATTATTTAGTGATGTGTAGCCAATAAAAAACAAATTGATACAATCAAAAAACTTCTAATTTTTCTCAGGATAATCGGCAACCTTCGGCTTCAAAGGCGAGCTGAAAAAACCTCTCAGCTTCGCAGCCATCTGTAAAGCTAAAGTTTTCGTTTGTTAATTAATTCAAGAAAGTTACAATACCGAATTTTTTTATTTGTTGTGTAAAAATGAGTATGTTTATTGCAGGACATTGCTTTAATGGATCTTTTCACGGTATCAGAGATGTTCCAATACTTTGGAAAAGTACATGGATTGTCACCCTCTAAGGTAGAGCAAAAAGGGGATGAACTTTTACAACTTATGGAATTACCAGCTGAAAAGTTTTTAAAAAGGGTCATTGGCACTTTGAGGTAAACAGGGAAATACTTTTACTTGTATTCTTGATTTTTATTTTTTCCACTGTATTGTTTTACGCTACCTGAGTATTATGTTTATGAATGTTTATTTTGGAATACTTGTATGCCAGACTTCACTAATCAAAATAGTTAGTAGTGTTGCTTGTTGCTTTATGCATTTTACTCTAATGGCAAAGATTGAAATGGTTATTATATATAGAGTAGCCCAAATAAAACCTAATCTTTTCGAATAGTTGTTTATCTGCTAATTTTTTCTAGATTTCTGAATTTTACGCCAAATAAAGATTTATTTTATGTAATTTCAGTAGTAATGTAGTTGTAGTCAATCAATAAATCTATTTATTTCAAAAACTTCAACAGATATTTACAATTTAAACTTATAAATAGTCCCACATGGGCCTGTGCGTGGGACATGCTGGTGTCAGTTCCACATAGTGTTTCTAATTGTTTTCTTTAACTGACATCTGTGACTGGTGCACAATAGTTCTTTCACAACAATAACCATGTTCCTCTCTGTTCCTTGTACGCTTGTACGAATAGTATTAAAAACTTTAAGTTTTTACAAAAGGTGCATCCGCGTTAAAATTTATTCCAACTGCTAAGCCTAGATCTGTAAGTACTTCTACATCAGACATTGGAATGTGCGTGTACCAATTTTGCAAAACCCAAATTTATCATCACGGATTTAATGTTCTGTTTTTAGAATTACAAAGACAAGTTTACCACCCAATCTCTACATCTTGATTAATTTTTTCATCCCTACAAGTTACAAAGTTGGCAGTTGCATAAAACTTGCTGATTTGAAGAACTGCGTAAGAAATGAAGTTGGTACAATAGTAACGTCAATGGTTCACTGAGAAAAATAAAATTTTCTAATAATAAACATGTGTGTATGTGCGTGGGGGGGACCATTTACATTATGTTATTTTCCAAAAACATAAATTTCATAATTCTATTTCGTGTTTACTGTACAGCGGGGGGCAGCAGCGACGTGTGTCGCTGATAGTAGCGATGCTGCACGACCCTGAACTGCTGATACTGGACGAGCCCACAGTGGGACTCGACCCCCTCATCAGTGACAAGTGAGAGCTACCTCTTAAGAGTTGTATTAATTTCTATAGGTACTGATGAGGTAGATCTGAGCAGGAAGATGTCAAAGAGATTATATAGATCAATTCCATACGCTATAGATTATTGGCCATATCTCTGTACTACTGGACTGTGGAATTTAAAAGCTTAGAATAAAGTTCTGCTTTGCATAGGTGGAAAAAATTAATCAATCTAAAGTTTTTAAATGGCGGATTTTTATGTGTTTCCTGAAAGTGTTATTATTAGTTAAATTGAAAACGCAGTGGCTGAATGTAAGAAAGAAACATTTTATTAAATATTACCGTACTAACTTAAACGCACATGATACAGCAACAGCACATTCCATTATTAAAAAACACACTACAATAGCAGGCTCAGCCATCCAGATTTAGTAAGATAAAGAAGAAGAACATTATACATTGTGAAGACGGTACTATAACAATATACTATAACAATGATTAAATTTACTTCTTAACACCACCCCTTAAATTTATATCATGTTAAACAAACAAAACATTTTCGGTTACAAAAAAAACATATAACGAAAAAAAATTACTAGGCCCCTAATAACATGTTTGACTAGGCCTATACTATACATTTACATACAGTCAATTTAGGCCCTAAATTAGGCCTATTGCAAACAATCCCATAAAATCTTGTACACACTTTTCATGTTTCAATTTAGTTAGGGGCTTGGTTAGAACATCTGCTAACATTTCTTCGGAAGGTAGATACTTAATACAAACAATACCTGACTCAACATGTTGTCTCAAGAAGTGATACCTAATATCTATGTGTTTTGATCTAGCATTAGTTACAAAATTTTTTGTCAACTGGATAGCGCCTTTGTTATCACAATATACAAAAAATGGGTTCAAGGTGCTCTTAGGATCAATTTCTGAGATTAACTGTCTCAACCATAACAATTCTTGAACCGTAAATGACAAAGCCATATACTCAGCCTCACAAGTTGACAATGCTACTGTTCTCTGTTTTTTACTGAACCAAGATATTAAACTACCAGAACATTTGAACAAACAACCTGTAACAGAATATCGATCATTTATTTTGTTCCCCCAATCTGCGTCACAATAGGCTACTAAATTTTGATCTTTTCCCTTGAAAATTCTAATTTAAAATCAACAGATCCTTTTAAATATCTAAGAATTCTTTTGACTGCTAGCCAATGTACCTTTCTGTAAGAATTGTTAAATCTACTTAATAAGTTAGTTGCAAAAGAAATGTCTGGTCTTGTTATTTGTGACAAGTACAATAAGCTACTAATAGCTTCTTGGTATGGAACACTCACCATGACCGTTTCTTCATCACTCACTGTGGTAAAGTCCAATCCTGGATCAACTGGTGTACTGACTGGTTTCGCTTCGCTCATGCCAAATTTTTTAAGTACTTTCTTGGTGTAGTCTTCTTGAGAGATCCATATTTTTCCCTCTTCTCTATCTCGAGTGATGGTCATGCCGAGGCAACGGTTAACAGGTCCAAGATCTTTCATCTCAAAGTGAGTCTTAAGTGTTCTCTTCGTCTTTTCCATGGATTTCTTGTTGTTTGAGAAGAAAAGCATGTCATCGACATATAGGGCAATAATTTGTAGGTTATCTTCATGTCTTGAATAATAAACACAGGGGTCAGCTTTAGATCTTGTAAAATTCAGTTTGGATAACACTTCATCTATTTTTCTGTTCCAATTTCTACCAGCTTGCTTTAGTCCGTAGATGGATGGCTTTTTTCAATTTCCAAACATTTCCATCTTTTGAAGTAGCGATTTCTTTAGGTGGTATGACATAAATATCCTCATGAAGGTCTCCATATAAGTAAGCCGTTGTCACATCCATGTGATCTATTTCCAAATCTTCTCTGGCTGCTAACTATAGCAAATAACGTATGGATGAATATTTAACAACTGGTGAGAACGTTTCGTCATAATTTATCCCTGTGATCTGGCTGCACCCTTTGATTACTAGTCTTGCTTTGAAGGTTTCTTCTTGACTTTCACTTGCTGGTTTTATTTTTAATACCCATTTTGTTTTCAGTGGCTTCACACCTTTAGGCAGTGGCGGCTCGCCCATAAGGACTCCCGGACGCCGCCCCTCCTAAAGAACTGATTAAAAATCAAAATAAATAAACTAACAAAAATATTATTATAAGAATATTTAACAGAATGACAATTGTATAGGTCATAGGTTGAAGATAGAAACCGATCGTACCCAAATAAATCCAAAATCAACAACAATTGTGTCTCTAATTCTATCGCGGCCGGCTCGGGCCGGAGCGACGGACGCCGGCCACGGCGTCCTAGCGCTCTTGTAAAATCAAATGGAGACGCTCATACGCGCAGCTCACTCACACAGGCACAAACAACGGCTGCTAATGCAACGCTCTGCCCGGCGCCCTAGGCTGCGCGCGCCACTGCTCCAGCCACTGCTACCAACCGAGCAGTGCCAAAAATGTGACTGTCAGTTCCCTCGCGTTTCAGTCGTCCGTCTGGGTTCTTTTGAGCGTAATGTTGTAAGTGTTGGTGTGTGTTGTGTTGAAATAGTGAATTATATAGATTTGTGAGGAAATGTAAATGGATAATAGTGAAATGGGTGACGTTGGAGATGAGCAACATTTACACCAGGTAATTCATATAGTAGGTAATTGAATGGGGAAAAAACATTAAATATTAGAATTACTTTGAAGAACCCGGGGATTCCAAGGCCCAATTCAGTTATTAATCAAATTCAAAATTGAACAAAGAGAAAAATAGTTTTAATCAAAGGTGTTTTAGAAATTTATACAATTAGGCCAATTGGCTCTGTGGCTGTAAAATTAAAAACTCGTTTTTCTGTAACACTTGCTTGATTATAGGGATTCAGGATCTTGACTTAACTTAACTGTAGGTGGTATTTCAGAGATTAAACATTTGAAATAAAAAGTTAAGAAATAAAAAACGAATGAGTGACAAACACATCAAGGCGTGTCTAGAATTTGATGAAGTACTTGGAAAGATCAACATTAGATTTGCGATATTCAATAAAACCTACAAAACGTCTTGAGAGATGCAGATTTTTTGTTTTTATTTATTTATTTGCTTGATTTCGTTAAGCAAAACCATTGACTATGTATTCATAGTCGATGGCAAAATAATCCCACATTGTGATGTATCCTTTACAGTTAATAAAATAATTGATTGTATTAAGGCTTTCAAGTACGATAAAGAATTTAAGTATGAAATACAACAATAAATAAGAAACTCCTTTGAACTAGATTAGTCCAGTGTGTGAACAATAGCGTACATGAACCCAGACGAAACATGGTTTGAAGACCAGAAATATATTGTCGCAAAGCAAGTGTATGACATCTTAACATCCGGGGTAGCGGACCGCTATCAATTCTTAGAACACACCTGTCCGCGGCAAAACTATCTCAGTCTGATTTGTTTCCTCATTTCAAATAAATGTCACGAAAAAGAAGTAGGCCTAAGCATTAAAAGGATTCATATCATCTGAATAAAATTTACGGAAAACAACTGCTTGTTAGGTAAATTTTATTGACCTAAAAAGTTATCTCTGTTGTACGTAACTGATACTCTGCAGTACAACAGATTATCAGTTATGTACAACAGAGATGACTTTTCGTCAGCAATTGTGATTAAGATTTTTAGGCTATATTGCAATTTAATTCAACTTTGTGCATTATACCTGTTTGATGGAGTAACTATTATTTATTGACATAAGAAGTAACCGTTTTTCCTTAAGCAGACATTACTTATCTTCACTGGCGTAAATATAAATAAAATAATGATAAGAGCCCCCCAGCGTCCCTAACCACCGGCCGCCACTGCCTTTAGGTAGGGTAGTCTCTTCAAAGGTTTTGTTTTTTATCAGTGAGTGTATTTCTCTGTCAATACTTTGTTGCCACTGTTTTGATTTTTCACTGCTTAGATTATCTTCTATTGTAATCTCTGAATCATGTTCACATTGTTCGGAATAATAAATTACATGATCAGGCCAAGTCTTTGGTTTCTTCGGTCTAGTAGATCGTCGTGGTTGCTCTCTTTGTTGGTCTTCATCTTCAAAACCAAGGAAATCTTCATTATCAGTAGCTTCATCTTCATTTGGGAGATGATTTTCAGCACGGAATTCATTTTCATCCACTCCGTCTTCACTTGACTCAATTTGCATAGGTAGGCTTATGTTGTTATTCTGATCTTGTTTGTTTGACTTAAGTTCATCAGAATCCTCTTCATTTTTATTTTCCAAAAACACTACATCCCTGCTGATCGTAATTTTGTTGGTCTTAGGGTCGATGAGTCGATATCCCTTTGTGGATGCGCAATAGCCTACAAAAATAAATTTTTGTGACTTTGGGTCCCACTTCTTTCTTTGAGTCTTCGGTATCTGGACCATGGCTTGACATCCAAAAATTCTTAGGTGAGCTAGACTGGGTTTTCTCCCCAAGCCATATTTCGTAAGGGGTTTTTTCACCAAGGATTGCTGATGGTGAGCGATTCGTTAGATACACTGCTGTAGAAATAGCCTCAGCCCAATATATTTTAGGGAGACTTGCATCAAATAACATTGTTCGAGCCTTTTCCACTAAAGTCCTATTGGCGCGCTCCGCAACACCATTCTGTTGGGGTGAGTAGGGCACTGTGCATTGATGGACAATTCCTTCAGCAGAAAGATAGTCTTTCATTTCTCGGTTGACATATTCACCACCATTATCTGATCTTATTTTCTTGATTTTTGATTTTTTTCTTGATTTTCCTGTTTGTTTCTCCACCATTGCTTTGAAATTTTTAAACGTTTTCGTCACCTCAGATTTTTCTCTAAGAAAATAGACAAACATGATTCTTGAAAAATCGTCAATAAATGTCATGAAGCATCTTCGTCCACCGACTGATGCAGTTTCCATGGGTCCGCAGAGATCTGTATGTACTAGGTCTAGAATATTTCTTGAGTACCTTTTGCTTCGTTTAAAAGGTAAACGAGCCTGTTTTCCCATTATGCATAGCTCACATGGGTCTTCCACTACAATATTTTCGTCTAAGCCTGAAGACATTTTTGACAGCTTGAGCATACTTTTTCTGTTCAGATGGCCTAGTCTGCGATGCCATAAAAAACCTTTCTTTTCAGAATAAAAACAGTTTTTTATTTCTGTCGTATTCATAAAATAAATCCCATTCTTCAGTTGAGCTGTTGCTATTAAATCTCCTGTCTCATTGTTGTGAACATAACCTCCAGTTTTGTCAAAGGTTACTGTGTGTTCCTTTTTCACTATTTTACTCACTGAAAGTAGGTTAACTGCAGAGTTCGGTATGTGAAAAACATCATTGGCTTCAACATCTACAATTTCACTACCGTTATACAACTTAAGGTCTACACTGCCAGAAATATTGCCAACTAGGTCAGAGCCGTCTGCTGAAACTATTGTGCAGCTGTTTGTTTTTGTATTACTTAGCTTATTTACATCGTTTGTGATGTGCGTGGATGCACATGAATCTAAATACCACAAACCTTCATCTCGAGTACGGTGCTGATTATTTAGGCCTACAGCTAGAAAAGCATTTTTCTTTCCAACATCATGGCTATTTCCATGTTTTGATTCATTAGGCCTACTTTTATTTGGCCTGTCTGTAGACCTAGGCCTAGATTCATTAGGTCTGTATCTGCTATTTTGGTTAGACCTATTAGTATTACCTGCCTGAGGACAGTTCTTTGCTATGTGATTAGGCTTATTACACCTAAAACATTTTAAAGACATTACTTTGTTGAACCTTGACTGTTTGTTAGCGTACAGAGCAGATTCACTATTCCAATCCTCAGATTTTACGTCTTGGAGCAGTTTTACTTTAATGGAATCGCCAGTGATAGGCGTTCCCGAGTTTTCAAGGGCCATAATCATTGGCCTATAGTGATCGGGCAAACCTGCAAGAAGTAAAGTACCAACCCACTCCTCACTTACTTTAAACTTCATTTCATTTAACTTAAAAGCTGTAGTAATTATTCTATCACAATAATCATCAACGGACTTACATTTTTCGAGCGTTGTTGTTACCAAAGTTTTGAGTAGTCCAACTTTTCTTGTCAGTCCAGAATCTTCAAAAGCTTTTTCTAAAGCATTCCATGCATCTGCAGCCGTGTTAGTGTCTCTTATATGAGAATAGTTTATTTTGTCAACAAACAAAACTATCCTGGAATGAGCCTTTCTGTCCTTTTTTCTTCCAATTCTGTAATAGGATCCGGTGGAGTCTCTTCTATAACATTCCAAAGATCATCGTGTACCAAGTAGGCTTTCATGGCAAATTTCCATGTTGAGAAGTTTTCCCTTCCCAGTAGTTTTTCAACAGTGGGTAAACTTGAACTAGCACTCATTTTAATTGGTACTATAAACTTTCAGAGGAAAAAATTTCACAACCTTCACTACCATGTGCTCAACCTTCTTAGCCTAGGTTAGAATTAAGCGTCACTCCCGGAACGAACGAACTTAACCGCACTGTCTCAAATCTTAACATTCACCGAAAAAGCCCTATCTGGGCCCATAACCACTGAAAGTGTTATTATTAGTTAAATTGAAAACGCAGTGGCTGAATGTAAGAAAGAAACATTTTATTAAATATTACCGTACTAACTTAAACGCACATGATACAGCAACAGCACATTCCATTATTAAATAGCCCCGTCGCAGCAGACCTGCCTACTCAGCGAATTTCCAATGGAATTTTGGTATATTTTCTATTACCACATAAAATCCATGGGGATGAGAGTATGTAGGTTTGCCGCCATATGGGTTTTGTTGGTAAATATAAGTTAAACCCTACCTAGTGATTGTACATACCAAATTTTATAAGGCTATGGTGTTCTTTTTATTTTCCCCATAAACCCTATAGGGGTGAGTACGTAGGTTTGCCGCCAAATGGGTTTTCTAAGCAAATATAAGTTAAACGCTTCCTAATGAATGTACATACCAAATTTTATCAAGATATGTCAATAAATAAGCAAGTTAGAAGGTTTTGTTGATTTCCCATAAGAATAACATGAAAAACATACTTTTTGGATTTTCTCCATAACCATTTAAGCTGGGTAAAAAATTCAAAATACTAGATTGTTTGTTTTTTTAAGCTCTTTTAAATGGTTTAAGTTAAAATTGTTTAATTTTCTAAATAAAAGTAAAAAAAGCCAAAAACCCATTTTTAACCCTTTTGAAACCCCATAAAACCCTGTTCCCATGGTCCGATCATTCTGGTTCGCGAACTCAACCTAGTAGACGCTGGCTTACATCCCTCTACCAAATTTCATCAAAATCGGAGGTTCCGTTCAAAAGTTATCGTGTTAACGGACACATAGATATATATATATATATATATATATATATATATATATATATATATATATATACATATATATCAATTTGAACGAACGGTGTTTTTGGCTTCTAGGGACCTCAAAACGAAAAAGTATCATGGTCCCGGGCTTAGGTCTTACCGTGACTACTACCGTAATAGCGTATTCCCTATAGGGAAATTCGCTAAAAACACACTACAATAGCAGGCTCAGCCATCCAGATTTAGTAAGATAAAGAAGAAGAACATTATACATTGTGAGACGGTACTATAACAATATACTATCACAATGATTAAATTTACTTCTTAACATTTCCTTTATTCGATAGAGAGACTACCTAAAGTTTCTTGTGATTGAAACCTTTTACCCTTTTTTATCCATCCTCAATTTCAAGCCTTCAATCATATACTACTATAACAATGAGACAAGAATTGTCATTGTTTTAATAATTGTTTTTACATAAGCAAATCCAAAAGTCTCCATCAGTCCTGTACTTCCCCTTTGGCCAACATTAGGTGGTTATATTTCATGTTGTTTAAAACTAATATGTTTGGTTTCAGATTATGGAATTTCTTTACAGCAATCTCTGTAAAGCATGGAAAAACACTGATTATTACTACACATTACATTGAAGAAGCTAGACAAGCTAACATGGTTTGTACGAGATGTAAAAATAAAAATATAAAATTTGTAACGTAGGTATTGATTGTAGATCATTTTTTATCATTGGTTCTGTGGCATATTGTATATATGGAAAATTAGTAACTTTAACAGTTATTTTTATATTTTCACATAATTCTTTTTCTTCTAAAGCCAAATTATGTGGATGTAATTTCAGATCGGACTGATGAGAAACGGGGTGCTCTTGGCCGAAGCTTCGCCCACCGAGCTACTTGAAGCTCACAAGTGTGATTCTCTAGAAGATGTGTTTTTGCTACTCAGCCAAAAACAAAGCATCATATGCGTAGATAATGATGAGGTAAGAAACACTACAAATTGTCAAATGAATATCTTATGGTAGTGTTGATTTGCAGTTGCATTGTAAGTAGTTTATTGCAATATGTTGTCATCAAAGGCAATGAAAACCATTTTACAGCATTTTCGTGAATTCTTAGTCATTTAGCTTAGAATACTTTCTCTGCTCTACAGTACCATAGTATATGGATAAGCTATTTTCATAAACATGACATAAACTAGTTTACATCAAAATTGTCAAATTTGAGCTTTTGGTGGATATATTTGTTTTGGTTTCGCTAAGTCCAAAAAAGTAGTGTTTAGTGGTAAACGCAGTACGATGCTAAAAGTAAAATCCACGCACGTACACTTGAAAACGTGCTGCTCCTGGACAGAGGGCACTGCTTAACCTTCAACACTGCACACTGAGTGAACAACACATTGTTGGGTGGAGTTGAATGAAAATTTATGTTCATTGCTGTTAGAAAGTTTGTGTCACTTACTTATCTTATACCCTTTATTTTGCAGAAGTATCCAGGTAAAACGTCAACAAAACGGCCATTTAGTGGAGGCAAGACCTGGGATGGAGAGAGAATGGGAGCGCAGATCTACAAGAATACTTGTTGGATTAAAAGGAACATTCCGTGAGTTTTTGCACATTTCTATTAATAATCTACAACATTATTTGTGTGTATGTCTTGCCTCTATTCATCCATTTTAAGTGTCAATACATTAAAAATTAAGATCGAAATTCAGTGTGTTGTCTTATAAAACTTAATTAAAATATTACCAGCAGACTATGTATTTGTACCTCTCTAACTGTGACTAAATTGAAATTGTTTTAAAGCAGTATATAACTAGGTCTTATATAGCAAAAGACTCAGTTAAAACTTACAACGTAATTATTGTAGTTATAAATATATCCTATTTATGAGAAGTTTTCAGTTTAATTAAAACATTTTGTTTGGTTACAGTAAAGAATGTCCTCCACTCTTGTTTGAGACAAAGATTATTTATCGCTCAGATATTTCCATAAATAATATGACTTGGAAATTACCAATATTTTACTCTATTAGATACTCAAACTTTACGAACTTTAATAGGTTATAGGTTAAATAGTATTAATAAAAAAAGATATTTGTTTATGAACACGAATTTGTTGTAAAGAGTTCTAAAGCTGACTATAGCAGAAATATTTTAGAAGAATTCCAATATAAACCAATATTTAATGCTCTTATATAAAATTTAAATACTTCATAAGTATATTGCATTCTTTCGATACTTGAAATGATTTATTCGTTTTTCAGGAATGTGATATTTGACTGTGTTTGGAGTTCAGCAATCAGCTCCTACGTTTAAAACCAATCTAGGGTGTACAGTTGTTTTAAATGTTAGCTTATCAAGTAATTTGTTCCAAATATTGTTCTTTTATCATACTTGATCAAGAAAATCCTGTATTGCGAAAATCGATTTGATCTAATTTCCTAGATTATGTTGATCACACTATATCACCTGTTACAGTATAATGCTGTTCATGCTACTGCTGCCCACCCTGCTCATGTTCCTGTTGCAGTATAATGCTGTTCATGCTACTGCTGCCCACCTGCTCATGTTCCTGTTGCAGTATAATGCTGTTCATGCTACTGCTGCCCACCCTGCTCATGTTCCTGTTCCAGTATAATGCTGTTCATGCTAATGCTGCCCACCCTGCGCATGTTCCTGTTCCAGTATAATGATGTTCATGCTGCTGCTGCCCACCCTGCTCATGTTCATGTTCCAGTATAATGCTGTTCATGCTAATGCTGCCCACCCTGCTCATGTTCCTGTTGCAGTATAATGCTGTTCATGCTACTGCTGCCCACCCTGCTCATGTTCCTGTTCCAGTATAATGCTGTTCATGCTACTGCTGCCCACCCTGCTCATGTTCCTGTTCCGGTATAATACTGTTCATGCTACTGCTGCCCACCCTGCTCATGTTCCTGTTCCGGTATAATGCTGTTCATGCTACTGCTGCCCACCCTGCTCATGTTCCTGTTCCGGTATAATGCTGTTCATGCTACTGCTGCCCACCCTGCTCATGTTCCTGTTCCAGTATAATGCTGTTCATGCTGCTGCTGCCCACCCTGCTCATGTTCCTGTTCCAGTATAATGCTGTTCATGCTACTGCTGCCCACCCTGCTCATGTTCCTGTTCCAGTATAATGCTGTTCATTCTGCTGCTGCCCACCCTGCTCATGTTCCTGTTCCAGTATAATGCTGTTCATGCTGCTGCTGCCAACTCTGCTCATGTTCCTGTTCCAGTATAATGCTGTTCATGCTGCTGCTGCCCACTCTGCTCATGTTCCTGTTCCAGTATAATGCTGTTCATGCTGCTGCTGCCCACCCTGCTCATGTTCCCGTTCCAGTATAATGCTGTTCATGCTGCTGCTGCCCACCCTGCTCATGTTCCTGTTCCAGTATAATGCTGTTCATGCTACTGCTGCCCACCCTGCTCATGTTCCTGTTCCAGTATAATGCTCTTCATGCTACTGCTGCCCACCCTGTTCATGTTCCTGTTCCAGTATAATGCTGTTCATGCTGCTGCTGCCCACCCTGCTCATGTTCCTGTTCCAGTATAATGCTGTTCATGCTGCTTCTGCCCACCCTGCTCATGTTCCTATTCCGGTATAATGCTGTTCATGCTACTGCTGTCCACCCTGCTCATGTTCCTGTTCCGGTATAATACTGTTCATGCTACTGCTGCCCACCCTGCTCATGTTCCTGTTCCGGTATAATGCTGTTCATGCTACTGCTGCCCACCCTGCTCATGTTTCTGTTCCAGTATAATGCTGTTCATGCTGCTGCTGCCCACCCTGCTCATGTTCCTGTTCCAGTATAATGCTGTTCATTCTGCTGCTGCCCACCCTGCTCATGTTCCTGTTCCAGTATAATGCTTTTCATGCTGCTGCTGCCCACCCTGCTCATGTTCCTGTTCCAGTATAATGCTGTTCATGCTGCTGCTGCCCACCCTGCTCATGTTCCTGTTCCAGTATAATGCTGTTCATGATGCTGCTGCTGCCCACCCTGCTCATGTTCCTGTTCCAGTATAATGCTGTTCATGCTGCTGCTGCCCATCCTGCTCATGTTCCTGTTCCAGTATAATGCTGTTCATGCTGCTGCTGCCCACCCTGCTCATGTTCCTGTTCCGGTATAATGCTGTTCATGCTGCTGCTGCCCACCCTGCTCATGTTCCTGTTCCAGTATAATGCTGTTCATGCTACTGCTGCCCACCCTGTTCATGTTCCTGTTCCAATATAATGCTGTTCATGCTGCTGCTGCCCACCCTGCTCATGGTCCTGTTGCAGTATAATGCTGTTCATGCTCCTGCTGCCCACCCTGCTCATGTTTCTCTTCTGCACGGTCTACTCCGACTATCTGAGCGGTGTACGGATAGCCGTGGTCTCCGAGGAAATGTTGCCCGGAACTTGCAGTCACCCGGTGGTCACCAGCCCGCCACGCAGGTGCAAACCCGACTCCAAACTCAGCTGCCGGCTCCTGCCTTTGCTTTTGGAAAAGTCAGGGTACGTTCTGGTGAGTGCGGTCAGTTCATATTATTGAGTTTCTCAATTTCATTGTCAACAGAGTAGCTAATAAATGAAGTGGTTGTCATGGTTTAAACACTTATTGATGGTTAAACTTAAGAATTGGATTGTTTATACTGTACCAAAAATTTAGTTTGTGGGGTGTTTAAAAAGTTTACATAGGCCCTACATACAAACTGCTTATACATAAAAATCAGAGAAATTATAATTGCCCCTAAGAGTGTCATATTGACACTGCCACTTGGTAGATACACCAATACACTTGCTAAAACGAATTATTTAAATGTGAATCATATCAAAATTGTATAATGATGTAACAACATGCAATGGGGTATAATTTTTTTTCAAGTAATACTGCATAATGAACATAACGTAACATTTATTTTAATTTTTTTTCAAATTTCAAATAAATGATTTGAAATATGTGTATATGTATAATCATTTAGCACTTGATCAAAACGAGGATTTTGGATAATTAACAACAATTTTGAAAATTAAACCATGAATTAAAGAATATTAAGGTCTATTAAGGTAATGGTTTGGATTCTTGTCCTTTATTGTTTTTTAACTTCTATTACGTTAAACATTTTTTATACCATGGCAATATTTAAGAAATAAAAGACAGAGTTTACCTTTAAGGGAAAATATAACGTTGAAGGCAATATTTTATCATCGTTAAACTATTGAAGTGTATTGTGCTACACAGAACTTCTTTTACAAATCCAAATAACAGGTATGAGATAAAAAGCAGAGTAAAAACAATTCAAATCAACAGTGTTGGTATTAAAACTCCGAATTATCCATTTATGAATACAGTATCAATTAATTCTTAAATTTGAAGTTAAAGTTAATCCACCGCTTTCAGGCAGAACACACAGATTTAGAGTCAGCAAAACAATCTATCTTTGAAGGCAAAGCTCGAGGAGTGCTACATTTCGACAAGAACTACAGCTGGTCTCTGATAAGAAGATTGGATAACGGTCCGATTTTCACCCCTGATCGTTATGTCAACTCCAGTTTGTTAAAGGTCTACCTAGACATGGCAGGTAATCTGGTAATGTGAGCATCTTCATGTGGGGTAGATAAGAATATTACACTTTCCCCCAAAGAAGTAGACAAATAATAAATAGTTATAGACAGTAGACAATGCAGGGCCAATTTTGTAAATGGGCCCGGACCCAGGGGCGCAAGAGCCCAAGGGCTTTCTTAGGTTTGTTGGGAGCGCGACAAAGAAAATATTTTGCATATCAAGCAGATTTTCAGATATCAGAAAATGAACACAATAAAAATAGTTCTGTCATTGTTTCATTTTGTTGTTATGTTGCGAATGCGAGTCTCAAATCGTCAAATGCCTATCGCATTGGTTTGTTTATTTGGTGATTCATATCCTTGGGAGAGGAGAGGGGAGGGGCAGAAGGGGGGGGGGCGCAAACATCTCTCGGGCCCATAGCGTGTCACAAACCGCGGGCCTGAGACAATGAACGATAATTCTTTATTGGTTAATGGTATATAATCTTTGAGGGGAAAAATAGAAAGGTAAACGATTTATTCAGTTTAAGCGCTTCTTCCAGAGTAGAAAGGTGTTCCTGTTGGCCAGGTCTGCAGCGTCTTCTAGAAGGTCTTGCTCGGTTCTCTTTTCAACTTGTCAGGTAGATTGTTATTAAAGTAGATGGCTCAGCAAGAAGACTCAGGTTTGATGAAGTTTACATCATTTCTGGTTTTGTAGCTGTGGGTGTAGTGTTAAGAATAAGTTTTAACGCAACAACTTTTTCTCCTTGTAGAAAACGATTGATGGTTACGAATGGCAACACAGTGGCTATATAATTCTGCAGCAGGTGTTAACACAAGTATGAACTTTGTGTTTGATTGTAGTTAAATGCTAAGCTTTGCTAAAATAAACACTGTTTTGTGGTTTAAAAAAGACTGCTATCTGGGTGAGAAATAATTTCTCAAAAGCCTCTATTCTTTCATGACTAACCAGAACACTATGAAATAAAGATTTCAACCCTGGTAAACTCTTGTTTTAGAATTTTTGGGGTAGGTAGTTTATTTCAATAAATTATCAGGATGCACAAAGTTTAAATTTTCTCTTGAAGAGATAGATTCTTCATTCTGAATTTACACCATTATCCTCTCCTCCTTTCTCCTATCTTGTCTCTCTGTAGACCCTCTTCACAGGGCATGGGATCCGTCTTCTACTAAAACTATTTCTTCCCTTTTCTTGTCGCCGTAAGTTATTGCCAGGAAAGTACCACTCATTGCAGGAAGTGAATTAGATGCAAAAGAAGGTTTTTTATTTTCAGGAAATAAAGTCAGCAATCTCATAGTACCATTTTCAATGAGGTGTTTTCAATATATGAAAGAGTTTCATACACATGTACACCTTCCTGCAATTTGCAAGCATTCCTTGGCGCTTTATTGACTCAATAATCTATTTCTTGCCGTTGTAATCTTTCCAGAAATGACATTGGGATTCAAAATTAGGAAGGATATCATGGACAGCTTTGAGGAGTTTGTACGTACGATTCATAAGGATTGTGGATACAACGTAAGGAATGCCGACAGTGTTTTGAAGGTGACGCTTTATACCTGCATATTTTTTTTATATTTTTAAGCCTAGGGAAGAAATAAATTTTTATAAATGAAAATTTATCTTTAAACTAGTACTATTATAACTACCCTGTTGGATTGTATTAATTTATATAAGATTGTAACTTAGCTTCAAATTATAATTTGTATTGGTCCTTTTGAAGTTGTTTTTCTGTATTAATAATTTGTAGTAATTAATTACAGTTCTTTGATATTAATAATGAAAAGGGTAAAACTTTTGATATTTCTCTGTATGAATTAGATGTTTTAAGCCCAGGATATTTTAATTAGGTACGGTAGTCTACACACTATTAGTGTACAGTAGTAAAATTAGTAGGGAAAAATTAACTAACTTTTCAGAGCCAATTTATCCTAAAATGTGTTTTATGGCATCCCCAACCTTCCTCTTAAAAGTCCCTTAGTATAACCAATATAGGGATCATGTTCAAAAAAGATGTTTGACCCCAGGAGAGGAGTTACAATACCGTAGTATTTGAGCTTGGACACACTAAAATTAAATACATACCAGAATGTTTATATACATCAAATTCAGGGTCTTAAGCAGTGGTGGAATACAATATTGTAAGCCCGACCTCAATATGACAATCTAGAGAAAAATGGTAGGCGTTCAAAATAGATTAAATATTATCAAAACTTTTAAATGCATTTAAACTCTTGACATATTTGACCATTTGACGTCTGGTTTGCGGTTAGATACTCTCCTTACTAAGACCTTTAAAATTAGGTACCTATAGCATGACTATGGACTAAGTAATAATTTTCAGGACTTCCTCTTTAGGACGTCCATGCAGAGGGTAGTTCAAGTCTAGTATGATAAGCACATGTCAAACTTTCCGCATCTTCAAAGGTAATTGCAATAGCTAACGTTTGCCCCAAACCGCGGGACCTCAAAAGATCATGTATTTCAAGATAGGGTTTGAATTCTACTAGTTAGGACCTTTAATTTGATTTTATACAAACCCATTACGGTATCCAAAGTACGATTTACTTCTGACTCTAATAGACCATCCCATCATTTTTAGGCAAGTTCCCCACTGGATATTTCAGGGAACTTTTCTGAGGGAGGTCAGGGGATGGCAATAACACTAATTTCTGCAAAAATTGGCTGCCCAATTTTTAATTTTTTTTTCATTTTCCAGCCAGATTTTGACTTAATTTTACTATATTGTTAAGTATTAACGATATTTCAAAAAGAAAATATATTATATAACTATTAAGGCAAGGAACACCATGAAATATATAAATTGTTAATAAAAAATATAGCTTTACGTAGGAGCTTTTGAAAACAACACAAAAAATATAAATGCAAACTTTTCAAGAAGAACATTTTCTTGTTTTTTAAACTACACAAATTTAACCATTGCATTTTATAACTATAAGTGAAACTTTTTAGTCAGACTAAAAATAGACCTAAATAATATATTTATTTCAGATTGAAACCCCAATTTTTGGAGAACCTTCACCAAAATTTTTAAATTCTGCCATGCCTGGTTATATAATTCCGTAAGTATATTCAGCTGATATGGTATACCTCTGGTTAAATAATTTCATTGTATCACAAAACCCTTTAGTGTACGAGATTCGTTACTACTGGGGTTGGTTTTTTATATTATTGAAAAGAATGTCTTTTAATATGTTTTCTAATGCAGGTCCTGCTGCTAAATATGTATAACATAATATTTTTAAGTTTTTACATGGTGAAAAAAATAAAAACTACAATTTTGGGCGAATTTTTGGAGTCATTTTCTAAACGATATCTAAAAGTTGTTGTAAGGTTTCAATGATTTTTACATAACCTGAAAGCGCCTGAAAGCCAGTTATTACTATATTGTTACGGCCCGTCGGGAACAGTTCCCAGAAACAGTCCCCCGTATCGGCTCGAAGCGCCGTCGAGAAAATTCCAGACCCGACGGGGCAGGTCAACCGCCGCGGCGACAGTGTAAACAACCCTCACCTGAATGGCGCGGCGAATACAGTGGAGTTCCCGAAACGTCTGGAGGCGTCCGGCTTCGAGAATGATCCTAGCCGTTTGGGATAAAAGGCCTACCGGAGCGGCCCAGTCAGTGAGAGTCAGTCAGTGTGTCAGTCAGTGATAACCAGTGCGCGTGAGGTCGACGTCAGTGCGTCTCTCGACCCGTGACAGTGTGACTGTGTCCGCGTGTGAATAGTGAACTGTGAACTGTGTCAGTGATTGTGACAGAGTAACCAGTGACATTTATAGTGATAGTGCTAGCGCATTTGTATTGATAGGACACTCTCTGTAAAAACCCTGTAAGTTAGATAGTTAGTTGTAAAACTGTAGCTAGTTAGGAATTAGGTTTAGCTAGGTATTTAGCATAAATTTGCATCTCTGTTAATTAATCTAATTTGTAATAAATTATAGTTAGTTGTTGAAATCGCCAAGTGTTATTGATTAGAACCCGTAAGCCGTAACAATTGGTGTCAGAAGTGTAGATATTTTGGCGATTTCATTTCAAAGGAATTTTATAATAATTGTTGAGTACGTTTATATTAGTAATTCCCCTGTTAAAAGGCTGTCAATTTAATTATTTCTAAATTTGTAATAGAGTTGATTTAGTAAGACAATTTATATCGGTTTTGTATTGTATAAAAACTTGTTAAAACTAATTTTATTGTTTTTTCATAATTATTTATTTTGTATTTCATTAGAAATGGTTTCCAAAAAGGCAAAGCTTGTAGAGTTAAAAGTGGTAGATCTTAAAAGAGAATTAGAAGAACGTGACCTTGATACTTCTGGTACAAAAGCAGTACTCCAACAACGCCTACACCAAGCTTTGCTTGATGCGGGTGAAAATCCAGACACTTTTCTTTTTGATACTTCCGATCTGAATAAAATGATTGTAAGCCTAGAAGATAAAATCTTAGAAAGTAACAAATGTCTAGAAGATAAAATGTTAGAAAGTAACAAATGTTTAGAAGTGAAAATGTTAGGCTTAGAAGATAAAATGTTAGAAAATAATAAAAATTTAAAAGAAGAAATAGTAGACAAACTGGAGGAATATTCAAGTAAGGTTGCAAGTTTGGAGAGTGATATTGTTACGTTTAAAGGAGAAATCAGTGAAATAAAGGACAAAATTAATGTAATTGAAAGCAATTTTGAGGATAAAATTTGTGTTATTGAGAAAAACTTAGAAAGTAGGTTAGTTAATAAGCTTAGAATGAGTACGGATGCAAAGGAGAGTCCTGCGTTGAGCCCTGCGTCAACGTCATCAGGGAGCGCCAACGCCACGACGCCGCGGCAGGTTGTGGTTCCAGAGGCGGACTACAGGACGACAACGGGAGTGGCAGTGAACCCGCATACTACCGTCCCTGTCTTCGATGGTAAAACTCCGTGGGAGGACTACATGACACTTTTCGAGACGGCAGCAATGGTCCATGGTTGGCCCGAGCATACCATGGCTTCTGTTTTATGCTTGTCTCTTCGGGGCGATGCATTGGCTATCCTACAGACGATGCCAATGTCGGAGCGACAGAACTATGCTGCGCTGGTGAACAGACTCGAGATGCGCTTTGGGAAACGGCACATGGATCAGCTCTACCGCTCACAGCTGAGGAACAGGACTCAGAAGCCCAACGAATCACTGCAGGAGTTCGAGGCAGATGTCGCCCGTCTGGTGAGGAACGCGTATCCGTCGGTCACTGACGACGTCTACGAAAGCCTTGCAGTGGACAGATTTCTGGACGGATTGCGAGACCTGGAGACTCAACAAGCCGTTAAACTCGCTCGACCGAAGACACTCAACGAGGCGCTGACCCAGGCACTGGAGTTCGAAGCTGTTCGTCAGTCAGTCCGAGGGCAGGCTCGAGTACGCTCCATGGAGGCTGATACACCCCCAACCATTGACATCGCATCGATTGTGAAACAAGTACTGGAGGCGCTGAAAACACGAAGGAAGCAAGTTCGCTGTTGGAGTTGTGGCCAAATAGGACACCCTAGAAGCAAGTGCACAGCAACCACCCCAGAAGGGAAGCAGGAAAACTAAGCAGGGTTGATGGGAAGGGGCAACTGTCAACCCGTATCTCCAAGGCCCCGAAGGAAAATGGTAAAGTTGCTTCACTGGGAAGTCAGGCCAAGAGTTTTTACATCGACGGAAGGGTGAACGGGAAACTACGAAGCTGTCTCCTGGATACCGGTGCAACAATGACCGTCCTCAATCCAAATATTGTTCCCGAGAAGGATATCACACCAACCTCCTGGTCACTAAGAACAGCCACAGGACAGTTAGCTAATGTTTACGGGCAGACAGTTGCTTCCTTCCATATCGGTGGCTGCGTTTTCAAGCATAGCGCTCTGGTTGCCAACATAGACGAAGATGTCATTTTAGGGACTGACATAATGACGAAGTACGGAATGAAACTGGACATGTCGAAAAGTGTTGTGACCTTTGGAGAAGAGGATGTCATACTTCGGCGTGGGAAGAACATTTCAGCACGAGTGCTGTTATTGGAAGACACGGTATTACCTGCGAGGAGTCAAGTTGTGACCCAAGCATCAGTCGAGGGAGACTTTACTACCGGCCAAAGTGTCCTGCTTGAACCTGAGGTTGATGGTGAACACCAACTGGGTCGTGGAATCTTCGCTGCAAGGTCTCTATTTAACATTGCACAGAACAACCCCGTGCGACTGATGAACTTGAACAGCTTTCCCGTCACTGTGAAGAAAGGAGCTGTGGTTGGGAGCTGTGTAAGCATCTCCTCGGTAGTGCACCAGTTGCAGCCGTGCCCATCACGTTCTCAGGAGCTACCCAAGGAGCTAGAAGGATTGGCAGACAGTGCTTGTCAGGAGCTGACACCTGCACAGAGTAAGGACGTAAGGGACTTTTTAATTAAATGGCAAGATGTGTTTGAGTATGGAGGCGGCGCCAGAGGAAGGACCAACATTGTTCAGCATCGGATTGACACCGGCGACGCCAATCCTATACGCCAGGCACCTAGAAGATTACCTCTGGCTAAGCGAGAAGAAGCTAACCGGATAATCAAGGAGATGGAAGCTGACGGTGTCATCGAACCATCTAACAGCCCTTGGAGCTCACCAGTCGTACTAGTTAAGAAGAAGGACGGATCAACAAGATTCTGTGTCGATTATCGTCTACTGAACAATGTCACTAAAAAGGACAGCTACCCACTGCCAAGAATTGATGACACGCTAGACACATTGGGTGGGTGTCGGTTGTTTTCGACCCTAGACCTTCGGAGTGGTTATTGGCAGGTTGGTTTGGCCCCTGAAGACAAGGAGAAAACTGCATTTTCAGTTGGTAACGGACTTTGGCAATTTACCGTGCTTCCATTCGGCCTATGCAATGCTCCGGCAACTTTTGAAAGACTTATGGAAAACGTCTTGAGAGGCCTTTCATGGGAGATATGCCTGGTGTACCTTGATGACATAATCGTCGTGGGAAAATCCTTTAGTGACCATCTTAAGAACTTGGAAAGTGTCTTCTCACGCCTGCGCTCTGCCAATCTCAAACTCAACCCGAAGAAGTGCAATCTGTTCCGCCGACAGGTCAATTACCTCGGTCATGTCGTATCAGACAAAGGAGTCTCAGTGGATTTGGAAAAGATCAAGGCGATCACTGAATGGCCAGCGCCAAGGATAAGCACCAAGTGAGAAGCTTTCTCGGGCTGTGCACGTACTACCGGAGGTTTGTGAAAGGATTTGCAAATATTGCAAAGCCTCTTACCAAGCTAACGGAAGACAAAAGACCCTTCGTCTGGGATAATGACTGTCAAAGGGCATTTGACGAGCTTAAGGATAGGCTTTGTCACGCTCCAATCCTATCCTACCCAAGACCGGACGGAAAGTTTGTACTCGACACGGACGCCAGTAATACAGCCATTGGAGGGGTCCTTGCTCAGCTCCAAGATGGAGAAGAAAGAGTAATTGGGTACTTCAGCAAGGTTCTATCAGCCCCCGAGCGTAACTATTGCGTCACCAGGCGTGAGCTGCTTGCAGTGGTCAAATCCATCGAACACTTTCATAAATATTTGTATGGAAGAAAGTTCCTTTTAAGAACAGACCACGCTGCACTCATGTGGCTATTGAGGTTTAAGACACCAGAGGGCCAAGTGGCAAGATGGATTGAACGTCTTCAAGAGTACGACTTCGAGTCCATTCATCGTTCCGGAACAAGCCACAGAAATGCTGACGCGCTCTCTAGAAGACCATGTGGAGACATTTGCAAGCATTGCACACGTAAAGAGGAGAGAGAAGCTTTAGTGAGCCGAGTCACTGTAGTTGACGACACCTGGCAGGGAAAGGAGCTGTCTAAGGACCAGCAAGAAGACCCGGACTTGACGCACATACTGAAGTGGAAGCTGGACGGCAATGGAAGACCTTCATGGCAGGACGTTGCTCCGTTGTCCAAGAACGTGAAAACGTATTGGGCACAATGGGACTCGATTCTAGTGGACAATGGAGTGTTGAAACGAGCGATCGAATCGTTGGAGGGGGATCGCAGTAAACTTCAAGTCATCGTCCCAAAGAAAAGGGTTCCCGAGATACTAAAGGAACTGCACGACGGAGCTTCAGGAGGCCATCTTGGAGTCCATAGGACACTGGCGAAGGTGCGTGAACGGTTTTATTGGGCCAATCAGAAGGCCGATGTGCTGGATTGGTGTCGAAGGTGTACTACATGTGCCGCATCAAACGGACCAACTAACAAACGGAAGGCCCCGATGAGAAAATACAATGTAGGAGCGCCATTCGAACGAATCGCTATTGATGTATCTGGACCGTTCCCTGTCTCAGATGCAGGAAATCGATTCATTCTGGTGGCCATGGACTACTTCAGCAAATGGGTGGAGGCCTACGCACTCCCAAACCAAGAAGCAATCACGGTTGCTGACGTCTTGGTCAAGGAATTTGTTAGCAGATTTGGAGTCCCCTTGGAGCTTCATTCAGACCAAGGAAGAAACTTTGAGTCGGCTGTATTCACCAGAATGTGTGAAGTCCTTGGCATCCGGAAGACTAGAACCACACCTCTTCACCCGCAGTCTGACGGCATGGTGGAGCGTATGAACAGGACTATAGGAAGATACTTGTCAAAGGTTGTCTCTGAACATCAGCGAGACTGGGACCAATACCTGCATCTGTTCCTGCTAGCCTACCGCAGCTCTGTTAACGAGACCACCGGACAGACCCCGGCCAGTGTGGTTTTTGCCCGAGAACTGCGTCTGCCATGTGATCTACAGTTTGGATTCACACCGGTTTGCTCTGGTTGGTGAAGATTATGTCTCTCATCTACGGAAGCGGATGGACGAGATTCACGAGAAAGTCCGGTTCAACGTCCTTGGAGCGAGTGACAGAATGAAGGAGAGATACGACATAAAAGCCGAGAAGGGAGGCTTCAAACCTGGAACTCTGGTATGGCTTCACAATCCTCGGAGGCGACGTGGGTACTCGCCAAAACTCCAAAGTTCTTGGGAAGGGCCATACACAATCATAAGTCGAATAAACGATGTAGTCTACAGAATCCAAAAGCTACCAAAAGGAAAACCGAAGATTGTTCACTTTAATAGACTTGCCCTGTACAAAGGAGACCATGACAGACCAGAGGAACAGCAAATCAGGAACTTCCGCATAACACCCTCCGACTTTGAAAAGGGAATGCTGAAGCCCCTGGACAGCCGTGGATATGGAGTGATTAGGTTGCAACATAGCGACATATTCAACTTACCAACAGAGTATGCCCTGGCTCACTGCGTGGCTGAAGATTTGGGAATGTCCCGTGGCTTAGCCACCGTCTTCAGGAAGAAGTTTGGAGGAACCGAAGAGCTCGAGCGCCAAGGACCCAGCGTCGGCAAGTCACTCCATCTCAATCAACATGGCAGACACCTGTTCTACCTGGTCACCAAGAAAACACCGAACACTAAAGCTTCATACCTCTCCCTCAGGAAGAGTCTTGAGGATTTGCGGGAAAAGCTCCTACGCCTGAAGGAGACCAAACTGGCAATTCCCAAGTTAGGAAGTGGATACGACGGTTTGGACTGGAAGATTGTAAGAAAGATGATTGAAGAAATCTTCGCTGGAACCAACATCACCGTCGATGTCTGCATGTTCAACCCCTGGAGAGCTGGATGCAGGATCAGCTCTAGTAACGGCAAGTCAGAGTCTGTTCTGGGACAGAACAGTCTTGAGGAGGGGGTAGTGTTACGGCCCGTCGGGAACAGTTCCCAGAAACAGTCCCCCGTATCGGCTCGAAGCGCCGTCGAGAAAATTCCAGACCCGACGGGGCAGGTCAACCGCCGCGGCGACAGTGTAAACAACCCTCACCTGAATGGCGCGGCGAATACAGTGGAGTTCCCGAAACGTCTGGAGGCGTCCGGCTTCGAGAATGATCCTAGCCGTTTGGGATAAAAGGCCTACCGGAGCGGCCCAGTCAGTGAGAGTCAGTCAGTGTGTCAGTCAGTGATAACCAGTGCGCGTGAGGTCGACGTCAGTGCGTCTCTCGACCCGTGACAGTGTGACTGTGTCCGCGTGTGAATAGTGAACTGTGAACTGTGTCAGTGATTGTGACAGAGTAACCAGTGACATTTATAGTGATAGTGCTAGCGCATTTGTATTGATAGGACACTCTCTGTAAAAACCCTGTAAGTTAGATAGTTAGTTGTAAAACTGTAGCTAGTTAGGAATTAGGTTTAGCTAGGTATTTAGCATAAATTTGCATCTCTGTTAATTAATCTAATTTGTAATAAATTATAGTTAGTTGTTGAAATCGCCAAGTGTTATTGATTAGAACCCGTAAGCCCGTAACAATATTAAGACAAAGTAACTTCCATCATAGTCTATGAATGTGAACAATTTACATTAAGTTGGCACTATTTGAGCCTCATTTGTTTGTTGCGAGTTCCCTCATTTTGCCTGTCACCACACATGTTCCACAATACTACTATAAGTTTTTATTTTCTTTCAGGTTTGTCTTTTATTTTACAACTGCCTTCTCTGCGTCTGCAGTTATTAGTGAAAAGTCGTCTGGTTTCTTGGACAGATGTTTGATAGCCGGTTAGTTGTACTTTATTAAATTTAAAAGTGGCCTACTTCTTAAATAATAACCAAATATATCAATAAGTATCTCTTCAAGAATATCATATATTTTCTGGTTGCAGGAGTGCACCATAACGAGATCGTCTTCGCCATTGCGGTCACCCAAGTTGTGATGGTAATAGGACAAAACACACTGCTTCTCAGCATTGCCTACGGGGTTTATCAAATGCCTCTACACGGAAGTTGGGCGTTGGTTCTAACCTTCATAATTCTTGCTGAAATTCAGGGAATGTTCTACGGTAGGCTGTTTTTCTTCTTTTGGTAATGTAACAATTCGCCAACAAGTTCAGCCAAGTTTAGAACTATGAGACTTGTTTGTGACCTAACAAAAAGCTCTGATTGTTTTTTTTTTTCAGATTCGTAAAACTTATAATTGCAAGAGCGCAGTTTTAAAAAATCATAAAATTTAGATGTTTGTGTTTACATTGCTGCCTCATCACAAGGGGGTTTTCTAACGTTCAAGATTATTACCAGTCCCATCATGCAAGTCTCTTGGGTAGTCTCGCGCCTTATGACTCGGATCAAAATATATCTATACTACATTAAACAAAGGACAAAAAACAAAGAGGGAGCTAAGCGTTTGATCACACTAAGTACACCCTTCATATTACCCCGGAAATTGTGTCCAAATACTATAGCATGTTTGCATTTGATTAAACTTATGATCTCATATTTCTCAATCAAAATCTAAATAATCTAAAATATTCCCACGCACGTTTTAATGATCAAATTTTTATTTCAGGATTTTCCCTAGGCACCCTGTTCAAGGAAGAGAGAGATGTCACATATACTGCTGTGGGGACTGTAACATGCCTATTTTTCACCTGTGGTAATGTTTTCACACGTAAAATTATTGCCAAACAATTTTTAAAGTTAGTTGAATGTATGCTGTTTTTAGTAGGGTTAACAAATTTAGGAGGAAAAATACAGGTTGTAGAGTGTAAAAAAATTAACCAAACCGGTATGAAATTCCCTTGTGAACAAAAGATTTTTTAAATATTTATACCCAAGGTTTAGTAATAATGAGTTGAGAAAGGGTCGGGTCTCAAACCCAGCTTGGGTAGGATCAAACAGCCCTGTTTGAAACGTTTGCAACTTTCACAGAAGAAGATTCTATGGCTCCAGTGGTACCTGAAAATATTTCAAGAAAGGGTGCTGCGTAAAATTGGTTACTTTGTCATAGTCATTTACTTTTACTTTTAACAAAGTCAAGATATATAAGAATAAAACATCAAACAGTTTAATCAATGTTAGTTCAAAAATGCATTTATTCCCGTTATGATTTGATTTTGTATTTTTTTATAACAACCAAAGAATAACAGGAATGATATTCATATTGCTTAGTTACATATGTTTTCACTTTACTTTTGCTTCAATTTTTCATTAAAAGAGACATTGAATTTTTTACTTGAAAATGAGTTATGCTTGTTCCTTGGTAACCAATTTAAGTTAAATCATTCAAAATTTGAAGCAATGATAGTTTCTGAAATAAGTTTTAGTTTTAATTACGTTGTTAAAACTATAATGTAGAATAGTATCCCCAGAACTTAGCTCTGGAGCTACTAAGCTCATTATAGAAACCATGCCAAGTGAAAACTTGAATGTGGCTTTTTTTAACATACATGTTAATAAACAATAAAACATAACTTTTGAATGTGGCATGATTAACCTAAGACATGGAGTATGGACGCTTACCTAATTATGAACAAGGACCAAACCGACTGTGACTACGCAAAGATGATCAAAAGATGATTTGTGTCGATGCTTACTTTACCACTGTAAAAGAACTGAAGCTAACGTGAATATTGCTAGTTGTGGTGTCTTAAATATTATAAGAGGTAAGAAATTTATCGTAAGTATAACATTACTGAGGAAAGGATTATCTTAGTGAAGTCTTCCTTGGTCTTCTTGTATTAAAGATATTTTTTGCAACATTTAAACTTTTTGCCCATGCTTTTAGCCTTTACAAGGGTGCACGGGCAAGATTTTTTTATGTCAACATTTCTTTTAATTAATTGGTAAAGCTGTTACATTGAATATGAAAGGGTTCAGTAAATTAAATAATCAAAGGAAACTTATTTCGATCCAATCTATCATAGGCTACTTTTTTAGCCCTTAAGCGAGCCATTTAATAGCTTTTTGGTGTTAAATATAGTATTAAATTAATATTAACTCTGGAGATCTCCCACCCCAAGATATCAATACCTATATTTTTTTGTCATCTCCCCTTGTCTTATAATTTTTTCACCAGACTGTTTATTAAAAAAGAACACTTGTCAATACAAACTACAACATTGTTCAATTTAAAACGTATTAGTAATTTCTGTTTACTGTTATTCAAGAGAAAAGTGAATCGGTTCCCCTCTCAAAGAGCAGTTTTATCTGTAAAATATTTTCTTTTTAGGCTGAATAACTAATATGATAGTAAGGATTAGTGATGGATGGGTAAGGTAGGCATACTTTTAGAGCATAAAAAATAAACACTATACAAAACAAAAACTTGAATATTTCAAGGCCACTGGCCTCTTTGTCAACATGGAGATGAATCAATCCCCAACACAAGTTATGTTGTATGTAAATTGCAGGCATGTTGTACGTTGTATTTTGTATGAATGTTGTATGTACATTGCAGGTATGTTGTACATTGTATGAATGTTGCAGGCATGTTCTGGCCTATTGAGGGGGCTCATTCGCTCATTCGCCCTCTGATGCAGTACTGCCCAGTCATGATGGCGGTTGAGAGCTATCGCAGCGTTTCACTGCGTGGATGGGGCTTGGACCACGCTTTCGTCGCCTTCTCCGTCTTAGCAAACATCGGACTTGTTGCATTGTTTCTAATAGTTTTCATAATGATCAGTCGGCGCAAACTTGCCTAGCCTTTAAGAGTAATGTCTTGGATCAAGATAACATTTGTTTTCAAAATATTTACCTTATGGTACAGTAGTTTTATGTATACCTGAAATAACTAATTAGTTAGTTTAAAAAAAGAAAGTTTTTTTACAAAAACAGGGAACACTTTTTTTACAGTTAAATGAATCTTTAATAATACTTTTTAGACATAGTCATGATTATCAACCCACTACCCCCCCCCCCCCCCCCCAACACTAATTTTGGCACCACTATAATGGATTGACAAGCATAACCATTTTCCCACCATCCAAACAAACAATAATTGTACAGAAAGTAAAAAGACCAGATTTACACCCCATTTATTTATATTTAAGCATATTGTGTATTATGGCAATTCCAAAGTTGTTCTCCTATTTTTTATTTTATTATTTTTTACATTTATTAGTCATGTTCAAGGGTTAAAACAAGGCTGGTTGATGTGACTATACTCTGCTGCTAACAACACAATCATGGGAAGACAAACAGTTCACAATTCAAAACCCATGTTTAAGAAAATAGATGGGCTGATTGAATGTGTGAATCAATAACAAATAAAAGATAACTATTCATCTAGTTATTAATGTGTTTTTTCTGAGTTTTTTATGTACCATTACTTCTAGTTGTATACAACTCTTATCATTTATGTACTACAAAATTATTTCAGCATCAATATTGTATTCATTTAACTGACATTTCCTTCATTAAAACTATGTTTCAGTTGCTTAAGGAACCAGGAGTGTTTAAAAAAGTTCCACTTCTAACAAGTATTTAAAATAAATGTATTTATTTAAATTTTCTTCATATCACACAACATTGTTATAACAAACTAAAAAAATCACAACACAAATCGATAAACAAGCACTATTTGTTGATTAAAATGGCATGACACTAATAAATTATTTTATTTCATAGAAGTACTGTAGATCAAATAGAAATTATACTAAAAGTATAAATAAGTAAATATGAGCAATACAAATGTATGAAATGTCATGTTAAGGCACTTTTTAATTAATAATGTCAAGAGAGTAAAACCAGGCCATTGGCAAGTTCACTTGTATGAATTAACACAACTCGTTTCAAATACAAATACATAGCAGTATTTTTTTAAAAAAGGCCAGATTTGAGAGTGCCTATTATATTATTAATTAATTGTTGAAAATATTATTTTTTTCAAAATAAACAATTTACTTATATGGTAAATAAATGTATGCTTTAGATGTCTTTAGGTAATTAATCTATAAAAATAAAACCAGAACATACAAGCCTAGTTATCTGAGTCTTTGGTTATAGGATGATAAAGAATAACAATACACTCTCTTAACCAACCTTTACGAGACCAGACTATGATAGTATAACAAATATTGAAAGCAATTGACTTAATTTGACTTGCTACAATAACGTATGATCTATCTCTTGTAACAAGGAAGTTATATCATTACCGCAACATCAGTTCACAGGGCAGACGTTTGTATATTCCTGGAAAACGGTTGGTTAATCCAACGGGCGGTTGATGCGAGGTCGGTTAAGGGAGCTTCCACTCCCACTCCCACTTTATACAGCAACTACGTAATCTGTTGTTAAAACTTGGAATGAACATTTAAACATGAAATCTTTATTCCAAAACCAGTTGACTGGAAAAACTGGTATGTTTATGGTGTTGTTGTAATAGGTTATAAAGTGTTGTATTCAAATAATGAAACACTGGTATTCAGGATGGATATCGGCTTAACTCCTTCAAATTTAATATAATACACAACTATAGTAAGGTTCCCAAAAATAGTCCAATAAGGACCGCTTTTCCAAAACACGTTAAACTACGTTTAACCTAAATGTAGTTTAATTCAAAACTAAACATATATGGTCAAACTTGGTTTAAACTCGGTTTAAGCTTAAATTGACTTTAGGAAAGCGCCCCTAAGAGTTGATTAATTGCTGCCAAATCCATCCAGAAACATATTTTTATACGATATTACAAATGGTAAACATAACAACAGATTATAATAACATTTCAGGAAGTGAGGGGGGACACAGCTGTTAAAATTTCCATCGGACTATTTTTGTAAACCTTGTTATAATTTTATCTTTTCAATCCTAAAATAGTAAGTAAATTAAAGGCCTTACTAAAAACTAAATTGACTATGTTCCTTAAATAATAAATAAAATTATTCTAATATTACACAATATGTATAAAATTTCTTCTAAATATTACAATAAGCTTCCTTAATAAGTTAAATAACATTCGATAAACTTTATAATAATCCGACCAAATTACCTAAAACATGAATATTCAATGTAAAAGTTTTTAAAAGATATTTTTTTTCTCTAAGACAACGGTTAAAAATGGGCTAATTATCATGGAACACTTCATTAAATAATAGTATGCTATTCGGGAATTACTGATTTATGCCAAAAAAACCCTGGAATATAGTAATAGGACATAAAATACTATATTAACACACATTTAGTGATTTTATATCTTTTTCTCAGAGGACAGCGCCGAGGAGTTAGAAGAAAATCTTAAACGTAGCATGGGTTGATAAGCATATGAAATTAAATTTCTTTATTATTAGACCAGAGCAACTTGGCAAACCTGGCCTCAAATGAGTAATCGGTTTGAAAATAGTAGGCGACCAAACTTAGCATTAAAATCATAACAACAAAACTTTGAAATGCAATAACTAAAACTGACACATTCAACCTTTTGAGGTCGGTTTTGACGCAAAATTGCTCTGAATTCTTACTTTTTTTCTACTTGGTCATGTATAGCATGGCATAGACTAATGAACGTTTTCTCCAAGACTTCCTTTAAAATTAAACTTACATAGGGTTTTTTTTTAATTTCATTATTACGTGTTGCTCGAAATCGAGCAATTTATTTATATACAGTACAAATGTTACTTTAGCTCTAAATCAATGACATCTGACCAATCCAATAATGTTGAATATCTTCAATCGCCAATAACTACAACGTATTTACAGCTGATTATTAACAGATGTTTAAAATGCTTTATTCAGTCCCAATGTTATTTAAATGGGAAATTTTGAGATTTCAATGGTGGATAGCGCCTTTATTTTCAGTCCGATTCTCATAAATTTTGGCGGAAACAACTACAGACCAAGCCTATCCAACGACACTAAAAACTTGAAAATCGGTTGAAAATTGTAGGAGGAGTTCTCAAGACAAAAAAAAACCCTTAGTGTATTAAATAAGTATAGATTTTATCTTTTCAATACATTTTGACCTTTAAAATAAGAAGAAAATTATCGTTTTGGTTTATTAAATGGTTGTTGTAGTTTTCCTTCACAATCCTAAGAGAACATCTACGAAAAATAAGTGTTCAATGCTAACAATGCTGGGTGTAAATAATTTCTTAGGCAGAAATAACTTCCAGTTCTTTAACCTGCTATTAGTGTTTCTTTATATTTTTCATCCCAAAAATTGATTATAACTCTAGATTGGTAAGGTCCCTTAAAAAACCTTAACAGTAAGGTTTCGTCTGGAGGACTACTTTCTAAAAAATGTTTGTTAACAATTGGTTGTGTACAATTAGTAATTTTAGTTAATCACGCCTCTTAAAAAGGAGGTTGAATATAAAGCTTAGAGTAACTTAAGTCAGTTGACACTGTCGTTGCAACATTGCGCGTGATGTTCTCCGCTCATCGCTCTGGAAGTTTCAGTTTGCAGTTTGCAAGTTTGGTTGCAGAAGTGTGATATCATCTGTCATTTCTTTGAAGGGCAGAAGTAGTAGATTTTTCGTCCTTTATTTTGATTTGGATTGTTTGATGGAGCAGGGATGTCCGATTGAAGAATACTGGCTATAATTTATCCAAGGGGCTGGTTCATGTTTGGCATTTGTAGAAGGGTGCTCCATCTATGGTTTGACGAGTTGACAAGGAATACTTTTGGCAAACTGCCTCCTTGAGAGTGGCTTTTCTTTTTTAGAAACTGCATTGTAGACATATATTACATTCATCATTATGTTATTATTCCATTATATGCAGAGCTACTCATGTTCTGACTACTCGCAACTATTGTCATGGAACAAACAGGGGAAACGCGTATCGCCTTCACACACATTACTTGGGTCACGAGGAAACTGTGCTAGCATTGGCGGAGAAGAAAATCTAACGATCGATTTGCGTGCCAAATTAAAAATTCTAATCGCGTAGTCCCTCAGGCGACACGACACCTTACCAATCTAGGATTAATAAACCAGAACCACAAAATTTTTGGTAAATTAAATGCTGACCTCATGTACAATTTACTACCTCTCCATGGTGTGAGTGCTGCGATGTCCCAGAATCCTGTAAATATAAGTGATTGCTTGAAAAATGTGTAACTAATATAAATTTGAAAGAAACTAATAAGGTAAGCGAATTTTCATGTATCACTAAGGAAACTGAATCTTAACTTGACTGTTGAACTATATAATTACGTCTGTTAAAATAACAAAAAGCTTTACTTGATAATTTTGTGAGCCAGAAAGCACAAATGGACTCATGTTGGCAAAGTAAATTTGTCAGTACAACCTGATTTATGCCATTTGGGTCAAAACTATCTAATCTCGGATTTAATCTTCAGACCTTATAGTTTCCTCCACAAAACACTGTCACTAATTAATTTGTGAAACAGTTTCATTTGGATGAAATGCTCCACGTAATTTTGAGAAAGAGGCCGGGTAAAGGGTCCTCAAGTTGCCTATGGAGTAATAACATGAGGGCGGCAAGAGGACACTGTTCTCAATCACACAAAAACTTGTCTTCACTGAACCCTCACAGTAACAGAGAGAACTACTATGGGTAACTATTGAGGGAAGAATGTTTACCGTACTTTTAGCTGCTCCACAATCAGGTCTGTTATCAATCAGCCAATAGCACAGTTGTGTCTTTGTTCTTCCTTAACACGTTGATTGCGGACTACAGCTATTGATGTAGTGCGGCGCCAGCCCTAGTAGCGGCCTACAGCTATTGATGTAGTCGCGCCACTCCCACTTTATTAGTTCAGTATGAGCTCAGCCATTGTCCGGGATCGTTTTATCCCTTTGCCGCCTGTTGTGCCAGTACACAGGTCCATTTTGGCACGTATAGTTTTCCGTTCTAGGGTTTCTGTTCAGGACGGTACCGTGGTAACTTCACACTTTTGTCTGGTGTGTATAGTTGTTTTTATTTTTCATTTATTTTTCTATTCTATTATTTTTAGTACTTGTTGTGTCAAAAAACAAGTTTGTGGATCATTAGAAACAGTTGTGGCAATAAACGGACTACTTTATCCTCGTGGAGACTTACGCGACCGGCGCCACTGGCGGACTACATCAATAGATGTACCGGAAGTGATGTCATCAATAATGACAAAATTGGAGTCCTGGCGATCCTCAGATAATATTTTTATTCATTCCTCTCATTTACTCGGTGTATAATCAGTTATTTTATTTTAGCCACTCAAAAATGCCTTGCGGTGACTCACGTGACCGGCGCCACCGGCGGACTACATCAATTGATGTACCGGAAGTGACGTCACAAATAATGACCAAAATGGAGGCCTGGCCATCTTATGGTGACATTATGGATACATTCACATAGTTTACTTGGTGAATAATTAATTATTATATTTCAGCCACTGGCGTAAGCAATATTAATCATAAACCGCACTCAACGTGTTAAGAAAACAATCCCACTTTTACCAACCACAGAAGTTGTTCTCCGTTTTCTCTTGGTTCCTAAACTTTAGCATCTGCCTAAACTATAATACCTGTCACTTCTCAAGTTTAATTGAAATTTAAAAAACTGCAGACTTCTTGGGGGTGAGATTGGATTGTAGGCTGGGATGGAAAGATCAGTTAAAAAATCTTGAGGGGTCGTTAGCTCGAGATCTTTATATACAGGGTGATTCGCGACGAAGTACAGAAATTTCGGGAGCTGATTCTACACATGAAAATAAACACAAAAGGTCATGTCAACATATGTGATAAAATCCTTCGTTTAGCCGCTACCCGCCATTTTCTTTTTTAAACATAATTTTTATTTCCCTAACAGAATGAAGGATTTACTTAATATTTGGCATAGACCTTTATTACAACAATGTTAATTTTCAGAAAAAAAATTATTTTCTTTCCGATGTATATTTTCAAAATTGCGGCCATAGCACTGCTGTGGTTATATTTTTAAAATTGTAAACTCAAATTTATCAAAAACGGCAAATTTCATCAAAATTTTATAAGAGACAAAAAAGTTGAAAAATTAAATTATGTAAAATTTATATCAAGTTTGTAAAGATCTGACAACAAGTAACGGAGTTATTGTGATTTTTCTGCAAAAAACATCAATTTTGTATTATAATCAATACAAATTTTGAAAAATTCCTTTAAAAAATCTAAATAAATCCGTTGTTTGTTGTCAGATCTTTACAAACTTGATTTCATTGTTTAGATAATTTAGTTTTGTCAACTTTTTTTGCCTCTTATAAAATTGAAATCAATTTTGCCGTTTTTGAGAAATTTTAGTTTAAAATTTTTAAATGGCGGCCATTTTGAAAATGTACATAGGAAAATAATAATTTTTTCTAAAAACTGACATTATTATGATTAAGGTTCATGTCAAATATTAAGTAAATTCATCAATCTGTTACAGAAATAAAAATTATTACGTGTAAAAAAAATGGTGGCTAGTGGCTAAACGAAGGATTTTAGAACACATGTTGATATGACCTTTTTTGCTTATTTTCATGTGTAGAATCAGCTTCCGAAATTTCTGGAGTGTAGATTTGGACAGAGGCAACTATGGTAAAGAAATACCAAATTCACATGTGCGCTATACAGCAGGGGCTCTTATGGAATGAAGGCACAACCGGGAGGTAGACATGGCGCATCATCAGGGACATGAAATTGTGGCTTAGGTGCAGCCAAGAAGAGGTAATATCTACCTAAACGAGTCCCTGGCGAATCATGGAACTTCTGCCTGTACCTCCAACGAATGGGTAGAGTCTACTCACCCAGGCGTAGTTACGGCCATCACTATGAAATTGACGCGCATCACGCTAAAGTAATTTTTGAAGAAAAGAATCACCCTCGTGGCACCATTTTTAGCCAATCTCTACCCAATACATAATTGGGTATTGTTCACCAGATGCTGCAGGATGAAAATGGCTAGAATGCAATGGTGATCTTTGTTCTGTTCATACTATGTTATAAAAAGATTGACAATTGTCCCAATTGACCCCCTACACAGCAAGAGACAGCGAAAGTGAGAGAGACCACACATTGTGATGTCGTAATGCACAAATGCCCGGGTCGATCACAAGACATGGTGACTGCACAAGAGGTTTTTTACCAGAAAACTTAGCTTGTGTTTAGGACTAGAGTCCAGAGGACAGGGCTCATGCATAGAATTTGTGGTGGATACGGTGTTGAGGGTGCATTACATCGCGATGTAATTTTTCCCATCCTAGGCGCACACTAAACTAAATTCATCAGATAAAAAGTGTTATATATTCATCTTTCTGAAAATTTTTAGAACTAGTTGAGTATTTGATATTTGGCCAATTAAACATTATTATGTATAAATATTTACATTAAAGCTAGTTTTTTTTTCTTAAATAAGTCCAATTACTCACCTGGGGTTCATATTTTCCAGGGCAGCTGCACATTCTAAACCCCTTTTTTACCGTCAATAGCCAGGTACAATTTGAGACAATAACTTTTTTCAGAATTGTTGAGTGGCCTTGAGCTTCATAGCCATTTTATGGCCTGTGAGAATCAAGAGCATACAAGCAGTACAGTCAAACGAGCGTTATTGATCTCAAAATTTTACTTGACAACTTCAGACTCAACCAGTTCAGCTACTTTGACTTCACTTTTTTCTTTGACTTTTGTTTCATTGCTAGTTTCAGACTCATTAGAAAGTGTGGACTGTGAGTCAGCAGGCATTTCTTTTTCTTCTAAAGAAACCTTTACCACATCAGCAGAATTGATTTCTTCTTGTTCTACTGGTTTCAAGATGTCTCCACAAATTTTTTCTTTTGGGATACCATCCAGATTTCCTTCAGCGTTGTTCTTTTCATTTTCTTGCTGAACTGTGTCTGACTTTTCTTCATTGCCAACTTCTACTTGAGCACTCTCATAAAGAAAGTTGTCAGAAGTATCAAGGCTAATATTTGCACTTGATAATTCTAATAGGTTGATATTTGGCTGATTCTCGGTTTCACCTGAATCTGCAGCCTCCTCAAAACTCTTTTCTGCTTCTTTCATTTCCAAGTGCTTCAAATACTCTTCGTAAGTGTTCAAATCCTCTTCACCAGGCCTTTGAATAAACTCCACAGACTGGTTTGGATCTGGTTCGCCTTGTCCACTTATTACCAATGTTTGCAAGAAATCCTCATCTACCTGCTTCTGAGTAAACACCTCAGACTGGATTGTATCTGTTTTGCTTTGTTGTCCACTTATTACCAATGTTTGCAAGAATTCCTCATCACCAGGATTCTGAGTGAACTCTATAGACTGAATAGGATCTATTTCACTATGCCCACTTATTACCAATGTATTAACAATAGTTCTTCGTAGAGGACTAGAATGCACTGATGAAAGATCTTCGCCCATGCTCTCATTCCCACTCGTCGTTACATCTTCCCACGATTCATCTCCGTCATTGGTCTCTGATTTTTTGGATTCAGAAGTGGGCTTCTGTTCAGCTCTAAATGGAGGCAGCGGAGGTTTATTCTGGACAGGCAAAGTTTCTAAGTCTGCTTGGCTTGTGTTATCCTCCGTTTGTTTAATCTGAGACTGGTTCTTGTCTTGCCCTCTTAGAGGCTTCTGGTTCCTCGGCCGTCTGCCGCCCCGATGACGATCGCGAGGCGTATCATCGTCTGACTGACTGCTGTAGCTTGCTTGCGATTTGTATCTTCCTCTTGTTTCATGTGGCTGACGTTGAGGTTTGGGGGTTGTTTGTGCAGCTCCTGTAAACCATAAAAAATTATTTTTTCATCACACTACATCGATATCACCTGTTTTCTATCCTCACTTCTACCAACGAAACACCTATTTTGTCAGCCTAGGCTGGCAAAATTTTCTGGCCTAGGGCGGTAATGGAAACAGTAGCAGAGAAATCTAGAATATTATAAGTAAGGTATTTAACAACAACAACAACAAATAACAAATCAGTGACGTAGTTAGTAGTTCAGCTGATAGCAACTGTTAAATATGTATGACGTAGACGGGAAAATTGTGCTTTTCCCTTGGAATCAGCTGTAGTCACTTACTGTTAGAGTATTAGTTTTGGTGGCCTTAGCTGATGTGAAGTGGTTGCCTAGCAACCAGAAACTCAAGCAGTACATCTCGCTGGGTTAGTTGAAGTTGAGGTTATGTTTTGTTTGTTATGGACGAAAGAGTAATTTTTTCACTTGTTTAGAATTTATTGAATTGTGTAGTGTGATGAAAAATATCGTTCATAACTTGGGCCGAAAGCGTTTTGCCAACCCTCGATCTTTTCAAGTTCTCGGCTTCATCTCGAACTTGAAACACGATCTCGGGGCCGGCAAAACGCCACTTTCGGCCCTTGTGACGAAATATACTATTAACTGAATGAATTTCTTAACTCTTCTACTATAAATACAACAAAATGCACTTATAATTGTGCACTTTATATACTTTTTGTAGAATTGTAACAATTGTGTGCAATGTACTCATGTTCCTTGACCAACATTTAAAGAAATACAATGCACCTTATGTTTGTGATGATAATAAAAATAATCTTTAAATTTTGTGGATTGATAGCATTGAAAATTAACAGTGATGAAAATGTAACATAGTGTGTATTCTAAGCCTGCACCACTCTTATTTATGATTGTGTTTTGGAACTGGTAATTATCATTTAAGGATGGCACAACATTTTTAGCTTAAATAAAATTTGTATCAGAAATATAAAAGCACACATATTTGGTGGGCTAAATTAAATTAAAAGAAAGAGTTTAAATTTAAGTCCTACCTACTCTTATGAAAAAGTACATAAAAGTAGTTAAAAATCTTCACTAAAAACACAAAAATTTGTTATCTATATATTAATAGGCAAGCATGTTTCTTTTCCTCCTTTTTTCTCAGCTTGTGTGCATAGTAGTAGAAATCAGCACATACCGTTAGAGCGGTAGAATCACATACCGTTATGAGCAGAATCACATAATTTCCATCGGCCTCCAGGGCTACGCCCTATGGGCTTACAAAATTACAATGTTAATCTTATGGGCAAAGGATAATTAATTTAATCTTTTGACACCTTTCATAATAACAAATGCTACCAAATTAGGAGGAACAGATGTTTCAGTTATAAAACCTTTTAAATCTAATTGAGGTCAAGATGAATTGAGTTTTTGGTCGAATTCCAACCAATGGGCAATCCATAGTAATTAATTAAAACATTAAAACACATCACTATTTGTCATGGTTTATTTAATATTAACAGTATCTCACTTTGCTAAGCTTAATGATTTCCATCCCTTCATTTCACAATCTGTTGAACAGTCTTATATAATCCAAACCTAACCGTTACTCACCTGTGTTAGGAATAGATATTTTCACATTGTTTCCGACACATGCCACCGACCTCGTCGGGTCCAACCGATAATCATCCTGGGGAGGGTGGGGGGAGGAGGGGGAGAGTAACTCTCCGCCTGAGAGGCGTCCAGAGAAGTTCTCTCCTGCAGACAATCCTCCACTCGACTTTGACTTGGGACTTGGTGGACTTTGAAGCACAGCAACTTGAAACTTCTCGAGCGGCATCTCCAATTCTGCAGGGTCGAGTCTACCCCTCCCTCTCCCCCCTCTGAAGGGAATTGCCCCTCGCCCAAGGTGAAGTCCTGGTCTGTCAGGAGAGGTGAGACGTTGTGCTGTGGAACAAAAATAGTTATGATGATTACTATAAGAAAAAATCTGCCATCACAATGCATTAACCCTCGAACAGGCGCATGCGGAGTTTTTCACCACACGTTTAGTTTTTGTTCAAATAAACAATCATAATGGGTGTCGGCAGTGGTGTACGGCCTAGTACTTCACGTGCCTCATTCCAGGAATTCCCTTAAACTATTTATACCTTAACCTTACACATTTAGTTTTTGTTCAAATAAACAATCATAATGGGTGTCGGCAGTGGTGTACGGCCTAGTACTTCACGTGCCTCATTCCAGGAATTCCCTTAAACTATTTACACCCCCTAACCCCCCTCTTGGTTCTTTGTTATTTGACATTCAGTGATGCCGTGTCAGTTTAAGGAGTTTTCTTCCGTGTATCTATCTTATCAGTGCTTAGTGTGGAGTTTATTTCCTCATGAAACTTTCTGTGTTATAAGTTATTGTACTTATGTATAACAATTGTTTTATGTATGATTTCATTTATAATTATCATCACACATATTTCATTTGCATTGATGTATAATTGTATTGGAGAGTGAAACTCTGCATGCGCCCTCTCCCACAACACAGTGATACCTATTTTATACTAGAAAATTATTTACTATGTTTAATTGAAATATTAATCCTACTAAACAATCATCAGATCAACGATGAAAAGTGATTTTTTATGAAGTTCGTCAACATTTAAATGCAATAGTTCATTATAAAACACGTATAACGGGTTAAATTGTGCAATTTATTACTATGGAGTAAAACTCCCCATGCCTCCTCTCCTGTTTTGCTGGTGAAGCATCCGCTCGATGGTTAAAAAGAGCATACAGTGTACTCAAAAACGTTTGAATTCCTTAGATCTAAAAATAACAGAAATCAAAATTTTAAAATAAATCAATACCTAAGAAGCCACTTGAAGAAGCACTAGATAATTTGTTTTGAAATTTTTGTAGGATTTCATTGAAAAACTTGAATTAAAAATTAACTTAACATTTTATCCTTTTTTTTAGTTGGTCATTTAATGTATGTTTAAGTGCTTTAAAAACTCCAGTTTGTTCAAGCATTTTACGATCCAAATGGACATTAATTTTTTATAATTCAAATCCAAACACTGCAAATACACAATAGTTTTGTCAAACAAACTTTCCGTCAGTTGGTTGAATCTGATCTTCTGTATTTATTTCCTGAAATTATGTCACCTTTTCAGAGTTTAAGCAGTACGAAGCATATAAATCTATTTCAATAATTTTCCAATATTATTGTTTAGTCCTTGCAAGACAGTCAAGAACTATACAATGTGTCTACTTACCTTGGTGCAGACCATGACCACCCCACTTTTCTTGTCGAGGAGAGTTAGATGGTCTGAATCCATGATGCAATTCTTCATAAGGTCTGAAAACAAACGTTTGATTTTTTTCAGATTACTTTCTTATAAAATTTTTGTCCCAAAATATATGTGACAGTTGAAGGTGAAAGCTGAACACAGTTCTGAAACAAAATATTTTTCTATAAGAAAAAAATAACCAAAATACAGTGTATATATAATTTAAGGTTACAACAATAATTATCCTATATAATGATATATCAAAAGAGTAAATTTCACTGATTGAAAATTGTGATACCATTTGTGTTATAAAACTGTGTTGTGGAATTAACCCTCGAGAGCTCGCTGTCAAAATGACCGGTTCAGCACTTTTTTTCACAAATATAGTTAGTATTTATTGGGTGTCGGCAAATGTCATCCATAACTGTACTTCACAATCCTCGTTCCAGGAATGCCGTGCCCTACTTTCCGTCATCCCATCCCAGACCCGTCCTGTCAGTCTAGTGGCAACTTTTGTCAAGTACTGGTCGAATTGACACTGTGCGTCAATGGTAGGCCAACACTGGCTACTTTCAGTTATAAAGTAAACTATGCCTTTTTGTCTTGTATTAAAAAGTTTCTTTTTCATATGTATTCACAATTTAGACGTATACAAAAGATTCGGAGTTATTAATGTAAGAACAGTTTGCAAAAATATAACACTACATTGAATTGAAAATAACTTTATTCATGAAGTATACATGATATACATTGAATGGCGTCATATATTAAACTAAAACTAATTCTAATAAAATAACTATATGAAATAAAACAATAAAAAATACTATAACTCTTCAAAGCTGTACAATGTTTTAGAAATCAAATGCTCTTTTAGTTTTCTCTTAAACTGACCAAACTCATCAATAGTTCTCACCTCAACTGGCGATTTATCAAAAAATTTTTCCCTGCACATGAAGCTTTTTTATTATAAAATTCTAATCTATGAGAATCAATAGCCATTTCATTCCTATGTCTAGTGTGATAATTGTGTGTATCCCCCAATTTAGCAACCATATTGTTATTAGATAATTTTTTTTGTATGCAATATTGTGTGAAAGATATAAAGACCATATACCGTCATAATACCCATTGAGGAAAAATACTCACGCATAGATGTATCCCATTTTAGTTTCAATATAATTCTTAACGCCCTTTTTTGTAGTATAAGAATTCTGTCTAAATTGTGTTTTGATGTCCCGCCATATAAACTGATCCCAAAAGATATTGATGATTCTACATAGGCAAAGTAGAGCATTTTTAGTGTGTCAACAGAGCAAAATGTGGTCATTCTATATATTGCATATAGTCCAGAAGTAATTTTATCGACAACATGGTCAACATGTAGGTTCCATGATAGGTTTTGGTCAAGGATTAAACCTAAAAATATTGTGGATGTTACTTCTTGCAAGTTCTGGTTGTTTAAATATATTTTTGGATTTATTGGATTTTTGCTTTTACCTGCTATAAAAACAATAAAGTTACTTTTACTTGTATTCAATAATAGCTGGTGATTATTTAGAAAATTACTTATTTTAGTTAAACAGTCAGAGGAATGAATTTCTAAATTTTTCAAGAATAAATCACTGATTTTTATACTGGCATCATCAGCATATAGGCATATTTTGTTTTGAATGTTATCAGACACAGTAGAAGGCAAACCCCTTACATAGCACAGGAATAAAAGAGGTCCTAATATAGATCCTTGAGGTACGCCATGTTGAATTTCAGCAAAAGGAGAACAATTGGAAACTAAATGATTATTTTTCAGCTGTTTGATCTCAACATATTGTGACCTGTGTGTTAAATATGAATTGAACCACCTCAAAGCACAGTCATCAATGCCAATGTTTTTTTAATTTTTACAATAGTAACTTAGGTGACACACTATCAAATGCTTTATTCAAGTCTAAAAACATTCCCACAGTTTTTTCTCCTCTATCAACAGAATTTATCACTGAATCTATAAAATCTATGGCAGCAGTAATAACAGATCTAGATGGTCTAAAGCCATGTTGCTCATCATCATGTAATAAATTTGTTTCTAAGTAAGTTGAAAATTGGTTATACACGACTTTTTCATAAATTTTGGATAAAGTAGGTAATAAGGACAATGGTCGGTAATTATTTACGATTTTAGCATCAGACTTTTTATGTACAGGTACTACTTTTGCAATTTTGAGTTTAGACGGAAAAATCCCACAGATCAAAGAAGAGTTAATTAAGTGAACCAGGGGTTTGACCAGTTGTTTTCTTGCATACTTAATTACTATCATGGGCATATCATCAAAACCTGTAGTAAATTTGTTATCAAATGAATTCAAAATTTTTAAAATATCTTCATCAATAATTGATTTGAATCTAAATTTTTTTGTATGAAAGCATTCAGTTTCATTTATAGTTTGGTTGTTTTGTGTTAAGTGTGGAACTATTGATGAATTAACATAATCATTGAAAAATGTATTAAAGATACAGCTTATCTCGCTAGGTTCAGTAATAAGTTTACCATTTAAATCAATTTCAAGTTTGTTTACAGTTTTTTTCTTATTTGAAATTTCAGAATTAACAACTTGCCATGTGGTTTTGCATACATTTTTTGCTGTTAGGATTCTGTTATCAAAATATTTCTTTTTAGTCTCAATTACAGCTTTTTTAAAATCCTTGTTCATTTGCTTGACTTTACTGTACAATATCTTATTGTTTGTATCCCTTGCCAACTGACTCAAGCTAATCATTTTACCTTTCATATCTTTTAACTCTTGAGTCATCCAAGATTTTTTACAGGTTTTGCTACGTTTTTTTAAAATTTGGGAAAAATGTATCAAAATAATACATAAAAATGTTATAAAAGGTATCATATTTTTGTTCTACATTAGCTACATAAACATCAAATCAATTTTCATTGCTTAGCAATTTTACAAACAAATTTAAGTTGTCTTCACTTTGTTTATGTTTTAATAAAAACTATCCATTTTATGTTTTTTTTTATCTTAAGCATATTTAAAAGGTAAGATATTTAATATATTATAATATTTTAGGGGGGACGAACTCTACAGGAAATCATGGAGGAAACTGTATTGGCCAAAGTCATTTTATTTATCATTTTAAAGGGATGTAGCACAAAATGCCACAAATCCGATCTCAACATGGAATGTATGTCATGATTTATTGCATTTTGAAATTTCTATAGCATGCTTTTAACACAAACTGAAATTTCTGGCTCGAACGTTTATTTAAGGTCGGGTTTGTGTCATTGTTCTCTGCTAAGCAGGACTTCAAAGCTTATGGTAGTTATTTTCTTGCAAATCTTTACGGGCTGTCTCAATTAGGGCTTAAAATCATAATGTATTGCTTTAATTGGGTTAGCAATCGCAAACGCAAATGAGGAGTCACAAGAAAACCTTTAACTTAATTTGAAAGCTATTGATTAGCTTTAAAAACAAGAGAACAATAGAATAGAAAACAGTGTCGCCAACCTGACCTCAAACGAACATTTGAGCCAGAAAACATAGGCAGTCAAACTTTGCAACGAATCATATTACAACAATTTCAAAATGCAATAACTAGCGACATATTCGACCAAATGAGATTGGGTTGGTAGCATTCAAATACCTTTAAAATTATATATAACATTACAAAGGCCAATACAGTTTCCTCTAAGACTTCCTCTAGGGGTCATCTTCTGTGTTGTGCCAAGAAAAGGACGCAACATCAATATTTTTCTTCAACTAGATGTCTCCAACAATAATCAAAAGTGAAAATTAATCAGACTTCCAGTGCATGCTCAACCTGTTTACTGCCCGGCCAAATGACTGTCCCACTATTTTCATCAATAGAAATTTAGTTTCGATCATTATAAAGTATTATTGTATTAAGTTCACTTTTAGCTTAGTTAATAGATAATGTTCACTGCACTTAAGTTGAACTGACCCCAAAGATACTATGTTAGCAAACTGAAATTAAAGTGTTGTGAATACTCATCTTCCTTTCTGTTTGTGATCTAAACGTGGTGCCTTAAGGGTGTTCAAACGGGTGGGGTTCATAACTTCCAGGGATCACAACTACCAGGTCACTATTTATTAATAAATTTTTACAATATCATAACTTCCAGGTGTCAGTTCTACCAGGTCTGTTTATTTTAATATAAATTATATTCACTTCATAACTTCCAGGTATTTTAACTTCCAGTTTCACAACTACCAGGTCTGTAAAATCAAATAATAATGAGAGCGAAATAACTTCCAGGCCTCACAACTTCCAGGTATCGTCTCAACCAAAAGTTGTAGTGCGGTTTGCCGCATCCTGACTGAAGGGCATTAGCCAGCTCCGCAACGCACGGCCCGCCGATCATCACACAAGGAACCTGCTTTGTGCTTAGGTCATTTATTAATTGTCAAGGTGTATAAAAGTATATCAACACCATTCATAAATGTGAATGTGAGTTCACATGCCAATGTTATAGTAAGCTCACATGAAAATAAATACTTGTTTCGTAATTTTCTTAACACGAAAAAGCCGAGATCATGGTGATTTCTAACTGGGAAATGAAATGAACTATCCAAAAAAATCTGTTTATATAAAAACCAATGTTAAATAAACTTCCGCTATTAATTATTTATTTTTGTTTTATATTTTTCGTTATCAAGCCGGGTTTAAACTAGTCAAGTTACTTGATTCAAGTTGATTTAAATGTTACATAAACATTCAAGTAAAATTGGCTGTTTGTTTTCTATGTTGACTTGAATGAAGTAGGCTATAAATAAGTTATGATTTGCCGATATGATCATTTGAATATGAAACAAACAATGTAAAAAGACTATTTTTTAAAACAATTTAAATGTAAATTCATAGTCATTTAAAATCTAACTGTAAATTGTATACAGTAAAAACTATGGCTACTGTTTAGTTTTTAGTTTATGAGCTTCCTTGTTACCAAGCCGGCTCATGATAAATATAATAGAACTCTAAAGAAAATATTAACACCCAAAAGTATATGTAATGTAAATTATGCCTACTCGTCTTAAAATTTTGTAAGTAGGATTGAAGTGTAGAACATAAAGTGTTATTATGTTAATGGAATTTTTTAGTGGTTTAAGTTTTAAACTAGGTATGATAATAAAGTTTAGAATTTGTCTTATTTCCTTTGTCAGCAAGAGGATACAATTTAAAAAAAATCACCACCAGATTATTTGTATTGTAAAGGGTGTTAGAGGACTATATTGGGCTAAGTCTAAACTTGGTGGGAAAGATTGGAGTTACTAAACTGCTTGATAGTTAAAGAAAAAACTAAAACAACCAAAAAATTAGGTAGAATTATGAAGTATTAAACTGTGAATATTGTGGGAACTTGGAACTTGCGCTTCGTAGTCCCAGAGAAGATAACTCCTTATATCCTTGTTTATTTAAAGATGTAGCTAGATATTCAAAATTAATTACCCTGTTTTTATATTTTTTTATTACAAAGAAGGAACGGATGAGCTATGTTTACAAAGTGTCCTTGTAAATCCATACAGTTCTTTAAGTACACTGTATATTACCCCTTCACTTTAAAATGTTGATCAACTTTCATCACCAGAGTTTTAAATGTTTTTTTAATCGTTTATTTTGGCTACATGACAAATATGTCCATGGCTAAATTATAGAGTTTTAAATGTGAATTGTAATTTATCAGCTGATTACCTGCATTAGTCTCTAACTAAAAAAAAAAGACGAAACAGGTTAAAAAAAATAATGTGAGGGGGTCGCTTTACTTAAAATGTTGATCAACTTTCATCAACATGGTTTAAAATGTGCAGTTTGAGCATGTATCCCGTATTCTGCCCTGACAAATTTTCTTGGAAACTTTGTCATTTATGAATCTAAGTTTAGATTCTTAACTACATCAGATTTTAAAAACAAAACTCCCAAGTTCAAACAGAAACCCCTTGTAATTTTTTATTTGTTTTATAATAGCCTATTAGCCTGTAAAAATGGCGATTTTTAATTAAGTTTAACATGTCATAAAATATATAAAGCCAGAAATTATTTAGACGGCGTGTAACAGAGCATTGCTTTTTTTATAGGGAATGAGTTGCGTCTACCAGATATATCTCGGTGTACCGTATTAATAACTTCAAAGTTTGTGAAGCATAGATGCTTGTTTTTCAGCCATTTTTCTTAGGTTTAGAGCCTTATTCTTAAGACAAACTAGATGCTTTGCACCGGTGCAGCCTTGGTAGTTTGCAGACGTCCGAGCGCGCGCACCGCTCCCAGTGGCACTGCCTACTCCCAGTCAGCTGTGTGGCGCGGCGGACACGACGTATTTTGTCAATCGTCATTCTCAGTATCTCAGTAGCTCATCATCCAAAGCGTAGTGCTTTGTGGGGGAAACTTTGAACCACACCACCATAGTATTTGGTGGGATAGTATTTGCTCTCATATATCATTCTGACGGTAAGGATTAAGGATTGTCATTAAGGATTGTCAGTAAGGATACGTAATTCTGCCGGTAAGGATCAGATGGTAAAGATTAAGCTGATTGGTTGAATGGAACCAGATGATTAGAATAATTTTACAAAAGATTGTTATTGTTTTGATTTTTTGTAAACAAATATGATTATTTTGACATTTAAGAGGTAGGAAGAGCGCTTCCAATGACAGTAAGGAGAACTAATCCTAGCATCAAGCAGCGATATATTTTCCTCTGGTTTTCGGGGGCAAAACTAAAATTTTTTAACATTGGTTGTCTCTACGTATTCGATTCTGTATACATTGACATTACTTTTGGTCCAAGGAAAACAATTCTTTACCGGACATCAACAAACTTTTCCCGTACAGCAACAACTTACTAATAATCCGATTCTCAAACAGCTGACTTCAAAACCAATTAATTTTGAATCTGGCTTTGATTACTTTGTCTACTGGCGAAATAATTACTAATAATTCTCCTTTAAAACTTCCATAGTTTTTATTAATTGCATCATGATGAAAAGTATCGTTCACAACTCGTCAGGAAAGTCCATTTCGGGCCGAGATAGTGTTTTACGTCCGAGGCGAAGCCGAGCGTAGAAAATATATCGCCCCGAGATGGGTCACTTTCCGGACTAGTGGTGAGATATACTTCATACCTAAGCTAATGATGAACTTTTGGAAGCTATAATGTACAATTTTACTTGTTTGTATCGAAAAAAGACTAAACGGCAAACCACTAATTTAAGACATTTATTTCAATGTCTTATTTCCAGCAATTTATTTAAAACAACATCGTAAGAAAACTGTTTAAAAATACAATATAGTATAAATGTACAGTTATCGTATAGGCCCCGGTATGACTGAAGGGCGAGTGTAATGATTGTGATGTATCAAAGGAGGTGTGAACAGAGGTATCAGCTGTTTCGTTTGTCAGGATCATTAATGAATAGCCAACTGATCAAAGGCATCGAAGGGCCAGTATGGAATCATCAAAAAGCACTAAAATGTTAGTTTGTTATCCTTAATAACCTAATTTACGGTTAATTTACTTAAACACCATGAGAGTATGTTAAGTATCGTAGCCTAAGTATGTAGGTTTGCCAACTTAAAGGCGGTGACTCACCTCCGGACTTTCCACAGGACCATACATTAGACCGAGCAACTTTCCGAACATTAAACCGTACAGAGATGTAAATTTACTCCGGAAATGTCGCCGAACAAGACATCGGACCGAGCAACGTACCGGACAAATCCACCAAGGGAGGTGACGGAAGTTTGGAGAGAGCGGGAGAACGTGAGAGGGTGTGGTGGAGAGGGAATATGCTTTCCATTGCGAGCGTTCGGGGCGACGCTCTTTACGGCTTTCGGAGCAAAATTGACCCTTACGCACTACCGCAGATCGGACCGATCTTTTTTCTGATGTTTTTCCAGAAAATCGCCTCCAGAGCGCTCGGCACGATGCTAGGTCCAGTGCTTGGTACGATGTATGGGCCCCTGACACACTACCGGACTTGCTATTTTGCTATTTTGTAATGCAAAGTTAGGACCATAAGGTCCTCTCTTACACTTACGGTAACACCAATTGAAATAATAAATTTAATACTAATAACAATTCTTTAAATAAACTAAGTATAGGTTAAATTAAACAATTTTACAAAAATTTTACAAAACTTCTAATAATACGTTAAATTTTACAGTATTTTCTTAACATTGGACTTTCAAACTGTGTTATAATTCATAATTTTTTTTCAATAATAGTTTCATAATGCAGGTCGAATACCCCACGATACTTCGGATAGCCATATTTTTATTACTGCACCAAAGTCTCGCCTCGATTAAATAATTTGTATATGGTTAGGAATCATATTCCATAATCTACATGCAGTCACATGAAATGATTTATTATACATTACTGTGCGATGGCGTGGAATAGATAAGTTATGTGACCCCCTTCGAGTATTTCTTCCACTAACTTCAGTGCAAAATGTAAATTTTTGGAAAAGGTAATCTGGTGTTTTAGAATTAAGAATAGAATGCAACAAAAAACGAATGTGATAAATTCGTAATTCATTTAGTTTCAAAAGATTCATTTCAGCATAAAATGGTGTTATATGTTCATCACGATTTAAAGTGTATATAAAACGCAAACAATAATTTTGAGCTCTTTGCAGTTTTTGAGAAAGTTCTACCGTCATATCATTTATAACAACGTCACAGTAATCAAAATAGGGGAATACAAGGGTTTTTACTAGCATACTTTTATGGTAAAAGGGATAAACTTACTAAGTTTTTTTATTGATTTGACACCGGCAAAAACTCTATTGCATGTATTGTTTATTAGTTCTGTCCAGTCAAGTGTTGATGTCATTGTCAGTCCTAAATTCTTTAATGTCATACTATATGCAATAGGATTGTCATTGATAGTGATTTTAGGGGCTTCATTAATATTAATATTGTTAATAAGTCTGTTGTAAGCTATGATAATAGATTTTGTTTTTGTTTCGTTAATCTTAAGCCCATGATTCATCGCCCAGTGGTATATAGCTGTGAGATCTTCATTTATTGTTAACAGCGTTTATTAAATCCGTTGTTTTAAAATGGTAATAAATTTGTAAATCGTCAGCGTAAAGGTGGTATTTTGTATGACTAAGTACAGTATGTACAGTATGGAGAGAGAGAGAGAGAGAGAGAGAAAGAGAGAGAGAGAGAGAGAGAGAGAGAGAGAGAGAGAGAGAGAGAGAGAGAGAGAGAGAGAGAGAGAGAGCACTGAGCTGCACAGGTTTCCGTTATGAATTGTTCCTAGATGTTTCGTTTTACTTATAATCGTAATTTGTCCATTTAACGTGTTGAAAATTGTGTTTCTTTAATCCACTACAATACGTCTTGATAGCCACACCTGGAACATCCGACGAAAGCACTTCTCACGCTAAAAATAAAACCCCTTTCCAAGAATTGGCAAACAGAAGGTGCACAATTGATAGTCCATTATAACTCTAAGCAGCCTATGAGGCTTCGTTTCCTCCTTTTTTTAAGAGACAGAAATATTAAAATAAATATAAATCTTCAGTTGCTCGTTGGTAACTGAAGAGTAAGGATAGTGGTAGTGGCTACGGTTACTTTAAAAAGTTAACGTTAATCTGTGAAATATTGTGTTTCTGAGTGTGTTTTTTAAATACTGTCATCATAAACTTAGGCGTAACTGTAAATATTTCTTTTCTTATTTTCTTTTTAGAGTTTTCATTTAAGTCGTGTTTTGTCGTGTTTAAGTCGTGTTCTTCCCTCATATATAGGAGGGAAGAAAAAGCTCAGTCGATTGTGGTGTTATGTGATTTGATGTTTTTTGTATTCTTGTGTGCATTATATTAAGTTTGCCATCTGTCCATCATGGAGGACACACCTATAATAGAAATCGGAGGCCGTCGTTTTGGCAGCACATACTATCATCGCGGAGATGGTTTTTATTTTTTTGTTAAGGATAGCGATAGCACTCGCATTTACTTAAAGTGCGTAAATGTGCGCGATTGCAAGTGCACCGCGTCGATGCCACTATTAAAAAATATGAGGACATACTCCTCATTCAAAGTAAATGGTGAACACACTCATGAATCGGATACCAATTTGGTTCCTGAGTTAGAGTTGCGACGTAGGATTCTCGATCGCTGTAAAGAAGAGCCTACGGAGCCCAGACAAATATTTGATGAGGAGTGTGCAAGGTAGGTTCAAAATAATTTTTTTAGTTAGTAGGCTACGGTAGTATTATTATATACAGGGTGTCTCTGAAATCCTTACCGAACTTTCAAGGTATTATTGCTGGACCAAAGACAAGTCAGAATATCATATTTAAATTGTCCGGAAGTCTTTAGTTACTCACACAGCCGCCATTTTTTTTTTCACATAGTAACTTTTATTTCCGTAACGGATGGGTGTATTCAGTTCATATTTGGTATGAATCTTTATCATACCAATGTACATTTTCAAGAAAAAATTAACTTTTTCCACAGTTTATTTTAAAAATGGCGGCCATTTTAAAGGTTCAAACTGAAATATCTCAAAATCGGTAAATTTTATAAAAATGTTACAAGACACAAAAAAGTTGACAAATTAAATTATCTAACCAATGGTACCAAGTTGGTAAGGATATGACAACAAATAACGGACTTATTGCGATATTATCCAAGAAAACATTGATTTTTCTGTTAAAATGGCCTTAATTTGCATTGATTTTAATGCAAATTACTTAAAGAGCTGTAAGGGATGGTTTTTATATGATGGAAAGAAAGAATCAATTTTTTACGTTTGTGTCGATTTTGCCACAAAAGTTTAAGGTTTTTGGTAATAAGTGGTAATGACAATATTTTTAGCAAATTTTATTGGGAAAAAAAACAACGGCACTTCGTTTGCTTTTCTCCTTATGATGCTGTAGTTGATTTTCTAACATACTGCAACTTTAACTTTAAAGGGGCGTAGGGCGGAAAGCTCAAGGGGTATTTTTCGGGACTTTTGGGAAAACGCACACCTTATCATAGTCTATCAATTGTGAAAAATTCAGCTCCTCCGGAATTACTTCCAACACGAACCTATTTTGACTGGGCTACCTGGTCGAAATTCGACCAAACATTCTGTTTGGTCGAACGGCATTTGCGGATTTGTCCTACGATGCGCACGAGCTGAGAATGAAGTACGAAACGAAACATGTTTGCCTATTAATATATTAGATAAGGAAATTAGAAGATTTTCAAGTTTAAAATTATTCTAGTAAAATTAGCTCAAAAATAGCTGAACCCAGAAGTAATTGTAAACTAATATATTTGGACCGATTCTTATGCAAAATTACCTGACAAAAACGACGGTGAAAAGCCTACCACTCTCCGACGCTGCCCTCGACTGCTATGGCCAATTAGTCTAAATGGCGGCTGTAGTTTTTATACGTTTTTGCAGAATATCTTTTGAACCGCGAGAAACAGCTAAATTTTGTAAATTAATAAACTTTAGGAAATTAAAATTTGCACATTGTTATACATAATATAATATGTACTTTTTATTTTCATTTAATAAGGGTGATATTGCTCTTTAATACTACTTTTAATTGTGGGCTTTTAAGTGAATTTCTTTTGTTGGAAAACCACATTACAGTGGTGCCGAAGGTTAGATATAACCCTTTAACCGTGCGTGTTCACATTTTACTAAATGGTCCCCAGATACCAAAAACACCGCTCATTAAAATTTTCATATCTGCATATATGTACTTATTAAGATACATAGGGATAAATGTGTACGTAAATTCCGTGAAGCCAGTAAACCTGTTAAAAAATGTCCAATTTTTATTAAACTTGACATGAAGGTGTGGGACTAGGTATGTTCCCATTATTTATGTCGATTTGGATTATCAGTCTATGGGAAAAGAGTGATATACAAGTTCACATTTGTCTAAAATCGGCCCATATTCGGGTTTTGAGCATATTTTAGACAAATTTTGAAAAATTGGCCATAGCAGTCGAGGGCAGCGTCGGAGAGTGGTAGACTTTTCACCTTCGTTTTTCTCAGGTAATTTTACATAAGAATCGGTCAAAATATATTAGTTTGTACTTCCAGGGTAAACCCTAATTTGACTAGACAACATCTGTAACAAGTAAACACAGCACACTAGCGAAACGTCTGTCTATTCATGCCAAAGAAGTTATGTTAAGCCATGGAGGATACAATAATTAAAGAACTGCATTAAAGACGCCTAACCAGTTAAAATCTTCCTCACTAAACTGCTTGATTTCGAGCAAAAAGTACACTAGTAAAATAAAGTATGGGTTTCTCGCTATCAAGGAGGACTACTACAGGGAAACCGGGGTCCGTTTACCAATTTGCAAAGCAAGCTTTAGAAATGTACTTGAGCTAGTATGTCTCATTGCAATCATAAATTTTAGTTACAAGTGAAGCCTGTGCAAGCCAATAACTTATGATCAGGTAAAGGTTAGGGGTGCTTGGTTGGAGATGTGCACCGTTGGCAGCTTCCCAAAAATGCATTTTCTCACTTATGTGTCAACGGGATTTTTTACAATACTTAAATCCCTTGTGAATTTTTATTAATTTTTTGCTTTTGAGATAATTCATTTTAACATTTTGAAATGACCTTTATTTAAAACATATTTAAACGAATTAAAATAAAAATTTTATTCTGTTTGTCGTTTTACCCATTAAACATAGGGCCAAGTTTGGTTCTTGTAGCATAAACGTTTCTTTAGATTTCACCATTGGTGTAACTATTGTGTTCAACCGAACCAAATTTTTTTGAGTGCCTCTGGAAGTGGCCGATCGGATTGGATATTCGGAATTAAAATCCGCCATAGAAAGAGCAAAAAAGACCACAACCGAGAAGATACCTCAAACTCTTAAAGAGTTTTCCGAGATGTTGGAGAATCCCAGTAATAAGAAGTATTCTGAAAGTGTCAGTGGTGATAGCTTCTTCATGGGATCAATGATAGACGAAGAAGAAGCCGTGTCTGTCATTTTCGGGTCTAAACCATTTATTCAATTACTCGACAACGCCGAAGAATTACATATAGACGGAACGTTCAAAGTACGCCCTACCATGCCGGAATCACGGCAGCTACTAACCGTCATGGCCATGCACATCAATCAGGTAACATTTAAATGTTATTTAAGTATATGAAAAAATCTCATTGTTCGCTCAATATTTACAGTAAATTTACATTAATAAATTTTAAGCCGCGTCCGCACTGGCCGAACATGTTCGCCGAACAAAGTTCTTCTGAACTTTTGTTTGTTCGTTGCTAACCTTTTAGAATGTAAATCATATGGCCGGTTAATTGTTCGTTAAGAATGTTTGTTGATTTTTGTGTTCACCGAACAAGTTCGCCACGAATGTTCGGCCATTGCGGACGCGGCTTTATACTTTAACATCAATTTTTATAAATCCATTTACGATTAGAGATATAAAGAAAGATGAATTTGTATTTAACTATAAATTCGGCAGGCGCTGTGACGCTGTGATAGCGTCGCTGTCTACTTTTGATGCGTAGGCCAACTTAACTACGAGAAGGGTCTAATGACGAAAATCGCTTGCATATTATATTAGTATAACGTGTTATGTTTCACATTATTGTGGGGATTTACTTCACAAACATCCTTACTAAATAACATTATGTTAAATTCCATCAATAAATAGTGTTAGGAAAAGAAGAAATAGGCATACAACATTTTATCACTTCTTTTACTAAGTTTGATGTATCTAGAAATGTAAATAACGGATTTATTGCGATATTATCCAAGAAAAACATTGATTTTTCTGTTAAAATGGCCTTAATTTGCATTGATTTTAATGCAAGTTACTTAAAGAGCTGAAAGGGAAGGTTAATTTAAATGTTACTTTGTCAGATTACGTAATTATTTAATTTTTTACATTTTTTTGATATTCATTAATGGTGTAAATTACAGGCATTTCCAGTATTCTATATCTTAATGGAAAGAAAAACACTGGCTTCATATCGGAGCGTTTTTAACTTCATCAAAGGAAAAGCTCCAAACCTAAACCCCAAAGTTATTGTTACTGATTTTGAAAGAAGTTTGCAATCTGCGGTGGCTGAGGTATTTCCGACAGCAAAAGTCGTCGGGTGTTGGTACCATTCTGCGAATGTAAGTAGACAGATGAAAATAAAGCCCTTAACCCACTGTCACATTTAAAGCTGTACAGTTACTTCAATTTCATTTTAAAAAACTGAACTCCAAAGTTTTTTTTTGTAAAACTACAAAATTTTTTTACAGTGTTCTTTTAAAATGGCACGCTATCCTGGCATGTGTTGATGTAAACATTCATAATCACAGTATTATGTACAATTTAAAAATAATAATTTTTTTATCAACTTTAAAGAGGAGCTGGGACAACTGAGTACCGTACTACGTTGATTTGTCACGGTAGCGATCTACGCGTCGGCGCAAAGGAACCATCCGCCACCTGGCCGCCCCTCTTTCTCCCCCACTACCCCCCCCCCTCCGTAATACATCCGCCACCGCCGAGCTGCACCAGTGCATTCAGGATGGGTGATTTGAGGTGCGGTGAATAGTCCAGGGGCGGCAAATTTCCAAATCCGCCTTTGCGCCCACACAAACACTCATGTTTATGTGGAGAAAATGTCCCTTACGTAATCAAAGGAGAAATATTGCAATGATATTGCATACAAGACACCTGATCCGAACTTAATGGAAAAAAACATAAACCCCACACAATAAAAAAAAATGTTTCGTCTCAATTACGTTGTGATCCATTTAGTAAAGACAAAAAACTCATAGATCATAAATGTGAGAAAATACAATTTCCAGGAAAGGTACAGTATACCTATACAATTGGTATATACAGGTGTCCAAAAGCCATAGAAATAATATTCAGTATACACATTATCTGCTTATTTCAATGGGTAGAGTCATAAGTATTGTAATTTCAGGCAATGCTGAGGAAAGCGAGAAACTTGGGACTATCGAACCTCCTCTCTACCAACCCTCATGCCAAGAAGGCTGTAAATATGACAATGGCACTTCCCTTGTTGCCTACCGAAGAGTTGGCCACAGGGTTGAACATAATCAAAGTGTACGCCGACCACAACGGCTTGGAAGCCGACCTTAGGCAATTCTTTGACTATATAAAGAATACATGGATAGAAGGTATTGGATTAAGTTTGTAAATTGATTGCCATTGAGTAGAAACATAACTCTTTTCAATTTGATACAAATGTTTATTTGCTTTTCAATCAAAACTGTTTGTGCCTGTTGCACTTTGCGTAGGCCTAATTTAATATTTACAATGCATGAAATTGTATGAACCTATTCTATAAATTAACTTATTCATAATGATACAGTACTTCTTTATATCTTTGTTAAACGACATTTTAATCCAAGCAAAATAACCTACAAATAAATTTATAAATTTTGTTAAAATTATACATAAATCTTACTTTACCTACCCAATTCTACGTTTAGGCCTACCACATTTCATACTAAAAATTCAATTAATCACGAATCTTTCAATTACCAAAATGTTGATGTTATTACTAGTCTTTTCCATTTTAGGCGTGGGTGCTCAACACCTGTCGGTGTTTAAACAAGCTCGACGGACAAACAATGATCAAGAAGCATACCATCGTAATTTGATGAGGAAAATGAGACACGCCCACCCGAATATATGGGTATTTGCAGGTAGAACTTAATTTACTATTGGTGAAGCCCCTCAACAATATATCTACCGGAATGTGTATTATATTGGACCTAACAAACAAAGTAAATTATTGTCGAATCCATGTTTAGATTGAATGAAATACGACGTCACTGATAAAAATCATTGTTTGGTTCGTGGATCATTCACCTTGTATGTAATATTCTATGTTACATGATTTGGATGCAAAGAAGTTAATTACAGCTAATATGTAATTGTTTCTTTTAGAATTTCTTGAGTAAAATTTTTTAAGTGTTTCATTTTCAAATATTTAGTAGATTGTGTAGTATTGTGAAAAGTATCGTTCGTATGTAACTTTTAAGATTAATTTTTTTACATCGATCACCAGGTAGACAGTCATCGCTAGGTGGAATAAAATTAAATTACTTAGTGTACATAGTCAATGCTATTAACATATACCTGTGTTTATATCTTCACCTTTTTGTGTAATTATTTTTTATTATTTTTTGATATTTCGATAACCCATGCTTTAACTTTTTATAAACGCAGAGTAGATCAATGTCGACGTATACAGAACCAAAGTTTGAAATGTAATTAATATAATTATAAATCATAACTGATTGTCTCTTAATATTTGTCTTTGATTTACATTTCAGTGACTTTGAAGAATGTTGAACACTCATATCGACAAAAATATCATAGGCTAATAAACGGAGGTGTCGTCCCTGCCAAAAGACCAGCCTATTTGGCCCAGGACAAACATGTTGCGGACGCAACAAACAAGCTGGTGGAGGGGCTCTACACTGTGCTGGATTTCCTCCACAGGACCAGCCATGCCGTCAACGGTTTGATGAATACTGGCGTTCCAACTCAAAACCAACCTCTAGACGAGGAAGACAATGCTGAAGATGTTGGGCCTCCTCCAAATGAACCAGTAAATTTCGGTAAATAAATAAATAATATGCATATATGTTTATATTGCTATTGATATGTCACTTATATTACTACTACCTATTCAATTTAACAAACTGGAGGAATCTTTAAGCTATATGTTATTGACATTACCACTGCAGCTATACCATCATAAACTAATTGTTATAATCTTAATTTTCAGTGTTGTTTAAAAACCCTCCTTTCTGTATTTTCAGATGAAGAAATGCTGGACATTAGACAAGGAATCCAACCCGCCATCAGAGGTCGAGGTCGAGGCGGAGCTCGTGGAAGGGGACGCGGAAGAGGGAGAGGCGGAAGAGGCCGTGGCAATAATATCGGTGGACAAGCGTTTGCTGGTGGTAATGTGCATGCAATACATAATGGTTGATCATAGTCGGGGGGCAATAGAACAGGCGGTGAAGATCAAGCAAATTAACATGAAGTTAAATGATGAGAAAAAAATCAGGTGGCTTACTAAAACACTTGGTCTTGACACACCTGTTCTATTGTCCCCGCATATAGGGCCTATAGCTTCATATATAAATAGTACTATACTACAATATTATAGTACTAACTAAAACAATATATAGATTGCATTGGACCAAATATCAATAAATCGCATCCTACAAGACTTTCTGTTGAATTGCCTCTGCAATCACTCAAGAAATTTTTAACAGTTCAAAACACAAAATTTTTACTTTAGAGATTTTCAAGCTTAAAATCTACTTTAGTGTTCTTCAAGGCAGCATAACTGCATATTTGTAATATTTATCATAGGGAGAATAGACAGATATTTTGCTATTTATGAGCACGTAACGAAATTTTGCTTACAGGTTCATCCGGTCAAAATTAATGTTACTAATTTTGAAATTGGTCTAAGTACGCAGGTCTGCTGCGACGTGCGGTATTTATTTTTATTTGAACTCTACTTTTACTGTTTGTTTACTTCTACTGTTGTTTGTTAGTCCTTAACATCATGCGACAAAATGCATTACTTAATTTTTCATATTGATGTTAACTTTCAGATGTGGATGACAACGTTGATGACCCTCCAGCACCTGCAGTGGCACGTGGGCGTGGGCGTGGCAGAGGACTTGGGAGAGGCGGGGCTGCCCTACGAGGTGGCGGTGGTAGAGGTCGTGCCGCTCTAGCGCAAGGGAACAACGATGGTAAACAGTTAATTTTTATTTTGTGCATAGGCCTACTGAATACTGGAACTGACGAATAACAAATAGTACTCTTCGGCAGGCCTACATATATTGTTACAACTAACTTTGTACAACTAAATCTACAGCTCTAATTCCCGAATGCCGCCTCGCGGCCGTGGCCGTAGCGCTAGGCGAGTTTTATGTATGAAGAGGTTTACGGGAATCGTGTTTTAAAATTAACTCATTAAGATAGAGATTGACTGTGAACTTTTTATAAACGTAGAAAGAAGGATCTCGTCTTCTCTAGTTTTAGAATTTTTAAATAAAATTCATAATTCCAGCTATAACTGTCTAAAATCATTTGTTTTTTCGATGCAAATGCTTAAAAAGCTTTTTGCAAATACGTTTCCTAGTGAGTACCTATGAGCAAAGTCCATGTCAAATTTCAGCCCCGGATGTCCTAAAGTAATTTTGCAAAGTAATTTTGTGGGGCGGAGCCCTAAAGTGCTTGAAAAATATATTTGCAAAATCGTTTCTCAGTGAGAGTACCTATGAACAAAGATAATCGTCCATGTCAAATTTTAAATACATGTAGGCTATTACAGTAATTGTGAGCTTCTGTGGGGCAGAGCCCTAAAAACATTATAAACATAAACATTATACCTCACTACTGGTTACTTCTATGATTATAAGCATTTGCTTGCATGAAACTTTCAATTCTTTAAATTACAGCTGTTAATTTTGTAAACAATAAATTTCTAAAACCGGACACTGCACCATTGTATGCCCTCTGGGTCAGAGTCCTTTGGACAGATTTGCATCAAACTTCACTCAAACCATCCTTGAATAATGCTTAATAATGCCTGAAAGTTTCATTACAATGTCGAGCAGTTTCGGAGTCCATAGGCAACATACATACATATACATATATATATATATATATGTGTGTGTGTGTGTGTGTATATGTATATGTATACTTCCTTTTTATAGATATAGATATATACATATACAAGTGTCCGTGGTATTGGTTGTTAAATTATAAACAAGATTTTTTATACTGATAACTTTTGAAGGAGACCTCCGATTTTGATGAAATTTGGTATGAAGGTGTAAGACCAGGTCTAGTTTCATGAGTTCGCGAACCAGAATTGTCGGGTTATGGGAACGGGGTTTTATGGGGTTTCAAATGGGGTTTTGGCATTTTTCGGGCCTCAATTTTCAAAATTCATCAATTTTAACTGAAACCATTTAAAAGAGCTTAAAAAACAAACAATTTGGTATTTTGAATTTTTATCTTAGTGTAACTGGTTACGCACGGGTAACATCCAAAAATGTTTTCCCATGCTATTCTCATGGGATATCTGGAGAAACCTATTTCTTTGTTACTTATAGATGCAGTATAAATAAATCTAATTTGGTATGTAAATTAACTAAATAGGGTTTAACTTATACTTCCTTACAAAACCCATATGGCGGCAAACCTACATACTAACCCCCATGGGGTTTATGGGGAAAATAAAAAATTTACAGAGCTTGATACAATTTTGTTTTTACCTTTACCAATTATTGATTAAATTGAAGATTTTCTAATAACACCCCATGGCAGCAAACCTACCTACCAATCCTATGGTATTTTTATGGGAAAAGTTAATAATCTGAAATTCTATTGGAAATTCGCTGAGTACGCAGGTCTGCTGCGACGTGGGTATTTTTGAATTCATTGTTACTAGTGAATACATAGGCTACAGTACCAAGTCTAAAATATACATTATCATTTTATAACACATTACAATTACATTATGTACTTATTTGTAGGTATTGAAGACCCATACAGGGATTACAGGGTAGTGCCAACATTGGAGGTCCCCATGAAATTCATGGGTTTGAGGGAAATTGAGCGTCAGGCCAATGAACTCTCAGCCGGGATCTCTTCCCTTCCGCCTGACGACCAGACAAGCGAGTCCAATTGCTGCCTGGTCTGCCAGACCAACAAATCCAGCAGAATTTGTAGCCCTTGTGGGCACGCAGCTTTTTGCCACGGCTGCGCCACTACCTACGTGCAGCGTAATCGTTATTACTGCACCATACAAATGAATGGCGAAATAGAGGAAGTCAACGTAAGACTTCCATTGATTTGCCCGTCATGCAGGGCTATAATTGGGCAAATAATCAGGGTTTATAACCATTGATTTAAATATAAATACCTTTTCATAGTATTATAGTCTATATCTTGCCTTTTTTTCTCCTCCCTTTTTTCATTACACCTGTATCTAAAGATAAAATTTACAAACCTCCAAAAGCAATGAAATAAACAAATAATGCACAAGATTATTTGTAAGCTTCAAATGGCAATTTTTGTTAGATTATGTGCTGACGTCTGTTGATATCAGTATTCAACGTAAATTTGTAAAACATTTACGTAAGAAAGTGTTGTGTTTTTGTGGTAAAACCATAATATACGGAATTTGATAAGTGACAAAACTTTCTTGTTTAGGCCTATGTCGGTCTAAAATGTTGGAAATTTTGTATATGCAAAACCATGTATACGATGGTGTGCATTATTAGATATATTTAAGGCATAATTTCTATTTTAAAAGACACGATCTCATTAAGCCGCGTTCGCACTGACCGAACATTAGTGGAGTCGGTGGCGAACTTGTTCGCCGAACACAAATAATCAACGAACATTTCTAACCAACAATTTCTGACCATCTAATTTACATTAGAAATAAATAGCAACAAACAAGCAAATGTTCGGCAGATGACTGTTCGGTGAACATGTTCAGCTAATGCTAACGCTGTTTTATATACAACTGCTTTGAAATAAGATTGAAATTTTTTTTTAACTGTTTAATTTTTTTTAGAACTGTTTAGACTAACAAATAACCTCAAAATAAAAATTTTTTGTTACAAAAATACATTCATTTCACCAGCTTGTGAAATATAGTTCAAAGTTACCATTGGCAATACAAATATGAGATTAAACTTTACCCTCCAAAGAAGGGGGTTGAACCATCGATTTACCGTACCTTATCATCATACCTTACTGGCTGGGTGGCGCAGTGGTAGCCACTGATTATACAACTACGAAGATCTGGTGGTAGAGTGGCAACTACATAATCTGCAGGTCCCCGGTTTGATACTGAGTATAAAGTCTTTGGTAATTTAATAATAGTTCAATATTGGACCCAGTTTCAGTTGGACATTGAGCTATTAAATATTACAGATCTTTGACAAATAAGTCACCTGATCTTTGTCAATAACAAAGCTACACCTATAAAAATCCATTACACATAAACCTCAGTATCAGGTAAAAACCTACTACAGTGTGGTCCCTGACTTCAAATAATGTCACAATATTGTTAGTGATTAATAATACCCACAGCTACCGACGTTCATTGTTGAATGTGTTTTCAAAGAGAATCTGAAATCGTAAAAACCGACAGTAAGGAAGTCGTCGATAGAATTACGGAACTTATCAGTTACAGGGCCGCCGAGAGGGGGGGGGGGGCAGGGGGGCAGTTTGCCCCGGGCCTCAAGAGACAGGGGGCCTCATCTTCAGGCGTATTTTTTCCATCTATGGTAGCAAAATTTAATCTCTGCACAGGCTATGTAGTAACACCATGTATTTTTGAAAACCTATCTTCTAACCGTAACAAAGTATAGCCTATGACCTTATATACAGGCCTATCAGCCTGTATGAGTCTCCGTGGTTTAAAGCTCTGTGTCGGTAAACAGACGCCGCGGCGCCGCGCCCGCCGCCTCGTGCTGTGCCGGTATTTGACAGCTATACCATTGCAAAAATATTATATTTTGCAACCGATCCTTCACGGCTTCGACTAATATTATCGTGCCTGCGTTTGTTGGTCCATCCAAGTATGTAAGATAGAAGAGATATATAAGATAAAAGTGTCTTTTAATAATGCCATAAATGAATTTGACATATTGAAGGCAAGAAAGAAACGTTTGCTAGTTGGTAGTTTTTGTGAACGCTACATAGTTTTAGTTAAGAACCAACACTGAATTATCTAATGTATTAGGGGTGAAGTTGAGGGTTAGTCTTGTCTTGAGTAAATGGGACCTTGCGTAATTCTTTCAAATTTGTAAATTAATTATAAAGCGAAAGAAACTAATTATAAGTTCAAAAAGCGTTTAGTAAACAAAAAATGTAATTAATTAACCATTTATGCCTAAAACAACGCAGTAGCTCTCCAATAAGCACTCTCAAACCCAGCCAAAGTGCCAGTTTGATCAAACTAGTTCATGTAGGCCTACTGTAAACCTAAGTACATTTATCCTAGCTATATCTTAGAATAATACAAATAAAATATGTATGAATCAAGAAAAGAAAGCAAATTGTGTGCATAGATACAAAATAAATATCCAAACAAATAAAAATAAAAAGGTGTAGCCTATATTGCATCTGGTTCGAACACAGACGGCAGGGATTCACCGACCGGGGGGGGGGACTCTGGAACTCTGCCCCGGGCCACAAAAATTCTCTCGGCGGCCCTGATCACTTAACCTAAATTGCTATAGCGTAGCCCTTTTAATTATGTAATATTTCACTCTTGAAAGTTAAAAACCTTTCATTATAACACTGATCTACTCATTTGCCATACTATTTTGGGAACCAACAACGCTATTGTAGTGCCTTGTTTAAGCAGAATCCAACATTGATTTTCATAGGAAAACGATTTCACATGTGTATTCATTATTAGACACAATTTACAAATACGAGATAACATGTGTAGGGGCCACATGATCCATCCAGTTAAATAATCTCTTAAAAGTGCTTGTACTGCATCCTGTTGTTAAGCATGGTATAACAATTTCGATTGACTTTAATTGTAGACCAAATTTAAACATGTGATTAAATGTCAACCAGGACTGCGGAGAACTCCAGCAGTTCTCCCCAGTCCTGATGTCAACGAAGTTTGAGATAATATTGACGGATAGCGCCGCTTTTTCAGACTTTCGGCCCTTCACTGTGACTAGCGATGCCCATAAGAATCTGCAGTACCTCGGCATTTTGTACTGTATTTGATATTTTGTCCCATAAGAACAATGTTAAATAAACAACACTACAGCGAGTTTGTTTTTCGTCGGAAAATTCCAAACTAGATGTCATTTTTTAGCGAATTTCCCTATAGTATATTTCATTTGAGGTGATATAAAATTAATAAAAAATTATCGATTAAAATTACTATGGTCAATCATAGATATAATTAATTAATGAATCAATTAAGAGTTTAAAGAGACAGTAGCCCTAGCACTTTATAAAGCAGGTTTTCTTGTCAATAGGGACATAAAAACTCATTGGCGTCATCGGGCCATCGTTTTAAAACCAAACCAAGACAGACAGTTCGATACTAATTTGATGTTCTTTAGCTAGATGTTCTTCTGAAGAACTTTTTACGTTATTTATGTTTTCCTCACGTCATTTTGGACATGCACAGTTATTTTTCTCGAGTTCCTTTTGCCAAACCCTTTATTTAAGACCACCGAGTGAGTTCTACAAATTGTTAAACACTCACAATTTCAATGAACAAGGATATTGAAAAGGTAAAACATTGTATTTCTATTAGTTTGGATTAAGTAAATAATATTGACTACATGTGAAATTACCTGATCATAGATTAAAGTTATCGTTTTAGCGTTCAGCAGCTGAAACAAAATATACTCGTTTCTATATTTCTATTTTGAAGAAAAAAAAACTTTCTAATAAGATTTTGGTAAGGATACATAAATAACATAATTTCTTCTCTCGGGTGTCCGCCGAGAGAGCAGAGAGAGAAAGAGTGAGAGAGGGGATTAAGCCAGGGTACGATAGTGTCGTCACCGTGGCGGGCTACGGGCGACGATACTCCGTCGTACCCCCGAAAATATATTTATTGCACCCAAACGGGAGCAGGTCAAAAACCGGCCCGTTGTCGTACAATCACGCAGGTGGATGTCTCCTGGCGCTCATACAGAGTCCTTATCGCTCCGAACTTCCGGTGCCTCCCTCGGTTTATTCCAATATTATGTCATTGTACTTTTTCGTCTGGGTCACAATATTTTCAGTTGCTATAAGTTTATTTGTAGCGGATAATATGTAGCATTAAGTAATGTTGTTATAGGCCTACCTACATTTATACCATCATTACCAAATACTGATTCACTATGTTAACCAAACATTATAAAAAAAAAAAACAAACGAGGTGAAGTTTGTTTGTGTCACATTTAAACAGTGAAAATAGAGGATAAACGTTTTAGAATATGGATGATATATACATGATAATTTTCACGTCGCTCACTTTTCCCCATAAAACCATAGAATATAACGCTCCTTTGTCTCCAAACTTTCCTTAACGTCGAATGCGAAAACTTGTGATTCGTTTTTACAAGGTAAATCAATTAATACAAGAACAATTATTACATTACCTAACTTGATATAGAGGAATCAATTATTAGAGTGCGGAATGTATCTGATAGATTACAAAGACGTGCCTTCCCGGGTGCGGATGTATTCGATCGGTTACATACATATAGAATTCTATAGTTACATATAACAATGTCAAGGTAATGCGACTGTTTCTCCTCTAGCGTTTGAGAAGGAAACACATATTGTGCATTAGTGTGTAGGTAAGGGTATTGAGTTTTTAATTTTGCTCTAGTTAAGATTTCTTGTGATTAGTTTATATTCTCCAGGTTTTTTAATTCCGTGTTATCGTTGGAGGATTGTAAATATCGTTCAGCATGTTTGATAATACAAGCGCTATTAAGTGGAAGGGGTAATCATGTGACCACTAGCGCTAGCGAATTAGCGCGTTATTAGCGGTGTGTGGACGATCTATAGCGCTAGTCGCCACTCGCCATTGTTGTTTGTCAACCAAGGTGGCAAGAATGTCTGAACTAAGTGAAACTTGACAGGGTTATAGTTTTTATTGTTACAAATATAAACATTTAAAACTCATCCTTTTTTGTATGATACTTCGGATACAAATTACAACAAAAGAGTTAAGAGAAATAGCCATAATTCAAAAAATTATCAGAAGATTTACAATTAATTAACGATGAGCGCAAGTGACCCATGCGGCCCTTGTTCATTTATACATAGCAAGGTATGATATAAGAAGAATGACAAAAATTCTATTAAATTTCTATTGCTATCACGCAAAGTGTTTGTGCACAATTTGCCTAAGAATTTTTAATTAAAATTTTTAAAAATTACCTTATTACAATTAAAATACATTATCTAGTTAAAAGCAAAATAAGGAATTGAAGACTGAATATTGTGGACTTATTGATCTGACTAACGTGTTTTTATTGTCGTAACACAATGTATGAAATTTGATATCACACACTTATGTATCACACACTCATAGTGTGTGTTTAAATGTGTTATGTACACTTATGTAAAGATTGCCATTGGAAATTCGCTAAGTACGCAGGTCTGCTGCGACGGGGGCATTTTAATTTAATTGTAAATAAATTCACACACGCTCAACAAGAAAATGTTTGAAACTTGACATTCCGCAGCTCCGACTAACTAAAACTGTAACACCATACCTTGTAAATTGTATACATATTGTTACGGCCCGTCGGGAACAGTTCCCAGAAACAGTCCCCCGTATCGGCTCGAAGCGCCGTCGAGAAAATTCCAGACCCGACGGGGCAGGTCAACCGCCGCGGCGACAGTGTAAACAACCTTGACGTGAATGGCGCGGCGAATACAGTGGAGTTCCCGAAACGTCTGGAGGCGTCCGGCTTCGAGAATGATCCTAGCCGTTTGGGATAAAAGGCCTACCTGAGCAGCCCTGCCAGTCAGAGTCAGTCAGTGTGTCAGTCAGTGATAACCAGTGCGCGTGAGGTCGACGTGTGTCAGTGCGTCTCTCGACCCGTGACAGTGCGACTGTGACCGCGTGTGAATAGTGAACTGTGAACTGTGTCAGTGATTGTGACAGAGTAACCAGTGACATTTATAGTGATAGTGCTAGCGCATTTGTACTGATAGGACACTCTCTGTAAAAACCCTGTAAGTTAGATAGTTAGTTGTAAAACTGTAGCTAGTTAGGAATTAGATAGGTTTAGCTAGGTATTTAGCAGAAATTTGCATCTGTGTTAATTAATCTAATTTGTAATAAATTATAGTTAGTTGTTGAAATCGCCAAGTGTTATTGATTAGAACCCGTAAGCCCGTAACAATTGGTGTCAGAAGTGTAGATATTTTGGCGATTTCATTTTAAAGAAATTTTATAATAATTGTTGAGTACGTTTATATTAGTAATTCCCCTGTTAAAAGGCTGTCAATTTAATTATTTCTAAGTTTGTAATAGAGTTGATTTAGTAAGATAATTTCTATTGGTTTGTATTGCATAAACATTTGTCAAAACTAATTTTAAATTTTTGTTTCATAATTATATATTTAGTTTGTATTTTATTAGAAATGGCTTTCAAAAAGGCAAAGCTTGTAGAGTTAAAAGTCGTAGATCTTAAAAGAGAATTAGAAGAACGTGACCTTGATACTTCTGGTACAAAAGCAGTACTCCAACAACGCCTACACCAAGCTTTGCTTGATGCGGGTGAAAATCCAGACACTTTTCTTTTTGACACTTCCGATCTGAATAAAATGATTGTAAGCCTAGAAGATAAAATCTTAGAAAGTAACAAATGTCTAGAAGATAAAATGTTAGAAAGTAACAAATGTTTAGAAGATAAAATGTTAGAAAGTAACAAATGTTTGAAAGAGGATATGTTAGTAAGTAACAAATGTTTGAAAGAGGAAATGTTAGAAAATAATAAAAATTTAAAAGAAGAAATTGTAGACAAACTGGAGGAATATTCAAGTAAGGTTGCAAGTTTGGAGAGTGATATTGTTACGTTTAAAGGGGAAATCAGTGAAATAAAGGACAAAATAAATGTAATTGAAAACAATTTGGAGGATAAAATTTGTGTTATTGAGAAAAACTTAGAAAGTAGGTTAGTTAATAAGCTTAGAATAAGTACGGATGCAAAGGAGAGTCCCGCGTTGAGCCCTGCGTCAACGTCATCAGGGAGCGCCAACGCCACGACGCCGCGGCAGGTTGTGGTCCCAGAGGCGGCGGACTACAGGACGACAACAGGAGTGACAGTGAACCCGCATACTACCGTCCCTGTCTTCGATGGTAAAACTCCATGGGAGGACTACATGACACTTTTCGAGACGGCAGCAATGGTCCATGGTTGGCCCGAGCATACCAAGGCTTCTGTTTTATGCTTGTCTCTTCGGGGCGATGCATTGGCTATCCTACAGACGATGCCAATGTCGGAGCGACAGAACTATGCTGCGCTGGTGAACAGACTCGAAATGCGCTTTGGGAAACGGCACATGGATCAGCTCTACCGGTCACAGCTGAGGAACAGGATCCAGAAGCCCAACGAATCACTGCAGGAGTTCGAGGCAGATATCGCCCGCCTGGTGAGGAATGCGTATCCGTCGGTCACTGACGACGTCTACGAAAGCCTTGCAGTGGACAAATTTCTGGACGGATTGCGAGACCCAGAGACACAACAAGCTGTTAAACTCGCTCGACCCAAGACACTCAGCGAGGCGCTGACCCAGGCACTGGAGTTCGAAGCTGTTCGTCAGTCAGTCCGAGGGCAGGCTCGAGTACGCTCCATGGAAGCTGATACCCCCCCAACCATTGACATCGCATCGATTGTGAAACAAGTACTGGAAGCGCTGAAAACTCGAAGGAAGCAAGTTTCCCATTGGAGTTGTGGCCAAATAGGACACCCTAGAAGCAAGTGTACGGCAACCACCCAAGAGAGAGTTGCGTTGGTGAACCGAGTCACTGTAGTTGACGATACCTGGCAGGGAGAGGAGCTGTCTAAGGACCAGCAAGAAGACCCAGACTTGACGCACATACTGAAGTGGAAGTTGGACGTCAATGGAAGACCTTCGTGGCAGGACGTTGCTCCGTTTTCCAAGAACGTGAAAACATATTGGGCACAATGGGACTCGATTCTGGTGGACAATGGAGTGTTGAAACGAGCGATCGAGTCGTTGGATGGGGATCGCAGTAAACTTCAGGTCATCGTTCCAAAGAAGAGGGTTCCCGAGATACTAAAGGAACTACACGACGGAGCTTCAGGAGGCCATCTTGGAGTCCATCGGACACTGGCAAAGGTGCGTGAGCGGTTTTATTGGGCCAATCAGAAGGCTGATGTGCTGGATTGGTGTCGAAGATGTACTACATGTGCCGCATCAAACGGACCAACAAACAAACGGAGGGCCCCGATGAGAAAATACAATGTAGGAGCGCCATTCGAACGAATCGCTATTGATGTATCCGGACCATTCCCTGTCTCAGACACAGGAAACCGATTTATTCTGGTGGCCATGGATTACTTCAGCAAATGGGTGGAGGCCTACGCACTCCCAAACCAAGAAGCAATCACGGTTGCTGACGTCTTAGTCAAGGAATTTGTCAGCAGATTTGGAGTCCCCTTGGAGCTTCATTCAGACCAAGGAAGAAACTTTGAGTCGGCTGTATTTACCAGAATGTGTGAAGTCCTTGGCATCCGGAAGACTAGAACCACACCTCTTCACCCGCAGTCTGACGGCATGGTGGAGCGTATGAACAGGACTATAGGAAGATACTTGTCAAAGGTTGTCTCTGAACATCAGCGAGACTGGGACCAATACCTGCACCTGTTCCTGCTAGCCTACCGCAGCTCTGTTAATGAGACCACCGGACAGACACCGGCCAGTGTGGTTTTTGCCCGAGAACTGCGCCTGCCCTGTGATCTACAGTTTGGATTCACACCGGATGAAGAAGTGGTTGGTGAAGATTATGTCTCTCATCTACGGAAGCGGATGGACGAGATTCACGAGAAAGTCCGGTTCAACGTCCTTGGAGCGAGTGACAGAATGAAGGAGAGATACGACATAAAAGCCGAGAAGGGAGGTTACGAACCTGGAACTCTGGTATGGCTTCATAATCCTCGGAGGCGACGTGGGTACTCGCCGAAACTCCAAAGTTCTTGGGAAGGGCCATACACGATCATAAGTCGAATAAACGATGTAGTCTACCGAATCCAAAAACTACCAAAGGGAAAACCGAAGATTGTTCACTTTAACAGACTCGCCCCGTACAAAGGAGACCATGACAGACCAGAGGAACAGCAAATCAGGAACTTCCGTATAACACCATCCGACTTTGAAAAGGAAATGCCGAAGCCCCTGGACAGCCGTGGGTATGGAGTGATTAGGTTGCAACATAGGGACATATTCAACTTACCTACAGAGTATGCCCTGGCTCACTGCGTGGCTGAAGATTTGAGAATGTCCCGTGGCTTAGCCACTGTCTTCAGGAAGAAGTTCGGAGGAACCGAAGAGCTCGAGCGTCAAGGACCCAGCGTCGGTAAGTCACTCCACCTCAATCAACATGGCAGACACCTGTTCTACCTGGTCACCAAGAAATCACCGAACACTAAAGCTTCGTACCTCTCCCTCAGGCAGAGTCTTGAGGATTTGCGGGAAAAGCTCCTACGCCTGAAGAAGACCAAACTGGCAATTCCCAAGTTGGGAAGTGGATACGACGGTTTGGACTGGAATATTGTAAGAAAGATGATTGAAGAAATCTTCGCTGGAACCAACATCACCGTCGATGTCTGCATGTTCAACCCCTGGAGAGCTGGATGCAGGATCAGCTCTAGTAACGGCAAGGCAGAGTCTGTTCTGGGACAGAACAGTCTTGAGGAGGGGGTAGTGTTACGGCCCGTCGGGAACAGTTCCCAGAAACAGTCCCCCGTATCGGCTCGAAGCGCCGTCGAGAAAATTCCAGACCCGACGGGGCAGGTCAACCGCCGCGGCGACAGTGTAAACAACCCTGACGTGAATGGCGCGGCGAATACAGTGGAGTTCCCGAAACGTCTGGAGGCGTCCGGCTTCGAGAATGATCCTAGCCGTTTGGGATAAAAGGCCTACCTGAGCAGCCCTGCCAGTCAGAGTCAGTCAGTGTGTCAGTCAGTGATAACCAGTGCGCGTGAGGTCGACGTGTGTCAGTGCGTCTCTCGACCCGTGACAGTGCGACTGTGACCGCGTGTGAATAGTGAACTGTGAACTGTGTCAGTGATTGTGACAGAGTAACCAGTGACATTTATAGTGATAGTGCTAGCGCATTTGTACTGATAGGACACTCTCTGTAAAAACCCTGTAAGTTAGATAGTTAGTTGTAAAACTGTAGCTAGTTAGGAATTAGATAGGTTTAGCTAGGTATTTAGCAGAAATTTGCATCTGTGTTAATTAATCTAATTTGTAATAAATTATAGTTAGTTGTTGAAATCGCCAAGTGTTATTGATTAGAACCCGTAAGCCCGTAACAATATTTTATATAAACTCAGTCAGTCAGTCCTGGACACTACACTTACCAATTTTAAAAATAAGGTAATAATATGGCTGTAACCAAATCCATTTTCTTCTTCTTCTAGATTTATGAACAGTAATTTAGATATAGTAGTTTGAGTTCTGTGCAATATTAATAAAGGTATTTAAGTATTTCAATTTTGACGTATTTTTTTTGTATGACAATGCCCATTTCTTGTAAAGGATCAAAGGCAAATAAATTATATCAATTTACCTGACACCTCAAACGTTAAAATCCGTAAAAAAAAAAAACTAACTATGGGGAACGAAAGAAACCCCGTCTATTTTTAAATAGCTAACTTGTTACTGCTCCGTATTTAAATTTAATTTAAAATATTTATTTTCTAAAAAAAATAAAACAAAAAACAATCTAACAAATAATCTCATACCACAAAACCTACTCATAAACATTTTTATGAATATCGTAATACTTTAAACTATTAACGAAATCTAAAACAAAGTGATTACCCCAGTCAATAACTTCATAATGTATAATATTGCAATTAAACTATAATTGAACTTCAATTCAAGTTAATGTAATTAACTTATTTGTTTTAATGATCTAGAGATTTAAAGTTTAAGCTAAAGTTGAAATATGATTAGAAGTGCGCGGCGGAGACGACTGCCGCGGAAGCGCCTGCAACGTGAGCGAGGCAACCTACGCGACGCGCATCATGCGGGTTTTGACTCAGACTGTACACCTGGTAGTTGTGAGACCTGGTAGTTGTGAGGCGCTCGCTTTATTTATATAAAAGACCTGGTAGTTGTGATCCCTGGAAGTTTTGATGCCTGGAAGTTATGATTTCTTATAATTTTGTATTGAAATAATCAGACCTGGGAGAAGTGAGACCTGGTAGTAGTGATGTTGTTAATATTTATTAAATTTTAGCGACCTGGAAGTTATGAAACCTGGAAGTAATGAAACGCTCCCGTTCAAACCTTATCAGCCGGTTTGTCGATTCTTGTTTGTTTTACATAAACCACTATATTTTTTGGGTTAATTTGAACTGGAATCTTTAAAAAAAAAGCATCATTTGAAATATGACTTTCAAAGTTTTACGGTCTTTTAGTTCTGCTTGCTAAAAGTCAGCCATGTCACCGATAATTGCATCAAACGCATCTCAGCCTGCTGCCGCGACAGTAGCTGGCTAGACTATTGCTAGATACTCGCACAATCTCTAATCTCTCTTTCCCATTATACAAATATTTTCTACTAGAATACTATGGTATGTGATACGTAGGTTTCAATTCCCGAGTCCGCGCATTCCTCATCAATACTTACTCCTCCTGCAGTAGTTTCTCATTGTCCCACTCCCGGCGCCACCGTCCATCCGCTGCTCGCTGCCGTTGTATTCTCGCCTCATCTATTTTCATCCTCTCCGCCCGCCACTCCTCCTCCTCATTCCGCCTGCTCCCTCCCCCTCCACCCCGCCTACCCCTCTCACCGCGGTACTCCATTCCTCCCTGCAGACAGAACGAGGACAAACAATCAGAATCAAATTTGATTGAAAGTCAAGGAAGGTACCTGTGACGGATGACGGATGATACTCCACTACCCTTACATGTGCCAATAAGCCTGGTCAATGATCTAAAGACGTCCAGCAAAGTACCATTAACACAATTTTTTTAATAAGCAAGCCAAAGGTACGAATCATCCAGGATCGAATATGGGACTAATAGTTTGTGAGGCCAGAGCTCTACCGCTAGCTATCACACTTGGTAATTGGTTTTATACATAATTTCTGCAGCTTAGGTTAAACTAGTAACAGCAAACATGTACTAGACCAACAAAATACAACATGAAAAAATTTTCAAACAAATTTACAATAATGCAGAAATAAATTTGCAAGATTGTTAATATGTAAAAAGGCTCTATGAAAATCACAACAATTTTGTTAGTTGATGTGTATAACCGATGTGCACTTCACTACACTAGACCCGATCATTAGCACTGTCAAAGTTTTAATCAATTGATGAAATTCTCAATGCAAACACTTAATTATCTATCTATAGTTAAAGTAACAGAATTTGAGGTTATAGTGGTCTTAGCCAGGTCTGTCTTATGTAAGACATCTGTCTCTTTTGGAGGTAAAAAAATTGTTGTTACGGTAACGTATTTTGCTAAAGTTCAGAAAATTTAACATAATAATCCCATTTATTCCACAAATTAATTAAAGTATCAGTTTGACGACTATTAATAAAATTCAGTGTACGTTTGACTATTCTTCACAAATTCCTTGGCTTTAGTTAATCCTTTCTAAAAAGCACAAATGTTTCTTGTGACCTGTATTTCTGTTCTTGCTCAGTTATAGCAGCACAACTGAATTTTGACGAGTGTGAAACCACACTTAAAACAGTAATTGAATAACTGCCCTCCTTAAGAGTCATCTTCACCCCTGTGCCAGTAGCCCATTGTTGCGCAGTCGGCAATGTTAACCATACGGCTTTTAATGCAAATTTGGTATTTGATTCCCCTGTTTTGGACGCCGTTTTTCAACAAATTTTCTTTAAACTTGGTAAGTGTTTAGTTGAATAGTTATATTAGGTCCCTCATACCTCGAAATTTTGAAAATTTTACTAAATTTTGACATATTACTAAAGAAAATAGAGTTACTTTGCGACGTCACAGAGAGTAATATTTGTTAAATTTTCAAAATTTCGAGGTATGAGGGACCTAATATAACTATTCAACTAAACACTTGCCAAGTTTAAAGAAAATCGGTTGAAAAACGGCGTCCGAAACAGGGGAATCAAATACCATGTTTTGCATTAAAAGCCGTATAGTTAACATTGCCGATTGCGCAACAATGGGCTACTGGCACAGGGGTGAAGATGACTCTTAAGGAAAAAAGCAACGTCATTCCGAGAAAAATTTATCAAAGAGCCACAAAAAACTCTCACCCTCCTCCTGCCCCTTTGGAATTCCCGGCCGCCACCGCGGAAGTTGTCTCTGTTGTCTCGATTATCTCGGTTGTCGCGCTCATCCCGACGGCCACGCTCTGGTTCTCTCTTCGTCTCTCTGCTGTCCTTTGCGGGTTCGTCGCGCTCGTCATCGTACAAGAAACTCCTCGGGTCAGGGGGTGGGCCTCCGCCTGCCTGCAAACATACATACTATTAATGATTTTTTTAAACTAGGCTTTATATAAAAATTTTAAATGTTTCAAATTTGAATAATTTCTTGGCTGCCAGAAGCCGATTAAATCGGGACATTATTCTACTACGAGAACTGCGAGAAGCCGTTCTCAGCTCCATACTTCGGCGCAAGAACTGCCAGCGGCTGATCTCATCATTATGGTTGGTTCCTAAGTCGTCATAGCAACCAAATGAGTACTCAGATAATTTTCTTCCATTTAACAACAATGAGTTGAATGATGTGAGAATCGATATATTGTTTGTTCTGATGATATAGTTATTTAGGATGATGGCCTAGTGATAAAACCAACTTTTTTTAACGCATCATAACCTGAAATATAAAAAACTTCAAATTTTTAAATCTTTTACTTTTATGTAATTTTTAACTGGAAGGACAACTATTGCAAAAAAGGTGTCCTAATAACTATCATGGACACTTGATTGAATTCTCTACAATTTAAGGTTTCGATAATTTAAATTAAATATACAATAACTAGTTATCTACTTACACTAATTCAAACTTTAGTATTTTTTTCAGTTTACAGGGAAATTGAGATTTAACTATTATTTAATAAATAATAGCTAATAGTACTAGTCATTGTTTGAAATATATGTAAAAAACACTATTTTGCAAAGAATAAAGAATTAAGTTTTTTGAGAACAGATATCAAGTGAAAAACGTATCAGTGATTGGACTCATGTTTGGCTCAAGAGGAACCTTAACTATAGAAAAACTTTCAAAATTTCTAAGTCAGTTGAGCAAACATTAGTAATATCAATTCATAAAATAATTTTGAGAAACCACTTATTCAGCAAAAATCAGTTGTAAATTGTTAATTTCAAACAAATAAATTTGAAAGATGTCTACACATATCATGTATATAAGCATCAAAATCACAAATGAAAATTTAGCACACATATACTAATTTAAATATAAATAAATTTCTTTATTAATTTTTCAATTTATACCATTCCCTTTGATATATTTATTACACTTTGTCCAAAGGCAAACCATATATACATGATAAGTAGACAGCTTTTGTTGTTGTATATATTTTTCTTTTTTTAATGTAAAAAAATTACTTAATAAATGTCTGTTAAATTTACTAAGATAAAGTAATTTACTGAATAGTGGTAAAAAGGTCCTCCTGTAAGCTTCTGTTCATGCTTACTCATAAGAAATTGTTCCTTAATACTTATGTTCTGTGCTAATGAATAAAAAAAGTTTAGGAGCTGTGTAGTTCCAATCTGTATTTAGCATCGGTGCAAATATAAACATCAAATGAGTTTAAGTTTTAAGTTTTTTTTTACAATTTCATGTCATCATTACTGTAAATAAGACAAATTATTTTAAAATCCATTTACCTTCCAGTCACCTTGCCCTCTAAATCTTTCGCCTCCTCTGCCCCTAAAACTGCCTCTGGAACTTCTTTGAATCGGAGGTGAATCCTGCATATGGGGAAAAACGTTACATGGCAATGAATCTCCACACTTATAAAACTCAAAAAATATATGAATAAAACTCTCCACAGGCAAGCATTTTAAGAGAAGATACTCATATAGGAATGAAGTTTTAAAGACGCCTACCAACAATATAAAAACATTACAAACTCAAATAAATTAGAAGATAAATCTGCACTGAAAGAGTTTGTGATAGGCTAGCTTCAATTATTTTGTAGAAGAGTACTTTCCACATCCTCTGAATTTTTTATTTTAATTCTAAATATTTTTATGTAAAATTCAACAATAATTGTTGATTAATTAATTGTTTGTTGGTAATTATTACCAAATGAATATAATTTAATATTTTAATTTAACTTAAATACAGAAGACTCCCTCTTAACTGGCCTTCTTTTAACCAGCCTCCGCTTTAACCGGCCTACCCAGGCACAAAAACAACATCTTTTTAACCGGCCATGTTTCGCCGATCCCGTTGTTTTCTTACCGTTGATTCGTTGTTTTCTTTCATTCAATTCAACGTAATATTCTTTATTGACCTTCTCAAAATAATTCAAATGTACTGACCTGGACGAAAGTATATGCAACCGGAAGAGAAAGCAATTGACTGCTATCCAGTAGACAAAATGAGGAAGCAAATCATTATTAGTTTAGTTTGGTCATGGATTTCATGGGTGTCAGATGTTAGCTATAATTATATAGAGTAATAAAAAGAGATTTTTTCAGTTCATAATTTTATTTAGGCTATATAAACTTTAAGTTGGCGTTTTTAAAGGTACGGTACATCGGTTTAAAAGGCCAAATTGTTATTAGGCTGAGGCCTGGTCCCGAGGTGGCCGGTTAAGAGGAGTCTACTGTATCGACTAAATTTTTTAACAGTTTTAATGATCCTTAGACTTAGTGGCAAATATTGTATGAACAATAATCAATTGCATACCATGTATACTTAATGAGTTTAAAATATTTTAATTTAAACCTGATAGTTTTCTACCAATGAAATGCCAAGGAAAACCTTAAGTAGCGAAACCTTAACTACAAAGTTTATATTTATACCTGTACTTGTTACTCAGCTATATAGTTTGTATAGTACCTTGTAAATTTTAAACAACTTTGATATATATTAAGCATAATTATTTTTTTATCATTCTGCACGAAATCAGCCAGTTTTCTGTTCGCTCAATAGTACCAAAACCGATTCTTTTCTGTCCTAGGACTGAAAAATCATCTGGAGAATTTTTTAGGTCCTAGTACTGAAAGGTCAGCTGTTTGCCAAGTATATTACTATTGATTTATTTATGTTGATGAGCAGAATTTTTAAATTTAAACGTTATGAAAAGCATTGTTTGTAAATAACAGAAATATAAACACTGCATATTACCTACTTTGTAAATATAACCTCGAAAATAAAACTTTATAGTTATTATTTTTAACGATCAAAAGTCTAATTTTCGCATTATGATAAAAAACGTTGTTCATCACTCGGAGCAAAAGTGTCTTTTTGATGCTTAATCGTTTTTAAAAACTCGGCTGCGCCTCGTTTTTAAAACACGATTGCGCTCCAAAAAGACCCACTTTTGCTCCTAGTGATGAAAACTACTATTTATAAATGAGAAGATTATGAGTTTTATTTATTATTCAAAAGTTTTAAAGGCAGGGTAAAATTATTTTACCATATAAGTCAACTACTGTGTTCTGAGACACATCACTGCACATGTGGAAACTAAGAGGCGGTTTGAAAGCTCGCGTTTAGTATAATCCTGGGTGTAAATTCTCGTTATAACCGGATTTTGCCCAGCAGCCAAAAAACCGGGTTCGGGAGCTCAGGCTTAGGTGTGCAGCAGCGTAAAGATAGCTGCGAGCTAAATATGGGAGGGACATAAAAGATAATATTTGCGGGTTTGAGAGTTGCAAATGAAAGAAAATAATCTAAAGCATGTATTTAAATTGATTTTCAACAGCAACTTAGACCTGCTAGAGGGGGCAGATCTAACTGGAGTGTAACTAAATTATTACCATATATTTCACTCTTGTTATTTATCAGGGAATTGATAGTTAAAACATATTTAGATTAACCATTACATTCTAAAACATATTAACGACCATAAATTAATATTTTTAATTTTGATTTCATCCTTATTTTTGTCAGTGAGTTAAGTTTAATACTATATACAGGGTGGAAAAAAGTCTGGAAACGGTTCAATATTTTGAAAAGTATTTAAGTAACAAAATTAAAACTTTGCAAATTGACTTTGAGTGCCTAAGGCTACTTCCTTAAGTACTTATTGTCCTTGGACCTCTAAGGAGGGACGGTCCAAAAGGAGTCAGAAAAAATCTTAAATGTAAGCATAGGTCAATATGTACATCAAATTAAAGGTCTCTAATAATAGAGAACAATGCCGCAAACCCGACCTCAAAAGAATGACCAAGTCAAAAATGGCAGGCGATCAAACTTTGCATTAAAATCATATTGATGAAAACAAAAAATGCAATAACTCCCGATCCACTCGACCTTTTGAGGCCGGGTTTGTGGTAAATTGCTCAGAATGCACTTGATACTTACTTACTTGATACTTGAAGATCTCCCACTAGTAGCACTTCGTGCCGTGGTCGTCATGAAAGTTTTGGCCTATTCATTCTTCAGAAATTCCTCAATGGAGTAAAAAGGCCTCTTCGTCAAGTACTCCTTAAGAGTAGTCTTGAATTTCTCAAAATCTTCAATGTTCCTAATGTCCGATGGAATGTTGTTGTATAACTTCCCACACATATATCTAGGGCCACTTTTTGCTAAGCTGGAAGACACTTGTACTACGTGTATTTTATTCTTCTGTCTGGTAGCATAATTATGGATTTCTCCGTTCCTTTTAAAAACTTCAGGCTTTCTTTTAGCCATCAGCGCAGACTCGTATATGACAAGAGCTGGTAATGTCATAACTTTTAAATCAATGAAAAGTTCTTTACAGTGAGCTAGATATGGTTCTTTGCAAATAGTTCTTATTATTCGCTTTTGAAGCAAAAGTATGCGCTGCGCATCAGGGCTAACTCCCCAACATACTATTCCATAATTCATGATGCTATGGAAGCAACCATAATAAACTTTCATAAGTACGTCCTTTTCTACTAGGGGTTGTAGTCTCCGTACCATGTAGCACACAGCCGTTAGTTTTGCAGATATATGTTGGATATACTGCTGCCATCTTAAATCATCTTGGATGGTTAGGCCTAGATATTTAGTGGAAGAATCTATATTTATAGCTGATCCTTGGAGGCGAAGCAGAGGAACGCTGTCTGGTAATTTTTGGTTATGAAATAACAGGGCTTTGGTTTTCCCCCTGTTTAGCAACAATTTGTTCTGGTCGCACCAGTCATTCATCTCATTCAATCCCATTTGCGCTTTATTCCTTAGTGATTGCTGGTTTTCACCCTGAACCAAATGGCAGACGTCATCAGCGAACAGCCAAATGTTACCTGTGGTTATAATTTCAGGTAAGTCGTTCACATACAAGAGGAATAGTACAGGGCCTAAGTTCGAACCTTGGGGCACGCCGGTGTTGATTGGAGGAGAAACGGATGAGCGATAGTGACGAGTCAGACCATCTTGACTTAGATGCCGAACACTTACAACTTGATATCTGTCTTTCAGGTATGTAGCGATCCATTCCAAAGGGCTACCATTAATACCCATTAAGCTTAGCTTTTTAACGAGTGTGTCGTGGGATAGTAAGTCGAACGCTTTTGTCATATCGTAGAAGATACACAGCTGTTCACCAACCTCATCAAGATTATCATATAAATTTACCAAGAGGTCGAAAATTGCATCTGTGGTAGACCTATGCTTTCTAAATCCATACTGGTTATCATTTAAGAGCTGTTTATTATCTAAGTAGGGAATTAATCTTTTAAGAAAGATCATCTCAAAAATTTTGGAGAATACACTTTGTACAGCCACTGGCCTATAATTCTTGACTTGGTCTTTTTCATTACTTTTGTGGATGGGAACAACCTTTGAAGTCTTAATTTTGCTGGGGAAAACCCCACATTTAAATGATTTGTTGATTATCATAGCAAGAGGCTTGGCGATTATGTCTTTACAGGATTTCAATACGCTACATGGGATTTCATCTATTCCAGCACTGTTTTTTGAACTGACTTTGAGGATTATTTCTTTGACTTCCATCTCATTAGTGGGGCGCAAGTGAAACCTGTCAGCAGAAATATTTTGGTTGCTATCAATATTAACTTGTACATTAGGTCCAGTCAACTTTACGATTTCGGATACGAAATAATCATTAAAAACATTTGCTACATTACCTGGGTGCGTAATGAGCTCGTCACTATTACTAAGACATTTTAGGCCTATATTACAACTATTTACATTTTCATCACATGTCAAACTTTTAACTATTGCCCATGATTCCTTGCTGACATTTTTGGCATTATCGATTTTTGTTTTATAATATTGTTTCTTCGTATTGTTGAGCAATGTGGAATGTTGATTTTTTGCATGCGCATACTCCAATTTGATGTTTGGGTCCGCTGGGTGTCGTGTGCGCCAGTACAACTCCTTGAGTTTCTCTTGTGAATCAACAACTTCCTGTGTTATCCATTTTCCATGTGAATTGTCCTTAATACTAAAAATTGCCTTTGGAAAACAAAGTTCAAATATATACAAAAAAGTGGAGTAGAACTCATTAAAAACATCATCAACACTAAGGTTTACACTATTTACAGGCCAATTTTGAGTTGACAATAGGTACTCAAACAGAGCTAGGTTAGGTTTGTTAATCTTCCTCTTTTCAATCCTCTTTTGTATACGAGTGATACTTATTTTTAGATTAAAATACAGTAAACTATGGTCTGAAAGCAGGGGTGGCAGCACTTCTATAGAGTATAATTCGCTTTGTAAGTCAGTAATGAAATAATCAAGCTGGCTATGTCTGTTTGTTTTTTTGTCAACTCTAGTATGTTTTTTAAAAGTAATGTGTATGTTATTTGATTGCAATACATCATAAAGACATTCTTTGTCCCATGATTCTTCCAGGTTGTCTATATTTAGGTCACCGCATACCACTAGAGGTAAGTCACAGTAACTATTCCTAATTAAACTCAGGGCATCTTCAAGCAGTTCAATAAAATGTACTATGTTGGTCTTACGAGGTGGTCTATAAATATTTACAAGAATAAACTTAAACTTATTACATGTCACTATAACTCCACAACACTCAAAAACTTCTTCAACTGAAATATCTTTTAAACTATTTATAGGACTGACCTTAATCCATTGGTCGGCTAATGTAAATATTGCGACACCACCGCCAATTTTGTTTTCTCTATAGTTATCCGTGACTTTATTATATTTATCTATCTTAAAATATTTGTTCTTTTCATCATTCAAACATGTTTCTGCCAAACAAACAAGTCCAGGTTTAGAATTATTTAAAATTATTTCTAACATTTCAACCTTCTTAAAAACTGATCTTACATTTAGGAACATTAATTTAAGACAGCTAGAGTCATTTATTTCAGGCTCCACTCCCTTACAAACATCAGAGCCTATGTCAAGTTTTTTCCTATGGAGTTAGGCCTATCTTTACCATTTTCATTAGCCGGCCTAAGCTCACTTTCATTGATGCCTTTATTAGGCCTATTCCCAACAACATTCCTTCTGGAGTGAACATAGTCTTTAATTAGAATACCTTCAGGCCACTGCCCACAGTCCATAACTATATTAGCATAGTGAAATGGAAAGCCTACCTTGAATGATTTGTAGGTTGGATACCTTGTTTGAAGTTCCTCACAAATTACACTTTTCCCATCACACATATTTCTTACATAGTCTTCTATTGCTTCTTTTTTAGTGTCTGTTTCAAATCTTGAAGCAAATATCCACTTAACTTTTGCGACAGCACCCAAAACGCTACCATCCGCTTTCCCTGTACCAATTAAGGGCTTGTTATTGAGTCTCTGTTTCGTATTTCCTGGATTTATTTTACGACTTCGCCTACTCCGTTGCACAATAAATCCATCACTGTCATCACAAGGAGTCTTATTCTCTGCTTCAGAATGCACTTTTTTCAGTGAATCAGAATAGCTTCTCTGAATTTGATTGATAATTTCTTCTTTCCCACTATTAATATGCGCACCTCCGCCATCTTGTCTCACTTCATTCACCTTTGCAGAGCATCCAACCACAGCATTTGCCAAACTCAAACTCGCCAAACTTGATTTTTCACTGACGTTGTGATTTTCCTCATCAATGACAATGACGTCACTTTCCGGTCTGCCTTGAGTCATATTGCTATTTAACCTATAATTTTCTTCCTCAATATGACTTAACCTTTTGTTGATTTCAGAATTGTCATCTGACACATTTTTAATCATTGTAAATAACTTTCCAACTGTTTCTTGTATATTACAGTAGTTGTCAATACTCAAACCATGAGTTTTCATTCAAACTAACCTCTGGCTGCACGCTTCGCATATCCATTTGATTATTTCTCCCAGATTCTCAATAGCTTGAATTTGATCGTTTCCCAGTCCCACACACGCAATATGGAATGAATTATCGCACAATCCTTCACACTGTATACCCGGAGAACTTTTATTTATAGTCTTTTTGCACGCACTACACGGATTTCTAACTGATCTAGTCGCCGCCATCTTGATGCAAAACCCTTTAAAATCATGTATCATATGACATAGCCCAATGCAGTTTCCCTGACGACCTCCACTGGGGACGTCCCTAAAAGAAGTCTTAAGAAAAACTTTATTGGCCTCCGTCATATGGTACATCATTTTAAAGGGCTTTGCATTCTGAGTAATTTGCCACAAACCCGACCTCAAAAGGTCGAGTGGATCGGGAGTTATTGCATTTTTTGTACATGATTTTAATGCAAAGTTTGATCGCCTGCCATTTTTGACTCGGTCATTCTTTTGAGGTCGGGTTCGGGTTTGCGGCATTGTTCTCTATTATTAGAGACCTTTAATTTGATGTACATATTGACCTATGCTTACATTTAAGATTTTCTTCTGACTCTTTGTGGACCGTCCCCCCTTAGAGGTCCAAGGACAATAAGTACTTAAGGAAGTAGCCTTAGGCACTCAAAGTCAATTTGCAAAGTTTTAATTTTGTTACTTAAATACTTTTCAAAATATTAAACCGTTTCCAGACTTTTTTCCCCCCTGTATATTCGAGCAAACCATCTCATTCCAAAAAATATTTATGCTGAAAATGTAAGAACTATCTTGATAACAAACAAAAGTTTAACATATAATAAAATACCGTAATTATAATAAGAAATAAGAACCTTATTAATTAAGAACACGTCTAACACAGACTGATTTTAAAACAAAACTAAAATACTGATCAAAAGAAACAGACTGTAATGAACTAATTTGTAAAACCACCATTCGTTCCTCTGAATGTTGTTGTCAATCCCATTACTTTGAGATGAGTCAAGCAATACCGAGACAGCCGGCCGCCGCCGGGGTATCCAGCTGGCTGTTGCCAACCTTCCAAACCAAAGTCCCTGCAATTCCCTGTCCTTCAACTATCAGCTATAATTGCGATCGAATAAGAATAAACTGGTACGGAAGAAGTTATGCACGAGCTCTCAAACCCAATTTTGAACTACTGACTACGTTAACCAACGCTTAGAAATATTCCCAGTTAACGTATGTACGAACTCTCAAACCGCCTATAAATGAATAAGGTGCATTTTAAATTAAATGTTGTATAATTACTGTGAAGTCCTCGGTCACTTCATGCCTCAGTTCTCGATTGCTAGGTTTCAATGCGGGCGTCCGTTCCCGAGAAACATTTGTAGTCGAAGGTCGCAACTTCACTATTGCATTTTGTTGCTCAGCCATTCGTTTATCTTCTTCAATTTCCTAAGAAACAAAATTAAAAGCTTACTAACTTTTTAACAATTAAATTTGTAGGCCATAATGGATAAAAATCATTTATCCCAACAGTATGATGTGAGTGAGTGCAAGTAGAAAGAAGTTGATTTGCAGTGAAATAGTGCTAATTTCTTGTGTTAAGGATTTAGCCGTAAAAAGATCATAATTTAAAATATTTAAAAGTATCCCAATGTCTTTTCTTTTTTTGGCTACTTTTCCAATTATGATTCTAAAAATAATCATAAAATATGTGATACATGGCATTGAAAATTATTTGAAATTACAAAGTACGGTAATGATAAGGCCTAATTAATTTTACAATCCACATTTAATTAATCCGGATTATTCAAAGTTTGACTTTTTTTATTTAATACCTACAGTAATGGTATATTAACTTAGAAATACAAATTTAAATGGAATCATGGAAATTAGTCCCCACAGGGGTTTTCTGTGTGTGAGAGCAAAAACGATTTGTCAAGATTTCTTAAATTTAAAATTTTTCCTGCTCAATCTTGCACCAAAAAAATTACCACACAACCTAACAAGAACCACTCATAGGCCTAATTTCAGTTGGAACTTACGCAATTTTTATTAATTTTTTTTTTTTTTTTATTAAAGCGTTTGTTGGTCTTTTTTTGTCTTGCTTCTTTTATTCACCTAAGGTGTTTAATGTTAATAAATCATATCAACGTAGGTCTCACACATGCTACACTCTAGGTTACTGTAGAAGTTCACAAAAGATATTCTATAGAAATATACAACTGATGAAAAATCTATATCTTAGCTACCACAGTCTGCCCAAATGGATAGGCCCTATACCTACCTGTACTACGGTACAAAATTTGATAGTCTATTAATTTAGGTATAAGACTTACTGGTATGGTTTACCTTCGCTTATTGGCAAATAAAACATGAATCAGGTTTTTAGCTAAATCTTATTACTGTAGTTAATTTATTCATTTGCCGTATACATTTATGGCAGTCACAAATTAAAATTGCGTTTTTACATTTATGTTTAAGTTAGGGCCTATAACAACTTAAAAAGAAGAGTACCATAATTTTTTTTACTCTCTTTGTCTTTACATACCCTTTGCCTTCGCAAAATCTCTTCATTTTTCCGTTGGATCCGAGCAATCTTCTCATCAAGAGCAAGTTCTTCTTCTTTGGTTCGAGCAGACATCTGAAAGCAATTTCATTGAAAATTATTTATTGAACTAGCCAACAAAGTGGGTGCAGTTTCGTAACTGGGGCTACCCTACAACCAATGAAAAATATTGATCGATACGATCGATATATCGCATCGGATAATCAATGTGATTGATATATCGCATCGGATCGATCGATACGATTGATATATCGCATCGGATCAAAATTTCCATGTATGTACATCTAATCATATAGGTGGGCCTAACTACTATGTTTGCACATCAAAATTCACAATTTGGTATATTGTTGCTAAAAAGTACAATAGTTAAAATGTTGATCAAAATCTAAACCTAAATCTCTCAAAAACTTATTAGTCAATGTAAGTTATAACATATAACTTAATGGTTGATTTTTCTTTTTTAACATGAAAACTGAACACTTACATTACTATATCTATTTTCATTTTCATTCCCTCACCAGTGCACCACACTGCTCACACAACATTTTCTTTGGTAGGTATCAGTTCATTATCTTGTAAAAATCTATCACATTGCTCATATCTATGACCCAACTATCTAGCCTAGTATAAACTTTCTATTATAAATAGGTTACAGTAATAGAAAGTTTTCTGAAACTCATGAGACTAATCAAAATAACTAAACTATCCATAGGCCTACTGAATATGAAATCACCTAGTAAAATCTTGGTTTAAATGTTAGATAGACAAACAAAAATATTTTTAGTAAATAAATATAAAAAATTCTCAAAAAACATATGTTTAAAATATTTTATCCGATGCGATATATCGAACTTTCATCCGATTTGGCGTATCGATATTTTATCCGATGTGATATATCGATCGTATCGATCGATATTTTTCATTCGGTTGTAGGGTAGCCCAGTTAAGAAACTGCAACCAACAAAGTTGTTTGCATCCACAACAATCCTTAAGCGGCATGTGCTACCCGCAAGACCCTCGATACTGACAGCCTCTGTTGGCAGTCGCTAAAACTTGGGCGCGCAGGCTATGAACATATCCAATGAATATCATGTAGCCTATTAATAAAATACCTACTTTCCGCTGCCAAATACTTTCCTCGCCATAATCTAGGCATACCTGCGTCTTGGGTCTCATATGTGCTGAAGTGCAGCAACGTTTCCTTAGCCACAGTGTTTTACACCGAATACTAGATATTGATTCTCGCCCTCAGTATGCTTGTAAACAATGTGAAACATATTCAGGTAGTTTCGGCAACGTCCACAAGGACTGACCCTTAAATATAATTTTTTACAGTCATCACAGGTAGCCAACATCAGTCTACAGTCAGTTTTTTACAGTCTACATCAGGCCAAAATCATACTTTTGACGTACTAAAATAACCCCACCCAAAGAACTACACTTCATACTAAACTGTAAGAAAATAGGGGTGCATTTCATTACATGTAGATTGGTATCTGTACAAAATAGATTTAAATCTGTTTTTATTCATAGCCTAAGCTATACCGGTCCAGTAGATAGAACTAGGTCTGGTTAGTAAAAAAAGCTTAATGCATTCACAGTCTAAACAATTTTAATGCTGTGAAGAGCTTAAGTTACTGACATACGGAATTAAAAACAAAAACTTTACGTTTAGAAATACAGTACCTTAAATTATTCCCTTCAACAACAGAGGTTATAACGTAGGCTTAATAACTTTCAGATTAAAAACACAAAAATTATAGTAATATTAGGTATAATTAATTGAATGAAAATTTCACTACTTTCACTTCAGATTTTGCAAAGTTAACCATAACCTCTCACTCTCAACTCTCAACCTCTTTTTTTTAATTCTTTTTTTGCCAAAAAGGCTTGGCTTCGGAATACTTCCACGCAGCCGTTATAACTCTTTTATTTTTATCTTTATTTTCACTGAGTTCTTCTGTGGTTGTCTTAGGTAGGGTGGGTAGTTGCACACATAGATCTGAAACATAGGTTTAGTTTTGTTAGTTCACACGAACATTTATGTGTATGTCTTTTATTGTTTTACTTGCTGTTTCCCGTCACGGCTTCGCCCGTGATTGAATTTTTTTTTTTAGGTAATAAAATCTTTAAAAGAGCAACAAAATCTTTTTCCTTAAGAATGACATTGAAACAACAAAGTACTGTGTGTTGAGCTCTGAGGGAATTTTGCAAAACATTTTCTTAATGAGAACCATTGAGCAAAAAAAAAAAAAAACATGTCAAATTTCAACCCCCCGTAGGCCCTACAGTCATTTTAAAATCATGTAGGGCTGACCCTAAAGAACATAAAAACTATTTATCTAAAACTGTTTCTTAGGAAACACCTATTAGCAAAACGGAACATAAACGTTAAATTTCCACACCGTAGGATTTATGGTAATTTTGAGGATTTGTGGGAGGAAGCCCTGGATTAATTTTGGAAGTTCTATGGAGCAGAGCCCTAAAGAACTTCTAAAAGTGTATTTGTAAACCCATTTCTAAGTGAGCACCTATTTGCAAAATGGAGCATCCACATTAGATTTTAATCCCTTAGCATATATGGTAATTTTGAGGTTCTGTGGGGTGGAGCCCTAAAGTAAATTTGCTAAATTGTTTTTTAGTGAGCAACCATGAGCAAAGAGGAACGTCCATGTCAACTTTCAACCCCGCAGGCCCAGAGTAATTTTCAAGACTTGTGGGACGGAGCCCTAAAGAATTTCAAAATATATATTTGAAAAACCTTTTCTTAGTGAGCATCCTTCCTATGAGCTAAGAGGAACGTCCATGTCAAATTTCAACCCCGGAGACCCTAAAATGTTTTTGAAGTCCTGTTGGGCAGAGAACTAAAGAACTTCGAAAACTATATTTGCAAAACCGTTTCTTAGTAAGCACCCATGAGCAAAGAGGAATGTACATGTCAAATTCCAACAACGCGAAGGCCCTAATGTAATTTTGAAATCCAGTGGGGTAGAGCCCTAAAGTGCTTTAAAAACTATATTTGCTAACAATTTTTTTAGTGAGTACCCATGAGCAAAGGGAAACCTCCATCATATTTCAACCCCGTGGGCCCTAGAGTAATTTGAAAGTCCAGTGGGGCGGAGACCTAAAGGGCTTCAAAACGGTATTTGCAGAACGTTTCTTAGATTAGATAGATAGTACCTATGAGCTAAGAGAATCGTCCTTGTCAAATTTCAACACGTAGGCTATACAGTAATTGTCAGCTTATTTTAGGTAGAGCCCTAAACAATTTCGAAAACTATAATGGTAAAACAGTTTCTTAGTGAGCACCCATGAGCAAAGAGGAACGTCCATGTCAAAAATTTAAACCCCGCGAATGCCCTAAAGTAGTTTTGAAATCCAGTGTGGCAAAGCTCTTAAGTGCTTCAAAAACGATATTTTCAAAACTGTTTGTTAGTAATTATGAACAGTAAAAAAGTATATAGTAATAAAATACGAAATAAAGTATTACTGCACTTAATACAACCAAATTACACCACACTAAAAGTAATAGTACATCACTCTAATCTTGACAATGACAAACATAAATAAACATTATCTCACACCTGGTTACTTCTATGCTTATAAGCATTTTCTAGAATGAATCATCATGTGGCAGATGCAAACAAACCTAATTCAATTTCCATTATCATATGTTAGAATAAAAAAATGTTGCTTCCATAAGAATAACATGGTAACTTTGAGGACGTCTAGGGCGTAGCCCTTTGTTAATATTAATATGAAAATAGTCAGACTTTCCTATTTTAAGCCTAAAGAATGAGTATACAAAATTTCAGTACTGTAGCTGGTCGGGAAGTTGGAGAATTAGTGATGAGTGAGTCAGTGAGTGAGTGAGTGAGTGAGTGAGGGCTTTGCCTTTTATAGATATAGATGTAGTTCTCCTCACGCTAGCGCTCCTAGCAGCAGCAGCAACAACAACAACAGCATTAACAGCAACAAAATTCTTGTCAGCTGATTATTAAAAATACAACTCCTTAAAACATCGCAACAACACCTAGTACCATTGACTATGCACACTAACGTGAATGTTCACGTTAGTGTACATAGTCAATGCTAGTACCATGTGAAGCGATAGAAATATCACATTATTATAACATATCATCATTATAATATTTTACAAAAAGTTCATAGTTTATAATCAATGAAAAATAGTAGTATAAGTTATATGTATTTAATGTATATATGTATCGTGTGGCACATTTAGCCAGCTACCAAGTGTTTAGAATAATAAAATAAATTATACTTACTTGATACTTGATACTTTGTTTCTTTCCCGTTGACTCGACAGAGTTTTGGGAGCGTCAAGGGGGCTTCCTAAAAGAGAAGCCTAGGCCATTTTCTAGGAATTAGGCCAGGGGAGGAAATGTCAGGCAGTATGGAAACATACCATGGAAATTCAAGGTGGTTGCATGGCTAAGTAAGCTATTTTGATTTAAATCTGAAGAACTCATCTAAGCTGTAAAAACTATTTTGAATGAGTAAAAGTTTTAGATCTCTCTTGAATTTGTTTACAGAGTCAATTTGTTTTACTACATTAAGTAAAAGACTGGAAAATTTTTCTACCAATGTAATCAGGCTTTTTTTCATAAAGAGTTAGTCTATGCTGTTCTGAAAAATTGTTCTTAAACCTAGTATTATAGCTATGGACTGTGTTAATATATTCTGGTAATCTAAATTTAACATAAACAGAAATTTCAAAGGTGTAGCACCTGCATGAGTCCATATAATTAAAAAAAAAAAAAAAAAAAAAAATTAATAAACTCTAAAATGAAATTGTTCATCTCTCTTCATAGAGCTTAATCTAAGGCGCTAAGCCATTACAGCCCAGCTTCACTTGCCCTATATGCAGACCGATCACCAGATCCATTTGGGGAAAGCAATCAGTGGGCACTCTGTGGCTACCCTATGTGCTCCATAGTTTAATACTCCGCGCCACACAGCGGCGGCGATAGCGGGCCCGCAGAGCCCGTGGTACGAGGGAGACCGCGAGCTGGAGGGGGGCTGTGTGAGCTTTGGATAAGTTAGGTTCTTTGTGAAATTTTGTCCGGGCACGTTCCCTCAAAAGACGGGGCAGGACGGGCTCTTATACACGGGCCAGTCGCCTATCAAAAAATATTTATGATGGTATTGTCAGGAAATAACTAAATTAAGCTTTAATTAACATAATTAATTGTTCATCAAAACGGCGCTATAATTAACCATTATAATTTAGGGAACTGAATAAAATATTTATATTTACGTCATGATACGAAGAATGTGTGTAGTCTTAGCCATCTACCACTACTATGGCTATGGTATTGTTTAATTGTAAGTTGATGAGTAATATATATGCAGTATCCTGTCTACGTCACGTCGTCGGCGTCGGCGTCTCATGGGAATCCTCGATGGCTTGAAGTACGATAAACATCCGGTCCTCTATAGAAACAAATAAATTTAGAAATTAGTGATTCTTACAGACGCATGATAATTTTCGTTTTGTACAGTTTAGGTGTACGATACATCACTGTACGATACTGCCTTTTAAATGATAATTTCATTTTTCCTTCACTTCAAGGTATTATAATGAAAGTCAAATATGTAGTATACTTGAGGTATATAATTAATCTTAAGATTTTTTTTTAGAAGTGTATGTGACAAAATCAGCCTCATCATCAAATACACCATCAGATCAGATCCACGAGTGCCCCTGGGGTGTCAAGTAAATTTAAAGTTCTCATTTGCTTTTGTGTGCCACACAATTCCACTGCACTCTGCAACTCTGGCAGCATTGAGAATTCTTTTTATTATTTTTAGTAGCGGGAAACTATTATTTATTTATATGGTGGTGATTAAGTGTTAAAAGGTCACAGACCAGAGAAAGAATTTTTTTTATCACAAGATCAACAAAAATTCTTTTCTTACCGAGGTAAAAAAACATTGTGGGTACTGTCATGCGGGTTGCATTTATTTTTGTATTGTTTTATTGATGATTTATTGTTTAATTAAAGCGTCAGTTAAAACAGTATGCAGCAGCAGAATTTTCAGAGAAAGCTCTTTGCTTAGCATCCACCCACCCTCCACCTAAACTGGCGCGCTAAGCCCAGGTGGAAAGTGTTCTTAAAATGTATTTTTAGGGGGGGGGGGGGCGATGAACAAATAACATGCGGGGGCTCCCGCGGGTAGTTATTGCCGCCACTGGTTCAGCAGTCACATGACTGGTCTTGTGTCATTTCCCAGTGGCGGATCCAGGATAGGCCAAAGGGGGGGGGGGGGGCTAGTTGGGGGTCTGGGGGTAACTCCCATCAACAACAGGAGGGAGGGATCTGGGGTTCCCGCCCTGGGAAAATGTTTCGGGGCTTAAAATAATACTTTAATGCAGTTGAGTGATATTACTATTTTTTCAAGTGATTAAGTTAAACAAATATTTATGTACATTTTCGTAATTTTAACCTATGGTAAGTTTTTACATTCTAAAACAATATTCATTGTACAATATGCGCCAAAATCAACAGCACTGAAATTGATCAGCCATCTTTACCAAAATGATATACAAATACAAAACCTTCAAGAACGGTAATACGAGTGTTGCCTCAAGTATGTTATTGAGTTTAAAACTACGTTTATATGTTGGTGGAACTAAGTATATCAAATATTGCAATTGCAATATAGTGCTGTTTATTTTGGTGCATAGGCTACTGTAGAACCATATCCTCACATAATAACATCATTTTTTCGTAAGCTATAGGCCCTAGCCTCACTATCTGTGTCTAGGTCGAATGCTAATTAAGAATGCATGTTATTTGGGATGAACAGAGAATTTATAATATCTTTTGATTCCTTTTCAGGGTATCGCTTTTATTATTTATCTGTTTAATGGTCCAGGTAAATCTTAATAAAGTAGTATAATGAAAGAGAAGAAAAATAAACGATTATTCAAAGTTAAATCTTTGTGACTTGATTGCTAACAAAAGTTAAAAACCCTTCCATGTTAAAATTTTTCTCGGTCGTACATTTGTCTACTACCAATACACAAAATAGTATTTCTGTATAAATAATAAAACTACATAAGAACTTAAATTAATTTATATTGCGTCTAAACAACAGCGAATCTTCATAACCCATAAATTGGTTCATAAGCAGACGGCAAAATAAAATCACCAAAATCAGCTACAAAGAAAAAAAAAACATAGATTCCCAGAGAGCGTTTGGACGCTGCAATTATAGTCGATATTAAAATGTGAGACGACAGTGTGTACAACACAATTTTTGTAATATAGTAAGCTACGTTATTGCTTTACAAACAGACCTACAAATGAAATGGAAAAATATCGTGTCACGACCATCAATGGAACTTTGTTTTGAAATAGAGTCAGAAAATCCAAAATGAAAATCAGCAAGATATAACTTATTGCTGGGGGTTTAAAGATCAAACATCTCAAATCACAAGCGTCGGGATAAACCGTTATATTTATACAATAAATGGAATGAAATGGGAAATTCAGTCCGGAAACCGGACCACCACGATTTTTATTTTTGCCAGAGTGGTTACGCTGAAGGGGCAAGACGATCAGCCTAACGATGCCAAATAATTAGCTATGCAGTTGCGGCTCGCGCCCTCGCAGTTTTATTCAGTGTAAACCATAATGAAACCAAATAATCTCATGTACCACTCTTGATATTTTAGACTAATTTAATCTAATCCAAACAAAATTTGCCACCCTTTAAGATTTGCCACCCTGGGACCCATGTGGCCCATACCTAAATCCGGCCCTGGTGCCGCGGCGCGCACGGATTCCTTTCACGTTCGGCAACCCAACAAAACAAATTACCCATTTATCTAGTGTAAAAAGGATGCCCAAGGGGGGGGGGGGGGCTATAGCCCCCCCTAGCCCCTCCCTGGATCCGCCACTGTCATTTCCCATTTGTGTTTCCAATAATTACATCCCCACTCTGGTGCGGAAGCGATTGAGTAATCTCCATTGCTTCCGAGGAAGATCCTTACCACCTACCCCTATACTGTAGTCAGTTCAGCTATCAAAAAGTTGTTCCGACCTTGGAGTCCCAGGAGTTAGCCCAGTTTGTATGGATGGTGAAGTTTGTGTCCGCATCAACTGAAAGGATCCGCAGAGGTGGTTTTTGGAACCTCAATCGGTCGGCATTCTGGGGTAATATGATGGAATTGTCAGGAAATTACTAAATAAAGCTTTAAACATAATTGTACATAAAAACGGCGCTAGCCATTATTATTTAGAGAACTGAATAAAATATTTATATTTACGTCATGATACGAAGAATGTGTATCGTTTTAGCCATCTAGCACCATGGATGGGCAGCTGTGGGATCATATATAATATCTTACCATAGTGCATCCGCTCTTCTTATTTCAGGTGGAGCGATATTACACACAGCAACGGGTGCCAGGGTACATGGGTTGCCATAAGTGTATCACTCTAATGGCACTCATGGTTCTGTTTAGCTGGAAGTCGATTTCTCTGGACATGCACACTGTTTAACCATACAGGAGCACTGTACTCAGTAGTTAAGCAAACCAGGGACAAAGCAGTGATACACAGAACTTGTGTGTTAGCCCCCCGGGCCAGCAAAGTGATGAAAAACCCTGGTCCTCACTTAGCTGCTGTCTTTTTTAAATGGCTTTTGAATGTAGAGACCGATCTAAGGTGTTATGTAATTGTAAATATGTAAATACTAAGCACAGGGCCGGTACTGGCTAAATTGTGAGCCCTCTGCAAAATTTCAGCTTGGGCCCCCCTACCAACTAATTTACCCCCCTCCAATCCCCGAATACATTATTTTTTATTGTAATAATGTTAGTTTTTTTACAATTTTGAATAACTTTTACGAGTATCCTTATAAAATAAAATACTGTAATATCAAATTGTTTTTAAGTATAGGTTCTTCAATGAAACAAACTGAAACAATCTCTCACAAATATCTACAAATTAAACCATCTTAAAGAAAAATGTTGAAATAATGCCATTTAATTTCTTTTACGTTCACTTGTGCACTAAGCACTCATTTAGTCACTTGTGCACGAAATGTCACCTATAATTTTATCATCAGTACTAAAAAAATATTTTTTTACAGTCACATTAACTAGTAATTTAAAAGATTAAAAGTTAGTTATAAGCTATTTAAGGAACTCCGCAGTCTGTTTTAATAACCTCGAACTTGAAAAAAGCTCTATAACTTCCACACGAAACTTGTGTGTAACATAAAATAGTTAATTATGTAATTACAGAATATACAAATATTAACATCCCAAGAATTCAACCCAAATGACTTGGGCTCTGCCAAGTTTGAAGAAAATTGCAAAGATCGAAGCCGGAGTACTCCCACTATTTATGCGATCAGGTTGTCTAATTTTGAGTCCTCGGAAAAGTCATCACTAGCGAAGGAGCTTCGCGTTAAAATGACAAAAATAAAGGTTGAGCATGAAATATTGATTTTGTTGACAGTTGTATCTCAGAAAAAGGGTCACAATGCCAATATCTAGGGACAAAAGTACATCAAATGAACGTAAAATTCAGTGTGTAGGCCTACCTAACATCGACAATCAGGCCGCAATAAAACGTCGCAAATGCCAATATGTTATTAGCGAATCAACCTTTACTTAGGTACTTTTGGTACCGGTACTAATAAATCTTATTCAAACACTTTTTTACTTTAATAATTTCAATAATTTTATTTTACTGAAAAAGTTTAGCAATGCATGGGACACAGAACCCAGTCAGCACAAACTGAACTTTACTAAGAAAATTTCTATTTAGGTTTTATGGAAAGGGATTAATAGAATGAACATTTTGCGATGAAGTTCAATTTTTATTGCATGCTCATCTAAAATAGTACACAGATCACAAAACTTGTGTGGTAACAGTTATTTGGACTAGCTCAGAATTTGTTAACATTTTCTATATGCCCTATTAAGCACTGCACTATGGAGTATGCATTGGATGAAATCAACAGATCCTCATGTTGTTCAACAAACTAAAATTTAACTAACCGATGGTTTGATTTTAACTCTGGAAATCAAGATAAGAACTGAAGTTTAAACAAAACCCAAGATGACTTTATTACACCTTGTAAAATTTATCTTAAGAAATTTAATTTGACTCATAAATTGTTATAAAATAAAGATGTGGTGATTTAGAGATTATATTGATGAAAGTTGAAACAACTTAATGCTTTCCAGATAAAAACAAAGACTGTTTAGTTTGCTATCATTTTGCCAAAGCAATAAGTACACCAAGGAAGTAAAGGCAGCGTGAACAAAAGTAATATACTACATTACTTTCATAAAATTAATTAAGTTTATACCCTGCAATTAACAGACAAATCAACTAGTCTGATAAAAACATCACATTTAACATACTAAAATATTACACTGATGCAACAATAGACTAAGATCCCCACTTGTTGGTGGCTATAAAATAATCACACTTAAAACGCTACAATATTACGAGAAAAATATATGCCTATTCTAGGTACTTCTCACATAATACTCCAGAATACTTTAAGAAAATTTAATACAACAATAAAATTTCTTTAACCCGGACTTGACACATGCCGGATAACAAAATAATCCGAGTTACTGGATGAATGTCAGGAAAATGTGAATTCAAGAATAAATAACAAAAAATGTAGGCCTAGACCTATTAAAATAGATGCTTTACGACCTACAGTATAAAAACATTGCAAAATATACTGTAAATAAAAACACTGCAGATGGTTATAAAACTAAAATGAGAATTATACTATGTCACGAGATGTCGGATGAATATGACTCGTATCCCCTACATGCATTACACAGCCCTTTGTTGTCCCCTCCCAACTTCCGATCACAAATGAACTTCAACACTCATTATTATTTTTATACTTATCAATAAAAAAATTTCTGAAAGTCGTACCGGATTATGAAGCATATTAGATCGTAGGATACCAGATTAGAGGAAGTTTGCTGTATTAAATTTGTTCAAACTATTGGGATGTCTAGAAGCATAATATGCCCTTGATGACATGAACCTTTATCGATAAATAGAGACAAATTTTTATTTATCCTAAACTTTGAATCAATCTAACATTACACAATGCGTGCAGTGAGCTGAGAACAGAGATATTTGAATTTGAACATTTTTTTATCAGAGCAGTTTGAATTTATGCAAGTTTTACTACTTTAGGAACCCAATTATGATCATTTACTAAGAACTGTAAAAAAATTAATTTAATATTGGTTTTCTGTAGAGAATAAGCAAAGTGATGATCATAAAACATCTTTCAAGCAGTCGGCTAGACAACTTTTCTGAAATATTATTCTCCTCCTGAACTAAACATTGTAACTGAACAAGGACTTATATAATAAATAAAACTCAATGTATAGACAAACCTAAAAATTTGCAAAACTTTTCAGAAAGAGAAGGCCCAAATAAAAGTTTATGCTTTAAGGGCTTACATACATAAATAATAGCGTGGTTTAAATGGTTTCAATGCAATCGCTTCAAGGAGAAACATATTAAAATCTTTCTTAAGACGCATACAACAAAAGGGTGTATAACAAATGGGTGTATATATCTTAAGATAACACACATCTAAGAAATAGCAATTTCATTCTCAAAAAATTCAGGAGTTAATGGAAGACAAAACGGAAGAATGAACATGATTCATACGAATATATTTGGTCAGCTAAATAATTTTAAACCTTCTAAAACTTAATGTGTAATAACTTTTTCCAGATTTTAACTAAAATAATAAAACAGTTTAAAAAAACCCCAACTCAATGATATCAAATAAGTAAATGAAGAATCAATTATAAATAAATAAGTACATTAAAGTTTCAGTAATTAAACTTTACAAATTAAAGTTTAAGGATGTAAAATACCGAATCTAATTAATACATTAAAGGAGTTAAATTTAAATGCAACTTAACAACGAATTTTAAGAAGACATAACGTAAAGCAAACATCTGTCATTTAAGTAAAAGTTTAAAATTTAAACACTCAAAAATGTAAAAAGTTAAGAGGAAACATTAAAAATGTACAGCAGTAAAGAATAAATTCATTTAAATATTTAATTAAGTAAACAAAACTCCAAGAGTTACTAATATTTGAATCTCGATTGGGAATCGGAAAACATATTCTCACACATATCCGTAACTATTAACTAGTGTACAGTAATAATCACTTTATCAAGCTACAACCACATAAGAGGTGTGTGTGTTTCTAGGCCAAATTTGATGTCACCAAATGAAGTTTTAGTTATATGAAGAATCACAACATTACTAACATAAAGGTGTAATTTCGTAGCTCTAAAGTGTAAAATAAATGCTTACATACAGGTTAAAACCCTGAAGTTCTCATGAGTCTATAGTAACAGAGGTGAATTGAATCATAAGTAACTGAATTATGTACACCTGAGTTAACGAAAGTTTATTACTCAACATCAAGGGTGTAAGAGGACTCAATATTTTGAGTTTATTATTAACTTTATTTGCTTTTGTAACTCAACTCAAGAGTTTTTTAACACTCAAAACATCTCACAAGTTTTTATTTTTTAATTGTACAAAGATTTAAGCCTATAAAAGGGACTGTATAAAATCAGCTGTAATGCCAATGGAACCACATAAAGTTGGCTGTTTACCCACACGCTATCAATAGTAAGAGACCCATGGAACATTCTTTTCTCTTTTTTTAAGAGGTTGGTGGACCTCTTTTTGCCTTACTTTGCCCCATCCACATAGACTGTTGATCTATGCGTGGATCGTATTAGACAAAGTAACAGGGTGAGCCACTACAGTACGAGGTGAATGGTACCGATAAGTCACTGGCAGAACGCGGATTCGAACCCACGACATCGCTGCCGTGGTTCCGAAGTTCTGCGCACTAATCACTATGCCACCGACTCACCCAAATTGGATTTAATACTACTGGAAATGCACAAATATTGCTTTTAATACAGATTAGTATTTCACTAATTATCACCTATCAATAAAATCTACCCAGGGAAAACCTTGTAGAATCACATAAATATCAAACCTCTCGGTATGGTTTTGTACTGCAAAATGTTGTTGAAGACAGTTAGTTATACTATGAAAGATTACCTTTATTCAAATCTGACCTACCTAGCATTTTATTCTATCATTTTACCTTGTTACATATGTACTAAAAAAATTACACTGTGTGTAGATTGAAATAGTTTGTAGCTTAAAGCTTTTGAACTATTTTTCGTAGAAAATCAAATAAAATAAATACAAAAAAAACTCTAACACAAAAAGAATAATATATTTCACTCATCCCGATTATATAATATTAGTTGCCGAAATATCTTAAAAATAAAATATACTACTTTAAAATATACTTAAAAAATACTTTATAAAATATGTCTAAAAAATACTCCAATGAAAAATATAGTTAAATACTCTTAAATTGGCTTTTATTTTGGTTTTATTTCTAAACTGCTTTCAGATCAAAAATTTCAAACAACATGAAGAGCTACTTACGATATTAGCTTCTACCAATAGAGATAGCTAGGCTATTAAAGGTATCGGGGTATAGTCATCATCAAAGATCTCTGGTTCTGACTTATTAAAGCTACTTAGTTATCGTTGCCAGCCACAGTAAAATATGTTGTCTCAAATTGTCTTCAGTAAGAAAATATAGAAACAGCTTTGATATAGAGGACAAATGTTTTAAACAGTGTGATTTTACTATTATCAGAGCTCTCTGGCGTTGCTACAAGTAAAACCTGAGGGGAAGAGATCATTGATGGTACCTAAACAACAAAATGTGTTTAAAAGTCCTACACACATGTTGGGAATGTCCAGACAAATGCTCAATTAATAATTGGGAATGCTTTGTTGAAATTTTGTAACCACATATGTTATAGTACAAAGTATTCAACAGCCAGCCATTGAATATCCTTTTCATAGTCCCTGGCTTCTGTATCAGTAACAGCTTGATAGTACACATTGATAGTAAAACTTAAGTTCCCAATATGAACAAACCTATTGTGCACCTAAACAAACAAATAGTAGTTTTCATCACTAGGAGCAAAAGTGGGTCTTTTTGGTGCGCAATTGTGTTTTAAAAACGAGGCGCAGCCGAGTTTTTAAAAACGATTAAGCATCAAAAAGACACTTTTGCTCCGAGTGATGAACAACGTTTTTTATCATAATGCGAAAATTAGACTTTTGATCGTTAAAAGTAATAACTATAAAGTTTTATTTTCGAGGTTATATTTACAAAGTAAGTAATATGCAGTGTTTATATTTCTGTTATTTACAAACAATGCTTTTCATAACGTTTGAATTTCAAAATTCTGCTCATAAACATAAATAAATCAATCCAAAGTAATATACTTGGCAAACAGCTGACTTTTCAGTACTAGGACCTAAAAAATTCTCCAGATGATTTTTCAGTCATAGGACAGAAAAGAATCGGTTTTGGTACTATTGAGAGAACAAAAAACTGGCTGATTTCGTGCAGAATGATAAAAACACTTTTAATAGGCAATTAAATGGAAAATTATACAAAAATATTATTATATAATATAATTCATAGTTACTGCTGAATGTACACCTTACCTTACCCATGCTTTAAAAAACCTGCATTAAAAAAATAAACTTTTTCAGGTGGACTCCTATGATACAATTTCATATAATTACTCCAGAATGACCATTAGAAGCGCCTAGAATATTGAAAGATATAGCATCTACTTTACAACATCCATCAAAAAATTGTTGATCCTATTTTAAAGCTAAATGATTGATTGTAACAGCCTCAAAAATCACAACACTGGGGAATGCGGTCGAACAGAGGTGACTAGTAACATTAACAACAAAATAAAATGAGAATAACATGTTGGTTGAATATGCTTGCCACAAAGTGTTAATCCAGCCTGAAACAAACCCTTTGGGTGATAATCTAGAACTTGTTTCACAACCATTCGCTATATCCACAGCCAATACATAATTGTTTTCTTCTTTAAGCTCATCATAGCTTCGTTATACAAAGACTATAACGACACAAGTACTACCATAGTTGAAAAACATTTATCTATAAGTTTATAAGTATAATAACCATTTGGTAAGAACTATAAATATTTGAATAAATATTAACATACACATGTATATAAAATTTACAGGTATAACTTAGTACTTGTAGAAGCACACATGTAACATGAAGTTTAAATATTAGTCAACATTAAATATATCTATGCGCTAAAAGCAGTATAATCTAGTAAAAAATATACTTTAAGTACAAAAAAATACTATTAGGCCTGTAAAAAGAAACTTTAGTTATAAAATAATCACATTCAATTGTGCTATATACATATAAACATGAAGCGATGTATAATACTTTGGCTACTTATTCTCTAGACTTCTCTTTTGGAGTTGTATATTTCTTTTTGATGAATTGAAATATGTAGTAGATGAAAGCGAGTGAAATTAGGTATAACAAGAGAGTGCATAGCTTCACTCCCCTCTTGGGCTTTGGGTTGGTAACCACGCAGTAAGTGAGGTAGGTTCCGATTCCGAGGCGCATAAAAACGAATGAGACAACAAAAGTGAGCTCCACCACCGTGTGTATAACCGTTTTGTTGAATCCCGCTGTGCGTAGAAACCACCTTAACTGGAGTAGAGGATTGGTCAACTCCAGGCTTAAAATCCCAGCCACCTGCGAAACAAGAACAAATACATGTATTAATTCTAAAACATATGGCAGTTCTTGACAAACTATACAACTTACTGTAAAAAATATCAATAGTCTTACACTCATCTACTCGTGGTTCTCCCAAACTACTGACAAATTCAACTGCAATTTTGCACAAAGACAGTTCAGTATACACCTAGGCCTATTTTAATTTTAAAACGTTCTACGTGGTTCTACTTCGCTAAATTTGAAATGAAATATTTTAGAATAGTTTTTATATTTTACAATGATAAGATCTTGCTCCTTATTTTGTCCAGGCTTTAATATTTCATATCTTATAGAATAATATGAGGTGCAATTTCTATGAGAATGAAGACGCGTCAGACACGTTTTCCAAATATCCAATTATCTTCTGATGAATCTTATGGCGAAAGTGGCCGCTTAGAATCATGCAACTAGTTATTTTATGAAGATCAGTGACATGGCAGTGGACTTGGCTCAGTGGTAGAGGTCTGAAAAATCATCCAGTGGGCCTGGGTTCAATCCCTGGCTCGAATGAACCAGATTGATCGGCCACTGGTTCGGAAGTCATATTATGCCGTTGGTCAATCCGCATGGAAAACAAAATGCACAGTCTTCTGAGGCCACGAGAACTGTCAATTAAAAGTGACCTTTCCTCTAGTAAGGAACATAGGCTGGGATATATTTTATTCAGTGAAGACGAGAAGGATAAAGTCTCGTTAGTTATCATAAGTCTCGTTAGTTACCTAAACATAAAAGTGAAGTCTCCGCAGGCTTGGAGAACTGTCAGTTAATTAAAAATTCCCCCACTAAAAGCCACTTGATATAGCCCGGTTTTTTAAAGCGGAAGCCTTTTTTTGTTTTGTTGTTGTTTTATTTCACTGTTGCATACCAGCAACGAGTGATGAACAAAGTTTTTCATCATACTGCAAAAATATAAAATGGATAACCCATTTGAAAGTAAATTAATTAAAATTTCATTATCTGTTTAAGTTTAGCAGTTGACTTCCATCTTAATTTAAATATTCCTTATAATCAGCTGATATATACGTTGAATTAAAGAAATGCCAAAATTTTGCATTAAAATTCTAATCTATAAGTTGTTTTTTGTTTACATTAGAATTATTTGTTTTGGATTATTTTGATTTTGCTTAAGGAAAAATACAACTTATGGGGTTAGGGCACGGAAAAAATTAACAGATGTTTTTTCAGTCCACTTTTTAAATGCTACAGAATAGGGCAACTTTGTGGACTAAAAACAGGCCAGAAAACGGCTGTTCTGCATGCAGTATGATGAAAAATATATTGTGTACCAGTTTTAAAATATTACTGGTAACAGTTGCTTTTTAATCAGTTTACTTACGAACTGTTACTTTTTTAATGCATAGGTTTGGCTTAAAAATATAACATCTGACTACGAGTCACTGAGAGACATTATAAGTTATTAAAAACGTTATTTAAGAAAATCTTGCACTCGAACATGTTTGTCACAAGTTAAAATTTTTTCTTTACAGTTTAAATTACTCCTCTACTCCAAAATGTTAAATGTAACAAAATGTTTAAGAGAAGGTAATAAATGGATGGTTAAGAGAAGCTACTACAATTTGGCAGAATTTTCCAACGATAGCCTGAGTGGTATTGTAGATTAGCCAACCACCATTTAAAATTGTAAATAGTTGTAAATATATGTTTATTTAATTGACAAAATCTATCCAAAAGTTGTAGCCAACAACTGCTGGATGTTAATAGTAATAAATTACTCTATTTTGGGGATGGAGAGGAGTGTGCAGGCCTGATAATTATCATAGGCTCAATTATCATATTTTCATAATTAATTGCTGATAATTATCATACAGCTGTAAGCTCCCTCAACTCCGTTCGTTCAAATTGATATATATATATATATATATATATATATATATATATATGTGTGTGTGTCCGTGAACACGATAAATTTTGATAACATAAGCCTATCTCAAGTTTTAAGTTAAATGAACAATAGAATCCTGGTAATTCTTTTTTTTTGGGGGGGGGGGGGGGCTATCCAAACCACTAATCGGAAATAATATTTTTTAGTTTAGTAAAAGTTAATGTATTTAGTTTGTGGTGTCGGATTACTGAAAAAGTCATACTGTATTATACAAAAGGTTAGTTTTACTTTACAAAATTTAGGCAGCATTCCGGCGTGCTCGGCTGTTGAGGAAAACATGACGATAAATTCTGAGAACCGGGAAAATCTACCATTCGGCATTTTATTATTTGACGCCCAGTAGCGGTTGTGTTTTATTCCAGCGATAAGACTATGACTAACCAATTGTTATACAAAAACAAACTTTGGCTCTTTTTTATCTGTTTATCTGATTTCAATGAATAAAAATAAAATGTCAACCAAAATTGTGTGACACTTCGTTTTAGAGATATATACAACAATATTACTAAAATATGACTCAAACTACAATTTTAAAAAGTGGAGGGATAATTTTTAAGTAGGCCTACTTTGTTGTATTGTTAAATAAAAATATCACTTAAACTTTTGTAAAGGACCTTCCTTTAGAAACAATTGTTCAGTTGATCTGAACACTGGTCCCAATTATCGAGGTTCTACGCTCTACACTGAGAGGTGCTCACCGCCTCTCCGCCCGACGTCCGCTCCAGTAGCACCATCCCGATGGAGACGATGCTGGCGACATGATGAATCAGCATGATGACCGGCTCCGTCTGGTTGTAGACGCACCAGATCAGGTCGAACCAGAAGTACCCGAGGCTGACTACCAGCGTGGTGTCCTGCAGCAGTGTGTTGCTCTCGCCTGAAATCAAATCAAATCAAATACTCTTTATTCTTATTTTTGTACATACATACAGGAATAGTGTCAACAGTGTAGCAGAGACATATAAAAACTAGCATTTCAAATGCAAGTAATATACAATACTTTCAACTACACAAAAATATAACTAATAACTCAGAGGAGGTTTAACATTTTGCAAGATTTTCTTGAATTGAATACAATTTTAAATTTACTATATACTGTTTTAGTTTCTTTTTAAAAGTGTTTTGGTTTTGTTCATTCTTGATTGTGTTCAGTAATTTAGTAAGAATCTTATTTCCCATGAATGACGATTTTTGTTTAAACATTTCTAGTTTATGGTGCTCTCTAATTATTTCAGCTTTCTTTCGGGTATTATATGAGTGAGGTTCATCTATATCTATACTATTAGTATGTAACTTTACACACATAATTGTCTCAAAAATGTACAAGCCATATACTGTAAATATTCCTAAGTTGCTAAATTCATCGTTTACACTATCGTCATTTTTTTTAAATTCAGCATGATTCGAATAGCCTTTTTCTGTTTTTTAATATTTTATCCATGTTTTTCTTAGTTGTTGAACCATAAAGTGTGATACCGAAATAAATGTGAGACTGTATGTGAGCGTAATAAATTGTTTTTAAAACTGAAAGGCTACATAAAAAAGACATTTGTTTTAAAGCATAGAGACATGAGGTCAACTTTCTTAAAAAGCAACTAACATGAATATCCCAACATAAGAACTTATCAATTTTCATTCCGAAAAGGTGCCGGCAAACTGATATTCTCTTTAGTGTGACGGTTGACCATTTTTTCATTGTGGTTTTCTCGTCATCGGTAGAATGAGTTTTTTTCGTGGTTTTTTGACATGCACTTTCTTGTATTAAACAATTATTAGTTAAGAAATAAAACCACTCTCACTAAATTTATTTCTTACACTATAATTACCATGCTATTTTAAATTAGTAAAATCAATGAAATTAAAGGGTGGTTCGTGAAAATTTCAATTTTTTTTAATACTTTGAAGGATATGGACAAGACAACCCCTAACGACAAAAACCACATAGGGTAAATTAAAATTTCAACCACTTTGCCTAAACGGATTTCATTAAAATCCAACCACTTTATGAATAAATGGTCTCTATCTTTATAGGCCTACACATCCCCACTTAAACACATGAATATGCACACAGATGCCGATAATAGACCAAGAAATAATCTAAAATAAATTTTTCAACTATAAAAATGAATAAATAAATGTCACATTCATACCATGACCATGTATTTTACCAAAAATAAAAAAAATAAATAAATAAAAAAAACATCTATTCCAATTTTTCTGTTACACAGGGTGACTTGTGGGCACCACACGAATTTGAATCAGTTGTTATATTGTTATTGTATGAGTTAGGGAGATTTGGGTTATGCCATCTTCAGTACAGTGGACTTCCTCTTAGCAGACACCTCAGGGGACCAGGCCATGGACGGTTAAACCAATGTACATTGAAAACGCCAACCTCTAATTTTAAATAGCCTAAGTCTTAAATGCATTTATTACTTGAAAAAAAAAACTCTAAATGTATTACTGTATATAATTTATAGCTGACATCCGACAGCAATGAAATCCATGACAAAAATATTTATTATTATTTTCTTTATAATAACTCCAATCCTACAGGATTGCATTCACTTTCAATGGTATACACTTTCGTCCACGACAGTAAATTTTAATTGGTTTAAAAGAACGAGAATATGATATAATGTTGAATTGAATGATAGATAGGAAAACCACATTTCCAGTAAAACACGGCTGGTTAAGTCAATGTTGTGATAAAAAAAAAGCCGGTTAAAAAGCTGTGTGTCAGGTGAGGGTAGGCCGGTAAAGCAGTGACTGGTTAAAATGTGGCAAGTTAAGAGGGAGTCTACTGTATATCGTGCCACTCAAGTCTAAATGTATAATTAGTCAATATAGTAAATTGTTTTTTTCATATAAAATCTTTATTAAAAATTGTAAAATTATCACTGCAAAACGTATTTTTATTGAAAATTTAAAGATCAGACGAAATTATGTCCTTTCAAGCTGAAATAATATGTTAATCTGAATTTTACGTAAGAACGTCAAGATCAGAAAATAATCAAAAGCCAAACGATCCTGTAAGAATAGTAAAGACAAGCATATGCTCTTGTGCTTGTCAGTGTGGAGTTAGATAGCTTCTGACTGCAGCAGTTTTCAATATGGCAACATTTCAAGTGTTCACTTTTTGCGCTTACAGGACCGTTTGGCTTTTAGTTTTTACTGTTTTTGTTGTTTATAATGTGTGAAAATCAACATGTGTTTCAGCTTGGAAGTGTCATTTGACTGATCTTGACATTTTTAATAAAGATACATTTTGAATGATGATAAAATTTACAATTTTTAAGAGAATTGTTGTATGAAAACAGTCACTTATATTGATTGGTTACACATTTAATTTGTATGTTGCCTTTGGACTCCAAAACCGCTCAACAGATTGTAATGAAACTTTCAGGCATTATTCAAGGATGGTTTGTGTGAAGTTTGGTGCAAATCTGTCCAAAAGGCTCTGACGCACAAGGCATACAATAGTTTGTAATAAAATCTCAAAATCTGTTTTTAAAAATTTTTATTGGTTGCTAAGAAACAAATTGAATGAAAAATTCTAATTTTAGGGAGGCCTATTCCAGCAATTTCTTATAATATATAAGGTGAGCGTGGCAACGAGTGAGCGTAGCGAACGAGCTTAATTACCTATAAAATAAATTCAATCAAGGGCGAATATGAGATGGGAAACAGCTAGTTTAGATTGAAATGGCAAGATATTACCCAAATCTCCCTAACTTGTACATTAACGATGCAACAACTGTTTCATATTCGTCTGGTTCCCCCAAGTCACCCTGTTCTAAAGCAGAACTCTAATTTATCATCCAACAAAGCAACAGCTATCTTCTTTTTAAGTCACTTTTTAAAACTATCACCAGTAACCACATACTGCAGTTTACAAAAATCCTCACCTGGGTTCTCAAATGGGTTCGGGTCCAGCCAGTAGCACAACGCTGACAAGATGACCACGACGAATGCATGGATGACGGTGACAATGCGGCAGTAGAACTCTGACGGCTGGTTCATTACTTTACTACGATAGAGGGTGAAGTAAAGCGCCGCCCAACAGAAGGCACTGGCCGTCACGCTGAGGTAGATCCCCGTGGAGCTCATCTCGTGGGGCTTGGACATGGCCACACTGCAATCGATGTCAGCAGTTAGGTTTCAACTCAAACTAAAATCCATCAATTATTGCAGAAAAGGGCCTTGTGTAATGAGGTTCGTGAGTTTTCTTTGCTTCTAAACCTCACATTCATGAAGCAGATATTTTACATTTTAAAATACAATTCATACACACACCTAAATTCAAGTACTATTATAGCACTCGTACAGTAATATTTAAGTTTTAATAATAGTTTTCCTAACTTTGGAGGCTTCCTAGTCATAATTATAATCAGTTACTGCACCAGTACAAGTTTTCTAGATCATTCAAATTATCAATCTGTATAGTAGGCTGTAATTGTGTGATCAACTTAATTATTCAAGGTATTATAAAGTATAATTCCTCCAATTTTTTTTTATGTTTAACAATTAGATTTTTTTGTTGCTTAAATTATAAGTAATAAACAAAAGTCAAAATATTTTGAAATAAAACAAATGAGTTCACGGTCACAAAGATAAAGATAATTTATAACATGTATAGCCTGGTTTTAAATAATCACCTTTGGATGATAGGAAGAACCACAACTACAATGTAAATATCCCTGGAAATACGCAAGCCCTGTAAGTCAAGGGCCTACCAAGTGGAACTCAAACATTAAGAAAGAAACTAGTGTTAGAGTGAGGTGTACCTGACCCTAAAATCAACAAGCAGTTTTTAACGTATATGCAAGTTAAGTTTGGCTCCAACATTATTCAATGAATGATGGTAGTTGTTATCAACACATTGTTTGTTGATTTGTTAGTGAATGATTAACATATGTTCAAGGTCTTATCTTATCTGAATATTTTATTACTAGCAAATGTGTGTTTGAAATTGAGGAACAAGCACTTGAAATTTTCACAAGTGTTAAAGTAACCTATCATAACAAAAATGTGTCTAGATGTAGGGCCTTAATGTATATTAGAATTTTAAAATAATCATTATGCTTGACATCATATGGAGAAATTATTATTTTGAAAATGGTTAACTTTAATTAATTGTGGGTAGGCTACTTTAAAACCATCTTCTCACAAAAATTTAAAATATATTAGCCTAATTGTGAAACTTTTAGAACCGTTGATTAGTAATCAAATACTTCAATCGCAGCAGACCTACGTACTCAGGGAATTTGTCACAGAATTAGATATTTTTTATTTTCTCCATAACACTATGGGAACGAGGATGTAGGTTTGTTCCATTGGGGTTGTTGTAAGTAAATATAGGATATAATACTTTCCCAATGCAGGTACATACTAAATTCCATAAAAATTCTGATATTTTTCATTTTCCCCTCCCCATGGAGTGTGTACCGTATTTATTTAACAGCAAGCACCATTTACAGAGTACATACGTACAGTACAGTATATAAGTCTGCTGTCATATGGGTGTTGTAAGCAGTGGCGGATTTACGAAGGTTGGGGCCCTAGGCCAACTTTTCTGTGGGACGCCCCCCCCCCCCCTCATCACTGACCGAAATATGATACTAAAATCATCAAATTAAGCTAAAATTGGCTAAAATCATCCTTAATTTTTTTCTCTGGTACGAGTAAAATGTAATTGTATGTGTACACTCTGATCTCTGAGAACGAGCTCGTCTTGGATTATCCAGCTGTTAAATGGTGGCGGGGTAGGGGCAACGATATGCTTTATCATTGACTATGTTTATAGTAAATAATAATAATAATAATAAATTTATTCCTCTGACAAAGTTTTACAGTGTATGGGAATTTACAAAACAAATTTCAAGTTTTTGCACTTATTGACAATTTTACAAACTTTCATTTAATTACTATTATTTTAATTATTAATCATTTAATTACAATTTCATTTAAATGAATCTATGCTATAACTGGAGTCACTAATTTCTATTCAAACGTTTGTGAAAAGCGTGCCGCTGTATTTTAGTTATATTATGTCCGTTACGTTGGTTAAATTGCTGTTGGTGGGAGGAGGCTATTAAAATAGTCAAGATGGCTATCCGTACCTACTCAATTTTACCAAACTGTATTCAATATTGTAGGTCCAATGGGGTCCTATTTATCTGAATTACTTTGTTAATATTACTATAATGCTGCAAATGGGTTGCTTTCAGAATTTTGATACTTTCACAAAATGGTAATGCTTTTAGGAAATCTTTAAATTAAACTAACATTAATTTTAATTTCGTCTAGATTTTGCGTTTTGACAGCGTCTCACCAATAGCAAACTGGCAACCAAAAAATATCAACGGGAAGGCAGAGCACTTTTTGACACCGAGAGCTAGAGGTGACTTTAGTTAGTTTTAATAAAGAGCCCAAAGTTGCCGCCGCGCCCTCGTGCCGTCACCCAGTGTTGCCACCAATATGAATGTGACGTAACCTACAGGTAGCTCTTGATCACCCGAAAATGACATGGGAAACAGCAGACGCTACAATGACTTCACCAAAGTCTCTCTGCTGTGTTGTGAATTTACGTTTTTCAACTACAACAGTCTGTTAAAAAAAATCAGAGCTCAAATCTTATGTTCATTTTTACAGAGCAAGTACATCCTTAAAAAATATATGTATATTTGGACCTCCGTGCGGCCCCCCTGCAGCCCGCGGCCCTAGGCCAGAGCCTAGTCACCCTAGTGGTAAATCCGCCACTGGTTGTAAGTAAATAATAATAATAATAATCTTTATTTTCTCAAACATAATACAGTAGGCCTACAGTACAAAGAAAGTATAACATGTTTACATTACATTTAGAAATTTACAATATAAATGTATGCCAGTCTGACTAACAATTATTTGTAAAAAAATTACCCTTTCACAGCACGTAAATAAAAGTTTAAAAACAAAATAATATCTCAGTGAAAGTAATAAAGATAAAAAAAATATAAAAAAAGTTAAACTAAAATATAAGTCAAACTATGAGTTAAAATAAGTTAAAATATAAGTTAAACTATGGCTAGAGAATGTATATACCTACCAAATCTGATCAAGTTATATCAACAAATAAGTGAGATAAAGGGTTTTGTTAATTTCCTATATAAGAATAACATGAAAACTATTTTTAGATTTTCTCCGTAACCTGTTTAAACCAAGTTAAAAATTCGAAATACGAAATAATTTGTTTTTTAGTCTCTTTTTAATGATTTCCATAAAAAATTTTGAATTTTGAAAATTGAGGTTCAAAAATGTAAAAAAACCCTTTTTTGACCCTTTTGAAACCCCATAAACCCTTTTGATTCCCATAAATCAATTATGCTACTACACGAACTCATGAAAATAGACCTAGTCCCTACACCTTCATACCAATTTCATAAAAATCGGAAGACTCTTACAAAAGGTATCATTACGACAGATATACCTAGGGATATATTAATTACAGTACTCCAAGGCCATGGTCACAGTGTTAGAAAATCATAACCTTACAGGGTATTATGTAAATTCTTTTTTATATATAGTATGTGTGTGTTGTGTGTGTTTTCATATATATGAAAATTAACAAATGGTGTTTTTGGCTTCTGGGGACTTCAAAATGAAAAAGTAACAAATAACTATTACTACTATTACTACTATAACTACTACCGCTTAGCGTATTTCCTGGAGGAAAATTCACTAAAAAGGTTTAATCACATTATTATCTGTTTTGAAAATGAATTATTAATGAATAACTATCACAGTTTTGTTAACGATATTAACATATTATACTTTCCTTGAAATACAGAGGTAAAGTTGGGTGTGCCCAAAATAATTGAAAAATTCCCATATAAGCATAATTATTTATTAAAATTTTTCTTAACTTAATTAATCCAATTGAAGAACTCATTTCCAAACTCCCCTTAGGTCTACGAGGTGTGGTTAGAAAATTATACGAGTGACTACCAAATATTTTAACAGCCACACTACTGTTAAACATTACTTTTTTGTCTTTCTTAACACCTCTTCTCTCCATTCCAGTGCTAAATTTGACTGCCAGCTCCTCGGATAGGCTATGAATACAGTAGGCCTATTGTTTGTTCCAAGCCTTGTACCACTTATATCACCCGCCAGAAATTTTTTTTGCATTTTAAATCCTTTTTCCATTACTATTTTGATATTACAAGTAGGCCTAGATCATACTATCATAGTAGATCATAAGTATTTTCATATTTGATACAGTCAAATCCCAAGGGCGGATCCAGGACCGAATTACGGGGGGGGGGTTTCCATGAGAGGGCAATATAGCAACTCAAAACATCGTGGTGATTGTTTCGTGGTGGGGGAGGGGGTGTAATGACCTTGACCGTCACATAAACAGGTGAGGAAGCGAAACGTCATGGTCTGGAGTTCAATGTTAACTTATTTTGAGAATTCTCTGTTTTTATTCCCATGAACATTTACGTAAATTTAAATCTTAGACTCTTTATCTTAAGTAAAGGCATAAGATTATGTCTAAAACGTGTTTTTTATTACATTTTGTAAGATAACAGAAATTTTAGTGCAACGCAGTCTAGGTTTTAATTGTAAAAACTGATAAAGGACGTATTTGGAAATGAAAAGTATGAATTATCCTGTTATATTTATATAAAATTTATTTAAAAAAGAGTTAACAAACTGTTAAGATGTAGGCGTACTGTATTTGCGAAAAGGTAAACTGCTTTTTCACAACTAAATAAAAAAATCTTGCTTGGTTACTTTCTGTTTCTTCTTATAGATGACATAAAAGATTACTAAGGAGTTACCGATCTTCCAATCATATTTACTAATCAATCAATATGCTGTCACTGTCACATTTATTTGTAAAGATGTAACTACAGGGTGTCCCATAAGTAAAGTGCCAAACTGCGGGAATAGGTTATATGGGTCAAAATAAAGATAAAATCAAGAATAAAATTTTTTCCAAAAACGCTTCGTATACCAGATATCCGCCATTTTGTATTTTTACAAAATAATTGTTGTCTTCAACATTATTTGTTCACCGATCTTTACAAAACTCGGTAAGTAGGGCATATGTTTAAATCAAAATACCTACTGTAGAAAAAAATACTTACCGACTTTTATAAAGATCGGTGAAAAAATGTTAAAGATAACAATTATTTTGTAAAAAATACCAAATGTCGGGTATCTGGTATAAAAAGCGTTTTTGGAAAAAAATTAATTCTCGATTTTCTCTTTATTTTGACCCATATAACCTATTCCCGGAGTTTGGCACTTTACTTATGGGACACACTGTATAGTTGAACTAGTTCCACGAAACAGCTATATTGAAAACCTAAATACAAAATCAATGTTACAACCTATATGGTGCACTGCATAGGTTATTTATAGGTTCTTTAGGTTATTTATAGGTTCTCTGGAAAACCAGAATTTCGACCTCGGCGAACGTCCGTATCACCGTCAAAAAGCTTATAAAAATCGCCGTAATTTAGCATTTTTTTACGTTAGGCTACTAATTTTATCCTTGAAGAAACAGTTTTTCATGAAAATAACCCATTATCATTTTAAAAGTACATCGAGCTTTTTACAATTTAAGACCAAAATATAACCGCGCGGATGGCTGAAACAACTGAGGTTAGCTTCCGAGCTTCGTGCGCCAACATTGCGCCGCGCTGATCGACATTCTCGACGGTTCGGCTTCGCATGGTATAGGCCTAGGCCTACATGCAGCTTTTGAATGATTGCACCGCACACGCAAATGGCACAAAACCTTCATACTTTGATTTATATAGTGTTATAAATTAATAAAACAACCTTAAATGCATTTAAAAATTGTTTATTTTTTTATATTGAATACAATGTCTATAATATTTTAAAAGTTTTATGGAAAGATATAAAATTGGCCAGGTAAAACTGATTGAAAAGTTCCCGTACGGGGGGAGGGGGGGGGCGATCGCCCCTTTTGCCCCTCCCTGGATCCGCCAATGTCAAATCCCATACAAACTCGACTCAAGGTGGACTTAAAGGCACTGTCAATTTCAGTAAAGGCAGAGTTTTCCAAAGCTGATATTACTCCCAACATTTACCGAACTCAGTCTGACAGTGTAACATCGGCTCTTAATGGCAATAGGATGGCAGGAAAGTGTACACTAGCAAAAGTATCGTATTAAATGACTGAAAATACCGATTGAAAAATATAATATTGTCCATCCACGACAGGGTGCCGCGATGGCAACAGACTCACCACTCTTGACTAAATTCCATTTTAAATCGACAATTGGAGGTGTAAAATTTCGTAAGGTTTTACCGTAGGTAGTAGTAGAGACATAAATTTAAATTCGGAGAATTCTTTCAAGCATTTTTTAATACACATTTTTAGAACGGTAGCGATAATGGGGTGAATAGAAACTCTGCCAAGTGAATTAGTATTGCTATTACCTTACGGTATTTCATCAACTAAACTTACCCCAATAAAAACGTATGGCTTTGAAAAAATTTACCTTATAAGTTCTAGGCCTAGGCTATTGAACACATAACGCTTAACACTTTAAACATTTTCACCATTGATATGTTTTAAGTGAATTAAGCTATAGGCCTACTGGAATCCCAAAATAGCCTCCCTCCCTTTTCATTTATTAATAGCCTAGGGGTAAAATATTCAAATTATTTTTATACACATTGCAAGGGGTACTGTAAAGTAACTTTTGCAAACCGCTCAATATGATAGAAGTTTCGATTGCATTTGAAAATGTTGTCCATATGATTATAGCCTAATGTAACTTAAACTTTTATCACCTCCTTTATTGTTTTGAGTTTTGGGTGAGTCGGTGGCGTAGTGGTTAGCACGCCAGACATCGGCATCATGGCAACGATGTCGTGGGTTTGAATCCGCGTTCTGCCACAGAGACTTTTATCAGTACCTTTCATTTTGTACTGAAGCGGCTCACCCCCTTACTTTGTCTAGGCCTAATACGATCCACGCACAGATCAATAGTCTATGTGGACGGGGCAAATTAAGCAAAAAGAGGTCCGCCAACCTCTTTAAAAAAAACCTGCAAATTTTTTACGAATTAAGTTATGGTACAACTAAGATCGATTTGAAATCCAGTTTGTGACATTACGCCTAGTTTTCTTTCTAAAAGCTCTTTTAAATTGATGGGGGATGATTGGCCTATCTGAAACAAAGTTGTTCCCAGTAATACCCTGAAAAATCACCACAAATAGGGATTGCCAAGGTGCCAAGTGGCTCCAATGAGAATAATGTACAGCAAACAAATAAATAGCGACGTCGAGTTATCCAGAGTCTCCAGGTAGAGTTAAAAGTATCTAGTAGGCTATGTTATTTTAGATAAGGCCATAAGTTAAGTTAGTGAGTTTTACTTTTCCTACGCCTATAAACTAAATTTTTGTGATTTTTTTCTGTCCAATTACCAGTTAATGCAGTTTTGATGAATGAGTCCAGATAACTATGTAAGGTGGTGCATACCTTACTAAAACAAAACATTGAAAAATTTATTAAGATTATGTAACTTAGACAAACTAGTCTGGTATTTATGTAAATTACAGTTTAGCCTACATGCCACAGCAAGAATGTCTGAAAACTTGTGGGATTAAAGATCTTAGGAATTGATTTTTAATTTGTGATATCACTGGCTGGGTAGCTGAGTGGTTAAAGAGCTCGCCTTTGAATCTGAAGGTAGCCGGTTCGATCCTGAGAAAAGTTAGTGCTTTTTGATGGATCGATACTGGACCCAGCTGCCTTTGGTCATTGGGCTATTAATTAATGATCCTGACAAATGAAACAGCTGATATTTGTCAGTAACAAAGCTACACCTCATCTGATCCATTACAATCATCACACTCACCCCTTCAGTCATACTCACCTTAAAATACGCACCACAGAGTGCGTCGGTGTTTCAAATAAAATATCTAAAATAAAATATCTAAAATATCTAAAAATATAATTCATGTGTTGACAAATCATACTTCAACCAGTCAAAAATAAAATGCATAATAAAAGACTTACTTACCTTAACTTAAACCCCGAAATCCCGATGATATTGGTGTAAATTTAAATTACATTGCAAATTTGGAATGAAGATGTGTTACTCTATATGACTGAACTGTCACACAAAGAATGTAGGAATGCTCTAACAATCATAAATCAGTTTGTTTTTAATCCTGACATGACACACGAAATGACATAACAGATTCACCATAACATAAACAACCAAACCGAATACCTCAAACACCTGTTCAATACGAGCGTCTAGATCTAGAGGTGCATGTCGCTGGCCCGGTCATGTCGGAAAATTAACAAAAAATTTATGCCACGAATTAGTATATTATTAGTATATATTAGTATACTAGTTTACATAATTAGTATACCAACCACTTAAGAGTTAGAGACAAAGACCTTTTTCCGGGCCAGCGACATGCTAGCCCGGTCATGTGTCCAAATCACTCAAAACCGGTGTCAAACGTTAGCTTATAATTAGTATATATTAGTATACTACATTTCATAATTAGTATACCATCTGGGACCCGCCAAGAAATAAGAAACCAATATGGCGGAGGCATGTCGCTGGCCACTTATTATCTCTATATTAGAGACTACTCTACTCTTCAGAGTTCTCATGACTTAGAGCAAAAATTTTTCTAAGTGTTGGATCAAACCTGAAGGTACTTCTGATAGATCTTTGAAACAATCCCAATTCCCAAGTTGACAGTCAACTCAAGGTCATCACACTTTAACATGTACATTTAAGGTAGCACCAAAACGGTGCTACCGCACTTTTGCTGTTTCTCTTTGAAATTCGCTCAAAGTCCTCAAGGTCACAAGGACTCTGAAGATTAGAGTAGGCTCTCTACTCTTTGGCTTTTTTTAACTCCGTTTGAATGACCTTGAGATTTCCCCCACCACTTCCCATATGCCTAGAGTACGCGTGGTCTGACAGTCAGTCGCTCCACGACTGTTGTAGGGTGCACATTTGTGTCGTGCACTCTGCTGTGCAGTTTTAAATTAATGTTTTGATTTTAACCAGTTCAAGGTCACCAGACTTAAACTCTGTCAAAAAAAAGACACATCAAACGGTTGTACCAAGAGTAAATTTTGTCTAAGTGTTGACTCAAACCTGAAGATTCTTTGGATACATCTTTAAAGACAATCCTAAATCCCAAGTTTACAGTCAACCTCAAGGTCATCACACTTTAACTCTGGAACAACATAAAATTGTCATACCAAGAAATCTTTTACTCTTATTTGCTCCAAGTCCTCAAGGTCATGAGAACTCTGAAGAGTAGAGTAGTCTCTCTACTCTCTGTAAATAATATCCTTTAAATCGCCACGTCATTTCTGCAACGTCATGGGTGTGACGTCACAGAATGACGTAATTGGCGATGACGTCATCGATTGCGTCATCGATGAGGTCATTGATCTCGAGATGACGTTATCGCTCGGGTGACCTTGAACTGGTCCAGCTCCCGCGTTTCTCCACTACTTAAACATACCGGTGAGTAAAGCACAATTTTAGTATAAGAATCCAACAACTGTAAATAATTTTTAACAAAACGTCAATTAGTAAAGAAATTTTGCCGTTTCGAATAGTAAAAATATGATTCGGGTCAGAGTTAAAGTACCCCCCCCCCCCCCGCCACAGCAGACCTGCGTACTCAGCGAATTTCAAAATTAGTAATATTAGTTATTGGCGGGTCCCAGATGGTATACTAATTATGAAATGTAGTATACTAATATACTATACTAATTATAAGCTAACGTTTGACACTGGTTTTGAGTGATTTGGAAACACGACCGGGCCAGCGACATGCCTCCGCCGTATTGGTTTCTTATTTCTTGGCGGGTCCCAGATGGTATACTAATTATGAAATGTAGTATACTAATATATACTAATTATAAGCTAACGTTTGACACCGGTTTTGAGTGATTTGGACACATGACCGGGCCAGCGACATGCCTCCGCCATATTGGTTTCTTATTTCTTGGCGGGTCCCAGATGGTATACTAATTATGAAATGTAGTATACTAATGTATACTAATTATAAGCTAACGTTTGACACCGGTTTTGAGTGATTTGGACACATGACCGGGCTAGCATGTCGCTGGCCCGGAAAAATGTCTTTGTCACTAACTCTTAAGCGGTTGGTATACTAATTATGTAAACTAGTATACTAATATATACTAATAATATACTAATTCGTGGTATAAATTTTCTGTTAATTTTCCGACATGACCGGGCCAGCGACATGCACCTTAGATCTAGCACACTTTAATTCGAGGTCGGGAGGTTCCGGCCATCGTCGTAACTGTTCGGCTCCCAGCCTGTGCTGTAGGGGAAACCCAAGGCTATTAAATAAGAAACAGAAGACATATTCCCCATATTCTATTATCCTTGGGGGAAACCGGGGCAAAACGGAATACTTAAGGTTTGGATGGATATAAAATGAAAAATAATACTCAGAGACGTTCAAAAATGTATCTCTATAATGTTTATTTACTTGTCCATACATAGAGTATCTGAAAACGCACCTACGATTACCACATAAAATGTTATAAAAATTTTAGTAAACAATGTCAAGTGGTCTGTTTTGCCCCGGCTCCGGGGCAAAACGGTACCTGGTTTTATATAGGGTAATATCTTAAACTCTCAAGCATTCAGTGAGGTGTAAAAAATATATATGTTTTGTAGTTGTAACTTATTGTAGTTTTTGGAACATTAAATTGTGCTGCAGCTTTCTTTAGTCCAGTTTATTTTTTATTAATGCATCCTACAGCCATCTTCAAACTGCCTAGAAACCATTCTTGTCTGTGGACTTAAGGGTGTAATTTCTCACCACCTGAAACATAGTAAAACAACGATTTTTAGGCTTTAACTATGAAAATTTCTTCTAATTTCACCACACTTACCATATAATTGAGATTACAGTAGCACTGTATTATGTAAATTATATACCGGGGCAAAACGGAACCCGGTTCCATTTTGCCCCGGTCCATTATGCCCCACGTGTAGACGTCAACCTAAAACTGTTCTAATACTCGGTTAGACACGCAGGAACAGTTATTCAAGCACATGAATGAACAGCCTAAAAGTATTATTAAAGAAATATCAGTAATTATCCTAATATATCAATAGCTTGTTTGACTTACCTTAAGGAGAAAACACGATACAATTACAACATAGTCTTCAAAAACCAAGAACGTGTATGAAATACGTCTGGAGCCGACTCTTGTGGGCTTTGATAGTTTGGACATGCGCAGTAGGGTGTTTTATGAAGTTCCAGGAGTTTCCACCAGTCTGCACAACCGAATGGGGAAAAAATAGGGGGGTTCTGTTTTGCCCCGTGGTTCTGTTTTGCCCCGGTTTCCCCTATCTAGGACGAGCGTTAGGGACAGCACATACTGCGAGTTATGTCGCCCGAATCCGAATAGTAACGATGAAAGCCGGAAACCCCCGACAGTGATTCGCGCGAATAATAACGATGATGGCCGGAAACTCCCGACGTTTGACATATTTTGTCAAACTGTGTATTCTGTCAAACTGTGTACTGTGTATTTTTTATTATTCCAAACTATCAAACTGTATTCCAGTGTATTGGTAAAATGTAAGCGACTATTTTTTATCAATAATAGCAAATGTTTTATAGGTAATTCAAGTGAGCTCGTTCGCTACGCTCACTCGCCGTCAGGGTTTAGCTAAGACTAAGATGTTAATAAAAATCTTAATAACAGAATAATAAAATGAAAAATAACAGGGTACCTACCGGGCTTTGGTTTTACCGTTCCTACTACCGTATAGTAGCGTATTCCCTAAAGGGAAATTTGCTATAAAACTTATTATTACCAGTTTGAATTGTGATTTACAAGCTTTTATCACTACTTATGATGAGTTTTACTTTCAGGATGTGTTTGCTGATGGCCTGGCAGTGTCCATATTTGTATACCTTACTGTATATATTTTTATTAATATTGAAATAAAAAATTAACGAGGTGGCCCGTGCGCAAATTGCGCATTTTATGATTCTGTATGAGTGAAACTCACCTACGGTACGTGAATGTTGATTATGAAGTGACAGAGATCTATTTTTGTTTCATATCTGGCTTTTAAAATTCATCTGAAGGTAATCAGCTGTTAAATTCCAATTCACATTAAAGAACTTGCAATAAAAGTTGGTCAACATTTTAAAGCGCCCTCTAGAAATAAATCAAGGGCGAGGGGGGTGAAGCCCGAAACAATATGACCTTTTCAATTACGATTCGTCACTGCGGTATAATCTAAGCTTTAAAATGACACCTCAATCTTAAAAATCGGTTCAGTAGGTCAAGAGAAACAGGGACGTAACAGACGAAACCCTTATAGAAATAAGAAGATAGATATTTAATGTCTTCTGTAGCTTTATTAATCTATCATTCTCCCATTTTCATCCTCCAGATTTACCTAGAATAAATGCAATATGTTTTAAAGGCTGTAATGTAGCGAACGACAAAAATTAAATCAATAAGAAAAAAATTATATGTAGTTGAAATAAAGGATTCTAAACAAATTAATGTCACTAATAATCAGCTCAATCTACAACGGCAACCTTTTTTCATATAAGTTATACAACTAAAAATATTTTCAACACTAACATTATATCTTATGATTTTCTGTATTAAAATCATTCAGATTTTTTTAAGATTAAGTACTTTTTATGATTTTTTTAAAAATGTATTATTCTATTTGTAAAGGTAATGACGTCATGCTTTTTATGAATGTCAAACAGTCGACGGTTTCCTGCCATCATTGTTACTATTCCGGCGATAGACGAGCATACAGCTGCGAGCCATGACGTCACTTCATTACGTCATAACTCGCAGTATGTGCTGTCCCTAACGCTCGTCCTAGATACAGCACAGGCTTGGAGCCGAACAGTTACGACGATGGCCGGAACCTCCCGACCTCGAATTAAAGTGTGCTAGATCTAGACGCTCGTCCTGTTCAATGCTCAGGTCAGGGCAGGGATAGGGATAACACTGCTTACTTGATTTTTCTACAACGCAAAGTGACTACGTAGTAAATAATTAATTAATTAACGGGAGTTTAAGACATTTAGTCAAGCCTGCAAAAGCAAATAAGAAAAAAAGAAAGAAGGAGCAAAAATACTAGAACCAAATAAGTAGTTCAAGTATATGTAAGTACTGTCACTGTCATTGACTACAATCATTGGTATACATTTTGGATCAGGCAGCCTTGTGGTTCAAAGTAAACAGTCTCCTCTTGAACAGCACAAAAACTCAACATCTTACCATTGATTTTAGATACTATATAGACCTCTCAAGCCTACGGTGCCCGCGTAGCAGACAGCTCAAGTAGTTCCAGGGCCCCGTCACCAGAAAGTGACTGTAGCTAGCGGGGTGATTTGAAAGTTTTTTTGGGTAATTTTTCTGGATATTACCCACTTAGGAGGGTAAAATAATTTACTAAAATTTTGTTGATATCCCATCGAGAAGAGAATACAGACAGACCGTGTGTAGGGCCGGCTGAGCCGATTGGGAAAGGTTAGGATTCATGAGTAGGGAGGGAGTGACGACTTCAACTGTAACAAGTCATTGTTTTTATTTCGTGTTTGTGTTAGAGGCCGTCCATAAATTACGTCATCGCTTTTTGGCCATTTTTGGACCCCCCCCCTCCCTAAAATCATCCTACCATCATAATTTTTCTGACCCCCCCCCCTCTTGGGAAAATGACGTCATTTACAACAAACCTCCGTTTTAAGTAAAAATAATGCTTTTTTGAGCGCTACATGATAAACAAAAAAAGATTGACCAATCAAATCTGAATTTACCTTCAAAAATAAAGCCAAAATGACTTTCTCAATGGAAAAATAAACTATAAAACAACGCCTTAAAATAGTCTAATGTATTTCATAGATAATTATTTTATAATAGTTGAGTTGTGTTAGAATTTATCATTGTTTTACTGTTAAAATTTGATATAAAACATCATATTTAAAATGACGTCATATCAAATCCGACCTCCCCCCCCTTGCACATCACCTTGCCGTCATTTTCAATCTGGACCCTCCCCCCCTATTTTCAGATGACGTAATTTATGGATGACCCCTACTGTATCTAGTTTACCATTTAAAATGAAGTGGTAGAATTTGTATATATTGTGCAAAGAAGAATATCACCGTAGAGCGCCGTGGGAGTTGGAAAATAATGAATTACCGAAGTTATACAGAACCAGCTCTAGAAAGGTGGGGGTATGGGTTTCATATTTCAACAATAACGCTGAATTGTAGAGCACATCCCAGCTATCATGAACATTAACATTTTTGTTCCTAGACTTAATCACCCCATTGTTTGAGTAATCACGTCGATATTGAACAAACCCCCTTTCATCGACATGAATGGTTTCACAATGAGGCTTGGGAAAGAACTTAGAGCAGTAGCCCCTTGCATAGATTCACAGCAAGGAAAGACGTTCTGTGATTAGATCCACAAGGACCTTGAATCATATGTCTCAAAACCAACTTTCTCAGCCGACCTCCAGCTTCTTCTTCGGAAGGTAAATCCACACGATTAATGGAGTAAATTTCGGATGCTTGTGCAGGCCCATCACTTTCGATCTTGAACACGATGTGCATGAGGAAACCCGCGAAGGAGCCGCATTTGCAAAGAACATTGTATATGACTAACTCCTTCGATAAATCATTATTTTGACTGAGCAGTAAGCTAGGGGGCCTGCATTATCACAATTTCCCTTTGGGTTTAGACTTTTTATGGCAGTACGATAGGGGGCCTGCCCATCAAAAGTCCCTGTTTAGTATTTTTTTTTTGTACATTAGTTTCAAGCAGTTTTTACATTTTTCAGTTTTTTATTTGTACATTAGTTTTACTTTGTGAGCAGAGGCGAGGGGCACTGCTACAACAACATGCCCGATCTGATTTTAGTTTTAAGATTTGTAAATATTTCGCAGAGGCTAGGGTTACTTCGTATCAAACTGCCCGGTGCTTATATTTAAATTTGATTTGTAAATATGTACATATATGGTTCCTGCGTTTCTCGGCTTCCCCGTGGCGGAACGCCAGATAGCAACTTTAAGCGCTGGCTAACTAACAGAGAAACATTGTCACTTTAACTACTACAATGAACTCACGACACCTGAATTCAAAACATCTACCTAAACTATACCTTTAAACAAATTTCAATTATTTTGCAACTCATAAAATACTACCTAACTTATTTCAATGAAAATTCATAAATTTTATTCCACTCCTGTTCTTTCCACAACACCCTAATTAAAATATCATATCCCTTGAATTCCAACAAAAGCAATATCAATGACTAGAACATTTATTTAATAACTTATTATTTCACAACTCTCAATTTAATATTGTAACAAATAGTAATTTTTAATAGTAGTAGTCTTAGGCGGATCTACCCCGTTTTTATTGTTTTCCTATTATTTTGTTTTCATGTTATTTAATTATTATTTTCGCTCATTGATTTAAATGTTATTCGCCATTTAATTGATTTAAACGTTTTACATCTATGCCCTGAAATTTTCAATTTCTCCTTTGAGCTGGGCGAGGCAAGGGATTATGTCACTTTTTCCACGATTGCAACTCCAAGAGCTGGCTAACTAACAGAAGAAACATTTGTTACTGTAACTACCACTATTAATTATAACTAGTAAACGCGTTGCTCGAAAATCGAGCAATTTATTTTAATACAATACAAATGTTACTTTTATCTCTAAATCAATGACGTCCGACCAATCCAATATTGTGAATATCTGCAATCATATATAAATATATAAAGATAATTTATTAAAATAAATTAACACCTTCTTCCATCGAAGTTGCTTACACAAAGGTTGCTAATACAAATATTGTTAAAAATCCTAAATTAAATAAATAATTTACTAAAACATCTCTTAAATTTACACATATTTTCAATTTTCTTCGAAACTTCTTGTTTCGAATTTAAAACTTTGTTGTAAAAACTACACGTATTTACAGCTGATTATTAACAGATGTTTAAAATGCTTTATTCAATCCCAATGTTATTTATTTTTTTACAATATTTTATTTCTGGATCAATGTACAAAAATTACATTATACACAGAACTAATAACAAGATAACAACCAATAACAAAAGACAACTAACAATAGTGGGTTCGCTCTATCAGAGACACCCTGTCACTACAAAATTAATGAACGCTCGAGAGTTAATTTAAATTAAACACAGCCTTTGGTTCGATGAAGGAGGCAGGAGTCGTCAGTGGTCCAGGAAATCCATCATATCCTGAGGAAGTCTGGCTTTCAGACGTCGACGTAACGTGGGTTCCCCGATGTTAAATGCGACCGCACCAGGAACAACGTTTAAGTTTAACAGAAACTTCACTGTGCAATTTTTCACAAAATCTTTAATTTCGAACAATCCTAATTCTCGGTGTAAATGATGATTTCGAACATACCATGGGCTATTTACAGCAATTCTTAATAATTTGTTTTGAAATATTTGAATTTTGTTTAATTTGGAGGCTGACAGGCACATTCCCCAAACTGGACAAGCATACATAATAAGTGGCCGAAGGACTGATTTGTAAATTAATAGCGTACATTCTGGCTTAAGCGTAGATTTTCTATTTATCAAAGGAAATAACAAGGATAAACGGGCATAAGCCTGGGTCAATTTTGTGTTTACATGTAAGTTCCAATTAAGTTTTTTATCCATGTAAACTCCCAAATATTTAATGCCCTGATCAACAGGATTCCAAGACACTAAAGTGCCGTCGATATGAATTTCAGGAGGGGCGTCATATCTTCTCAAAGAAAACACTTTTGCTTCGCATTTAGTAGGGTTTAACAAAAGCTTCCATCTATTAAACCAGCCGTCCAACGTTGTAACACTTGTTTGCAAAGAATCCACAGCCTGATTAATATCTGAATGTTGTGTAATTATTGCCGTGTCATCTGCATAGTGTGCAAGGGTAGCTCCTGGGAGTTCTGGCATGTCAGCCATGAATATATTAAAGAGGATGGGTCCCAAAATTGAGCCTTGAGGGACTCCCGCTCGCACAGGACGAGGATTTGAAATCGTAGAATTTATACGAACAGAGAAAGTTCTATCAGTCAAGAAAGATTCAATTATTTTCCGTAAATGCAAGGGAAAGCCGAATTGATACAGTTTGTACAACAGACCACTATGCCAGACTTTATCAAACGAGTGTGCAACGTCCAAGAAAGCTGCTGTAGAGTGAAGTTTGTTTTCAAATCCACGAATGATGTTTTCACTAATTCGCAATAACTGATGGGTCGTAGAATGATGAGATTGAAATCCAAATTGGTGGGGAGGAATGACATTGGAAGAATCAATATAGTAAAGCACTCTTTTCTGAATAACTTTTTCAAGCAGTTTTGAAAGTGATGACAGAAGACTAATTGGTCTGTAGCTGCTAGGAAAATCTGTAGGTTTGTTGGGTTTATGCAAAACTATGATTTCAGCATGTTTCCAGGCTTTTGGAAAGTATCCTAAAGTTATACAGGCATTAAAAATCGAGGCAAGTATGGACAAAGCTTTCCGAGACAAGTTTTTTAAGACTAAATTAGGTATCAAATCATGTCCAGGAGACTTCCTAGTTGGCAATTTTTTAATGAAAGATTTTATTTCCGAGGGAGATGTGTATTTAACAGGCAGCTCAGCGCCGCTAGGAGTTGCACCCTATACCAGCTCAAGGTACCGAGCTGGGCGAACGGGAGTGCTTCTCTTTATAAACTGAAGGAGGGCAGCTTCGACTGTACCGAGCCCTGGCGGAAGGGGAAAATGAGTCAGGATGTCGGGGATATGGGGCCTCCGTGACCTTCGGGTGCGGTAGCAGTGTAGCCGGCTCCTTTGGCGTGCGGGTTTCCAGAGAATTAGTTATTCCGCTTGGTTACCACCCATACCCCAAGTAAAACCTAAAATGAGTACCTCGGGTTCCGGTTCAAGCTCCTGGCCTCGGCCAATCCAGATATTGGGTTGGATTCGAGGGGGCAGAGGTTGTCGGCATGCTCGGCACACAGCTTCGGCTGTGGGGGGCTCTCCAGCCTTATCTGGGGGCGTTGCTCACAGACGAAAGTTGAAAAGTAGCTTGGATAGTGCTGCCACTGTCATTCACAGCGGATGGTCAATTATGGTTGATCGCCGGTTGAGTACCACAGGCCTGGTGAATATTTTGTGGGGGTCTAATTCTCCTTAATGTGATTTGGACCACCTGTTCCATAACTCACCCTGTTGCAAGACAGGTCCGGTATGACTAACGCTAGGTACCGACCGCCCGTGAGGGTAGGGGGAGACACCACAAGGGCCTTTTAACCCTTGTGGGAGGAGCCTAACAAAATAAAAAAATATGGAAAATGGACCATAACATAAGTTTCATTTAGTAGTATCCAGTCTTCCGCTCGGTAATATCGTCGATTATCCTAGTCCAAGAATAATCCGTATTAAATTACACTAGTATACGTGTTGCTCGAAATCGAGCAATTTATTTAAATACAGTACAGATGTTACTTTAGCTGTAAATCAATGAAATCCGACCAATTCAATAATGTGAATATCTTCAATCGCCAATAACTACACGTATTTACAGCTGATTATTAACAGATGTTTCAAATGCTTTATTCAGTCCCAATGTTATTTAAATGGGAAATTTTGAGATTTCAATGGTGGATAACGCCTTTATTTTCCGTCAGATTCTCATCAGTTTTTGGCGGAAACTACAGACCAAGCCCTATCCAACGACACCAAAAACTTGAAAATCGGTTGAAAATTGTAGGAGGAGTTCTCAAGACAAAAAACCCTTAGTGTATTAAATAAGTATAGATTATAGCAAAAACCACAACTATAACTCTTTGTATTATTTAAACTTCTTTCATTAAACACACCAACAATTAACTTAAAGTATATTTTTTTAACTACAAACACGTTTCTTTTGTCTTTCTTTTTTCAGAACAATTAACCTACTTAAATTGAAACTGATATTTTAAATTTCACTTGTACTTTTTTCCATAATACACCAATTAATTCAATCATAATCGTATCTACAAATTTTTAACAGTACCGATATTGAGCATAATATAAGTTACCTCAATTATATATACATCTATTTATTATTTCATAACTATCAATTATATTTTTAACAAATTAAGAAGAATTAGGAAGGGGTTTTAAAAAAGAGTCGTAGACGATTTTCAAAGCGTTTTATTATCATTGATTGTGAGTAGTATCATTGACTTTACATACTAATACATACTTTAGATGATTTGTATGTAAAGTCAATGGTAGTATAAGCCGCTTTTGTTACTGTCTTGGCTGACCAATCTTCGTTTTTTAACTAATCTGTTTAATACCATTGACTTCTTATTAATTTACGAATTCAGGGCAACCCCTAAGGGGCATGGGGCGGAGCCCCATTGAGTAATACTCGTTTTGAGACAATTATTGATTGTGAGTTATGTGTATATTATTCAAAGTCAATGGCTCTATTAGCGCCGACAGATGTTTGAGCTAATACACACTGTTATTTTAGTGCCTATGTTAACATTCAAATTGAAGTTGCTATGGGCTTAGCCATTATGAGACCCAAGAGACCCCACGTCAGGAAGTGTGTGCAGAAAAACCAAGGTCTGTAAAGGAAGAAGCACAACTTCTTCCCAGGTCAGCTAAATAGCTTTTTGTTATATTCCGGATATGAAGCGTCTAAACTAAAACGGAAGTCAAGTTACGTTATAATATTTACCATTACACAGCTGATTGAGAAAGAGAGTGAAGCAGTCTTGCCACTGGTACGATATTTTTTATAGTAAACACCATTTTACTATTTTACATTTGGATTATTAGTTAATAAAAAACCATTAGGTAATTACCAAATTAACAATTATTATCAATCAAGGTAAATCTAAAACCACAAATTCTACCCTAGTTCGCTTTGAAATTAATTACCTTAGTAATAGTTGAGACAAAAAATCTCCAACACAAACTAGAACGATAGTTGTTCCCTGCAGCGTTGGCAACACTTGCAGGTAACAAAGAGAAAATGTTGGTTTCTTAAACAATTTTTAACCAACAAAACCTCTGTGGCAACATCCACGGAAGTCGCAGAAAGTGACACCATTGCTCTTAAGGGATGTAGCTCACCTGGCCCTGGCCTACCGTCACCTTGCAGAAAAACATCATTCAGTAGTTGGCAGTCTGGATTTTGGAATTCCCCAAAAAAGATTCATCCCTTTAATCGATATTATTGAGTGTTCTTGTGCTAGGTGCTGGTATCTGCCACTCCAAAGGCCCAAAATCGTTTTTGTTGTGTGCTGTCCCAAAACTAATCATACTACGGATTCAATTTTGCCCGTAAGTAACTTACTTTTATAACAATTTTAGTAATCCAGGTTTTCTGCTACAGTGGGATCGCGTTCACGGCGCAGCCTTTCTATTGGACTTGTCATCGGGACCAAAAGTTTTGGTCGATAATTTTTCTTCATTATTCTTCAATATTACTTAAAGCCTTATTAAAATTCACCTGTAATATACTCATGTTATAAGCCTACAAATTAAAAATTCATGTATTTAATGTAATTAATCCTACCGATCATTGCCTCTTGACTCTCAGGCCTAGGCCCTGGACTGGTAAGGTAAGCCCAAATAGACTAAACTTACTTTAGGCTTGCCCAGTGTTTGCTAAACCTTACACCATACTGTATAAGCTTGGCTTAGCTACTTAGGGTGCTCCATCAGACAAAGGGTGATGGATTAATGTCCATGATAAATATGCACCGGGATGCAGTGTAGGCCTAGCCTTGAATTGTAACTCTTGAATTTTTGTGGTTTAAGTTAACTTAGTTAAGTTTGGCTTGACCTAGTTACGTGCTACCTCTTACTTGATTACTTGTCCTCTTCATCGTTGACCCTCTGGTTGAGGGAATGGATTGCGTCAATAAAAAAAAAACAAAACTACTAACACACACTAAAAAAATAAATCTACTATTTACAATCATGGCAGCATGCAGCAAGCGGCACACATACTACCCCAACTCCAGGTTGTCCTCCAAGAACTCAGGTATACTATAATACGGGCGCTCCAACAGCAGATTCTTGACTGCCAGCTTAAACTTCCGGTCGTCAAGGTTCCTAATTCGGAGCGGCAGTATGTTGAAGAACTTTATTACTGATGTTGGGTATGAGTTTTGCGTTTTGCTGAGTCTCACTCGCGGAACATCCAGCTGGTGCTTACTCCTGGTTTCATAGTGATGCAAATGGCCTCTAATGGTCAACAGATGCACACTGCTCTTCAGTTGGGTGAGGCATGCCAAGATGTAGTGGCTGACAATAGTCAGAACCCCTAGCCTAATGAAAATTGGTTTGCAGTGGTCTCTGTAACCGGCCCTTGTGATAGTGCGGAGAGCTGATTTCTGTATCTTGAGGATGTCGGCTACATCCGTTGCATGACCCCAGAGATGAAGTCCATAGGAGATGTGGGAATGGAACATGGCATGATAGACCATTACAAGGTAGGGTTCCGTCACGCATTTCCTCAATCGTCTCAGCAAAAAGTTGACGCGAGCAAGCCTCCCACAGATGAGGGCAGCGTGGTCATTCTAGTCCAGTCGACTGTCCAATTGGAAGCCTAGGAGTTTCACAGGGGTGTTGTCACCCAACGGTGCTCTGGAGAGTGTAACTTACAAATGAGTTGTTGGGTCTTAGACTCATTGAGCTTCAATTTGTTGGACTGAAACCAGGCCTGCGCCTCGCTACAATGGATCTCCGCGGATAGTTGGGCATACACAGGATCGGCAGCTCTGGTAAGTAATGTAGTGTCGTCAGCATAAATGGTGGATTCAGTACTCTCGTCTACGTCATTTATTAGGACGAGGAACAGGAAAGGTCCTAAGACCGAGCCCCGGGGTACACCGTGGGACACCACTACTTCATTGGAATCTGCTCCAGCGATAGAGACTCTTTGGGTTCTACGCCTGAGATATTCTTCAAACATGCTTAGAACCTCACCCCCTACACCATAACACGCCATCTTCTCCAGCAGGACTCCATGGGGAACGCAGTCAAAGGCTCGGCTCAGATCACAGAGGGTGAGTGCCACCGAGTCCCCTGCCTCAAACGCCTCCCTCACCTCGCAAGTGATCCTAGCTACAGCTGAAGTCGTTGAGCGGTGTCTACGAAAACCATGCTGAGAGTCACTGAGAAGCTTATGGTCCTCAAAGTAGCCATAAATCTGATGTTTCATAACCGTCTCCAGTACTTTGCCCAATATTGGGAGGATAGATATAGGCCTGTAGCTTGAGACCACACTCCTATCACCTTTCTTGTAGATCGGAACTGTTCTAGCCCACTTCAGCTCATCTGGGAAAATGCCGATTTCAAGACAGGCGTTTATCACCTTGGTCAGAGGCACAGCAATGATCCCTGCGACTTCCTTCAGCATGCAGGACGTCCGGCCATAACAATCCCGACTAACGCTATTCTTCAAGCTGGCAATGAGGTCTCTGATATAATTGACCCCTACCGGACTCCACCTGGTGAAAGAACAGTGCAGGTTTCGGGTTTTCACACGCAGGTCAGCAACTGGGTCGAAGGGTCCCTCTGGGATACCCTGAACTATAGATTCAACAGATGATACGAAATAATCGTTGAACTTGTCCGGACTGGCTTGGCACGACATTTTTGATTCGCTCCCCCTGACACCGTTCACGATGCTCCAGGCGGCTTTGCATTTGTTGTGGGCCGATTCTATAAACTGAACATTTGCCAGCCTCTTTGCCTCCTCAACCTTCCTGTTGTAGTGCCTCTTGAGTGCCTGGTACCCCTGAGTGTCTCCTCTTTCACGCAACACCAGCATTAAGTCTCTCATGCGCCCAAGCTCTGGCGTATACCAATCGTGTGTCAAAGACCGAGATGGTTTTGAGTTTTTAATCTTACCTTTTCCCTGTATTACCCTGACAGGAAAACACAGATCAAAGGTGTCCTGCAGTTTGCTGAAAAAGTTTTGAAACCAGACACACTTGTCACTCAAATCAAAGATGTCATCCCAACTTACCGCGCTTAGTCGATCCTTGAGATGGAGTAGGGTTTCGGGTCTTGATAAGTTAGGTCTGAATTGAAAACAATACTCAGCATACCAATGACAAAGAAAAGAAGTACTCACCGAGGGCATTCGAACTTCCAAAATCCCAGCATCATGATCGGAGACCATCGGTGCCAGTACCTTGGTGATGTAATTCTCCTTGGGCAGAGTAGTTAGGATGTTGTCAACGCACGATTCTCCTCTGGTTGGAACAGTGTTTGTTATAAAAAATCCACACTGTTTCACAATACGCTTGAATGACTTTTCTTCACTGGAGTTGGACAAGCATCAACATTAAAATCTCCACATACAAGTACCTTGCGATACACAGATGACAGTGCAGCAGACACTTATCCAGCATTTCACAAAAATCTTCAAATAAGATATTTATGGGTGACCTGTAGATAGTTGCTATGACCAGGTCAAAGTCAGTCAGTTCAATCGCAACAACTTCACAAATCCGAGTTACTACAAAGTTACTCAGGTCAACAATGGTAAAATTCAGGTCATTTCTCACATACAGTGAAGAGCCTCCATTTTTCCTCATGACCATAGTAGGCTAACTAGGCATAGCCTAATTTTCAAACTTTCTAAAAATTTTTCTTAGAATTAGGGCTATTTTGAAAAAAGAGTAGCCAAATTTTCATAGGCCTACTTACTGACAAACCAGCTTTTTTAGGTTATTTACTAAAATAGTTCTGAAAATGTGTAGTTCTATTTAGGTTAGGCTTTACAAGAAGGTCTTGCAGAATGCAAAATTCCAAAATCCACCTAACTTATAGGTAGCTTAGCAAAGTCCTATCAATACAGTTAGGGGCCGTCCATAAATTACGTCACCAGATAATGGTGGGGGGGGGGGGTCCAGATTGAAAATGACGGTAATGTGATGTGCATGGGGGATGGCTTTGATATGACGTCATTTAAAAAATGATGTTTTATATCAAATTTTGACAGGAAAACAATGATGAGTTCGTACTGTACACAATTCAAAATAATTAACTTATCTTATTAAAGTCATTAGGCCTAGACTATTTTTAGGCGTTGTTTCATACTTTGTTTTTCCATTGAATCCCATAAGGAATGGCAAGAGCGGGCGAGGAGATTGACCTTGGTACGGTACATGCAAGAGAAGGAGAGGGAGATAGCAATGATGACGCTTATCCGACGAGGGGTTATTGAATTACGTAATTTTTTTCAACAACTTCCGATCCCATAAATATTGTGGTACTACAGTGGTTTGTAAATCAAAATATCCGCTTTGAATAGTTCTTTCGACAAACTACCGCCAAAATGGGGTTCAAAACTTACTACTTACTTGATACCTTGCATCTTTCCCGTTACTCGGCAGAGTTTTGGGAGTTAGGAGGGCTTCCTAAAAGAGAAGCCTTGGCCGTTGTGTAGGAATTAGGCCAGGGTAGGAAAAGTCAGGTAGGCCTAGTATGGAAACATACCATGAAAATTACAAGGTGGTTGCATGGCTAAGTAAGCTATTTTGATTTAAATTTGAAAAATTCATCTAGGCCTGAAAAAACTATTTTGAATCAGGAAAAGTTTCATATCCCTCTTGAATTTGTTTACAGAGTGTTTAAGCTTATTTGTTTTATTGCATTAGGTAAGGACTGGAAAATTTTTCTACCATGTAAGTTATTCGGGCTTCTTTTTATAAAGAGTAAGTCTGCTGTTCTGAAAAAGTGTTCTTAAACCTAGTATTATAGCTATGGACTGTATTAATATAAATTTTCTGGTAATCTAAATTTAACATGAACAGAAATTTCAAAAATGAAGAGGCATGGAACCGTTAATATTCCCAGGTTTTTAAGTGTTCTCTACAATGTTCTCTTTGATTTAATTGAAGTATTGTTTGCACAACTCTTCTCTGCCATACAAAAATCTCCCTCAGATTTGAATCCGAAGAACCCCAGAGGGCTGGATAGAGTAGGAGATGTGCGACTCGAGCAAACAAAAGTATAACTTACTGATTTCAGTAGGCTGATGTTGCGGAGTCCATTAAGGCTTCACAAGACAAAAACTCGTTTTGCCAGTTTGCTCTTTAATTTTAACAATTGCTCACTGCAGTCAAAACCCTCGCCTAATCTCACCCTAAGGAAGTCAGCACTACTTTCTTGATGCAACTCTGTGTCTCCTATCATGATGATAGGGATTTGATTGGATTTTTTCAGCTGTTTTTGTCTGGTCTGAAAACATTTAAGTTTGTTTTTTTTTCTGGGAAGGTTCAATTTAAACAATTTTAAATAGTTTTCATAAAAAAATGTGCCAATTGGTTTATTTTGAGAAAAGAATCTGCTTCGAGAGTATCAAAGTCTTTACTTTTAGTGACCAGAGTTTTTTATCATCTGCAAGAATGAAAAGATTTTCCTCTGGTACCACCACCGAAAGATCATTGATGTTACCAGAAACAGAATAGGACCAAGGATCGAGCCCTGAGGCACTCCTCTTGTGACCAATTCAAGTTTTTATTTGAAAATTGAGATTATTGTTTTGGTTTCGTGAGAAATTTTGGTTACTTGAGACCTATTGCTCAAGTATGATTTGAACCAATCCCATTGACACCCAGAAAGGTCAACTTCCGTAGCAGGATTTCTGCATCAACACAGTCAAAGGCCTTGGATAAGTCGGCAAAGCAGCTAATAACCGTCCTCCCAGTCTCGACCGCGCTGATGCAGTTATTTAAGAAATCAATGAGAGCCAATTTAGTGGACCTGGATTTCCGAAAACCATATAAAAAGTTAACAGTTGATAGTCTTAGTAAATTAATTAATAAAGAATATAACTTAAATAGCTTTGACGAAAAAGCATTATTTTCACCTAAAATAGAGGTATGTTAAAAATGATGTCATTTCAGACAAATTATGATGGTAGGATGATTTTAGAGTAGGGTCCAAAAATTTCCAAAAAGCAATGATGTAATTTATGGACGGCCCCTTGTAAATTTGTCATTAATGTACGATAGGCTCTTTATAAAGTTTACAATGAGATAATAATTATTAATAGGCCTACTAATAAAAACAACCACAAACCAAGCAAGTTTCACATGCAAGTCCATGCACAAAACAATGATAAAAAATTATTTCCTATGCAAAAGCTAGTCCTAGGCCTAGCAAACAAAGTCAAACTCAAAGACAAAAGTCACTTATGCTTAACGAAGCATGAACAATATATACTTTAAGTTAACTTAGAGGCTAGGCCTATACAGTAGACTCCCTCTTAACCAGCCACCTTTTAACCGGTCTCCGCTTTAACCGGCCTACCCTAACACAAAAAATAACATCTTTTTAACCGGCCATGTTTTATCTCAACATCACTATAACCGGCCGTATTTCACCGGAAACATGGTTTTCTTATCTACTGTATCATTCAATTCAACGTTATTTTATATTGACGTTCTCAAACCAATTAAAATGTACTGTCCTGGACGGAAGTGAATGCCACGGGAAGTCAATGCATTTGGACCTACTATCCAGTAGACCTCAATAAAGAAACGATTTATTATTAGTTTAGGTTTGTTGTGGATTTCATGGGTGTCGGATCTTAGCTATAAATCATATACAGTAATGTATTTAAAGTTGTTTTAAACGTGATAATTATAATTATAGGCCATATAAAATTGTAGCAGTTGAACTGCTACGTATAAAATCCTTCTCAGTTTACAGGAGCTACACATGTAAGTTAATAAATACAGTACACTCTCGTTCATCGGAACTAATGTGGCGGACAGCCGGTTCGGATGTCAAAAAATTCCGATGAAGCGGAGTCAATAGTCAATAGTCAATAGTCAAAATACCTTTATTCATTATTATACATGGAAGTACATGAATGGTGTCATTATTACAATATATTACATCTTAATGATACTAAATAAGTCAACATAAATCAAACTTTTTCCACCCTTGTAACTTTAGAACCTCATAGCTATTTAATTGTACCTGCATACTTAATCATTAAAGTAATCCCCAATTGAGTAGCATGGTTTGCCAATCATAAATTTTTTTAACTTTGCTTTGAATTTTGTTGAACTTATTTCATTTTTAATATCTGTTGGTAAATGGTTGAAAAATTTAGCACCAGTGTAAGTCGTTTTCTTTTTAAAAAATTCTAAATTATGTTTTTCAAATTTAATGTTTTTCCTGTTTCGAGTTTTGTATGAATGGTTATATCCCAACAACATTTCATCAGACTTGTTTTCTTTTACATACATTATACAATCATGAATATATAAACTAAATACTGTCAATATTCCTAATTCACAGAATTTGTTTTTGACACGCTCCTTATAAGCTAAGCCAAGCATTATTCTAATACATTTTTTTTGAAGTTTCAATATACTTTCTAAATTTTGTTGGGATGTAGCTCCATATACACAAATGTTGTAGGATATGTGAGAATGGATTAGTCCGAAATAAGCAGTTTTTAAGGTAGCCAAGTCAGTTAATTTTGATAATCTTTTAAGTGCATAAATTCCTGAATTTATCTTACTGACAACCTTGTTTACATGGCCATCCCAACTAAAATTACTGTCAACTACTAGACCCAAAAATGTTGTCTCATTGACTTGCTGTATACTTTGATTTGCAACGTTAATCTGAGTTATTGGACTGGTTTTATCTCTCTTTGTACTAAAGGGGACAAAATGAGTTTTATTGAAATTGAGCTTAAGATTGAGACTATTACAGAAATTTATTACATTTTTCAATTCATTATTTGCTGTGCTTTCTATGTCTTGAAAATTATTACCTGAAATTTTAATATTGGAGTCGTCCGCATAGAGCACTGCTCCATTGGATGATTTGCCTCCAATTACATTGTTCAATCCATTGATGTAACAAATGAACAATACTGGACCCAAAATTGACCCTTGAGGTACTCCACATTTTATTGACTCCATTTTAGAGTTAATTTTTGTTTGATTTTTATTTTTCAAATGTGAAATTTCAACAAACTGTGTTCTGTTAGTTAAATAAGACTTAAACCATTCAAGTGGTATCCCCTTTATATTATACGTATTTAATAATTGAATTAATGAAATGTGACACACACTGTCAAAAGCTTTATGTAGATCCATAAAAATACCAATACATTTTTCCCCATCGTCTATTGAGTCGATGACTGACTCAATAAATTGTACTGTCGCTGTTTTAGTTGATTTCCCTATTCTAAATCCGTGCTGATTGCTATCCAGCAAGTTGTTGCGCTCAAGAAAGAACATCAGTCTTCTACAAACCGCTTTTTCATAAATTTTAGAGATTGTGGGTAATATTGACAACGGCCTATAATTTGATGGATTTTTGGAACAATTCTTTTTATAGATTGGAATAACTTTAGCAATTTTTAATTTTTGTGGGAAAATGCCTGTGATAAAAGAGGAATTAATTAAATGAGTAATTACTTTACTAATGCTCTTATCAACAAATTTAATTACTTTGACTGGCACCTCATCAAAGCCACTAGAGTTTTTTTTTTTTTATTTCTTTAATAATAGTCAAAATTTCTTTTTCATCTACCGGTGTGAGAATGAATTTTAACCCAATTTCACTACTACTGGTAAAGTTACTTGGAGCTACAGGATACAATTGTTGTTGAGTTAAATTTTCTGTTATACTTATAAAATGTTTATTAAACATATTGGCTACTTGAAGAGGATTTGAAATGGTAACGCCATTTTCCTCCAAACAAATATTTTTAGTCCCATATTTCTTATTGGAAGCTTCCTGATTAATTACTTGCCAAATATCTTTACTAATGTTTGTGGAGTTGAGTAGCTTTTTACTGTAATACATTTTTTTTGTATTGACAACTTTATTCATGTACTGCTTATTTTTTTGTTTTGCAATTTTACCAAGAGTCTTATTTTTTTTTGTCCTGTAAGTTGAGAACAAATTAGAGATTTCTCTCTTTTCTTCTCTGAGTGCATTGCTTATCCAATAATTCTTCTTTCTACATATTCTAGTTTTAACTTTGGGGAATGCTAAATTAAAGTAAAACATAAATGTCTTGAAAAATAAATCATATTTAAGCTCTACTGGTGCATAATAAACTTCATTCCAGTTTTCTAAATTTAATGAATCCCTAAAACTAATCATATTAAATTCATTAAACTTTCTAGTGCAAGATATAATTGTTTTTACATCTGGGCTTTTACCTATACAAGTCATCTTTAAAACCTGTGCATCATGGTCAGACAAACAAGTGATAATACCTTCAGATGTCATTTTGAAATTTTCAATATTTGATATAAAGTTGTCTATAGCTGTAGATGTTGTTTCAGTGACTCTAGTGGGAAAATTAACATAGTATTTGAACCCATACCTTTTAAGTAGATTTTTAAACTCATTTGATAATTTTTTATTTTTTGTATCTTCCAACACATTTATATTGAAATCTCCCGCTACAATAATATTTTTATAGTTTTTAGTCATTATTTCTAAAGCAAAACTTAAGTTTTCAAGGAAGGCATTATCACTTGTAGAAGGCGACCTGTAAATCCCCATCAAAACAATTCTGGTTTTACCATTCTTAAATGATGTATAACAGCACTCAAATATTTTATCCCCACATAATTTATCCACCTCTGGAATATTAATCGGTTCCCACTTCAAACTCCCATTTGCCAATATTACCACCCCTCCACTAGCTGTATTTCTAGTGTAATATGAGCATAAGTCAAAATTATTAATGTTCAAGTTTTTTAATTCATCAAGTTTTAAATTGTGCTCTGTTAAGACCATGAAATCAGGAGATATTTCTTCTAAAGTTATTTCTAAAGAGTCTATTTTAGACTGCAAACCCCTTATATTTTGGTGAAAGATAGTACAAAACATTTCTGAGCGCCTTAACTGGGTTTTAGTATTTCGGCTTTGTGGGAGTTTAAAGTGTTCGATTCAATTATATTTCCATTTAAAACCTCCCCTTCATGCTCACCATTAACAATATCACTGATAACTGTGACACTTTTGCCCATTTCACTAACACACTTGTTGCCACTTTTTGGTGTTTCCAACGAAGGGGTGTTGGTTCGTTGAGTGGCGACTTCTGCGTACGAGCTTATATTGATGACTGATGTTTCTTCTTCTGGAATACTTGAACTATCTGTACTCAGCTCCAGCAGGTAAGCAGATTCTGTAGTTTCTTGGCTCACGTTGGTGGATTGACTCAGGAATAGATTTTCTTCATTACTTGAGCACTGAGAATATTTTGCATCTTCTGATTTAATAGATTGTATTAGAATGTTTTTAAATTTATCGTGTGCCAACCCGTTTCTCAGTACTCTACCAGAGGTCTCATCATGTGTAATAATTTTCACTGATGCACCAGTGCTCTTTTGAAATTTAACAATTTGAGCCGCAAAGTGTTCTGGTGGAATCCGGTCTCGAATACAGCCAAAAGGAGAGCAAATCAGCGTTTTAAGAGATTTTCCTTTAAAGTCTTCTATTAGTTGAGAACATGCCATGTTATATGCTTCAAGTTCCGGCTTATCAAAAAATTGGGGTTTAGTGACTAGGCCATAAACTATTGCTTCGTTGTTACTTTGCTGAAATGTAAGAAATTTGTCTTGCACATCAGACTGTGTAGGCTTTCCAAATTCTTCTGCAAAACAAACTGCTACTCCTTGACTCATGTGCTTTTTGCAGCCAAAGTCAGCGGATATACAGTGGGCAAATGCGACACTTCGATTTTGCTTGTATTCGCTTATGATTTCTTTCATTTCTGCCTCTATTACTTGAATTTTAGTGGTAGCTGATTTTATTTCCCTGACGGATTGCCTTTTTATGTTCTTTAAGTGTGAGGGATGATTGTTTGGTGTGGTCAAAGGGGGAAACTCATCCATTGACTTTGTGTCAGGACACTTTATTGTGGATACAGATTGACAAGTATCTAGTGTTACAGGTTTTAAGATGTGTAATTTATTTAAAATCATGTCTGATAGTTTATTTTTTCCTTTACGATTTAAGTGTAAGCCTCTCTGGGTAAAATGATATCTCTGGAGACATTCCAGGTCAATTGCATGAACATTGGTCATACGCACAGCTAACTCTTTTATGTAGTTGTTTAAATTTATTCTATCATAATTTTCTTGGCTATTTTCTGGTATGTCAAATCGTTTTGGAATTGTTGTTATCACTACTTGTTTGGTTTTGCTCACTGTTTTTAAGTTTCCTTCAAGTTCACAGTAGATTTCTTCATAGTTGTTTTTCAGTAAGTTATTTGTTCCTGATATAATTACTACAGGGCCATTGCCTGCTTTCAGCGCATGGGAGAGTACTTGTTTGGTTGTAGCATTAGGCATTACAAAACCAATAGATTTAACTTTTTGATCGTTGCTTTGTCTTAATATTTGTGATATTTCCCTGCCTTGGCTGTCAGAGTAAATAAACACCTCCATTTCCTTATTGTTAAAAATATTTTTACCCTTTGTTAGTTTAGGTTGTTGTTTCCTCTTCCATTTTTTTGGCCTACTACGTTTTGTATTTATATGTTGAGTTTTATAATTATTATTAGAAGAAGCCTCAGTAACCTCTGCTAATACACCATACCGATTGTTGCATGGAATCTTGAAATCCGGTTCTTTACTGCTTCCTGAGTTCAAAGTCTGTGACTGGCCCTTATTTACAACAGGATGCCATGTGAGGAATTCTTTTTCTTTTCCTGTCTTCTCAGCCTCATTGACAATTTCCTCATTACAGTACATAAGGGACAGGATGGTTTCCTCGCTTAATTTGTTTCTATTACTTATCACATAAGCCAAGGAAGATCGTTTACGTATCAGTTCCGCTTCATTAAACTGCATGCTTCTTAAAGTAGTGGGAATTCCAGTTCCTTTTCTTATACTGTTTATTGTATTCTCTATTGCCATGATTGAATAAAGACCACAGTCATATGTATTAATCTGTTTAGCACAGTCTATCGTTTCAAATTTGGGCCTAGTTTCTGTTTGGTTCATAAATGTTGTTATTTTCTGACTAACTACATTAGCATGCTTTACGTTGTGGTTATTTAAGGAATCGTAATGATAATAAGTATTTGCCTTTTTATCAAAAAATAAAACACTCCAATGTGATACGTCAAAGTCTTTAAGAAGATTTGCGTCACTTATTGGCATTATAAAAAAATCATTTTGATTTAAATCGTCAAGATTCAACAAGTGTTTATAATCATCAAGGGTTTTGATTCCACACACCATAGCGGGAGTTATAATTAATGTTTTGTGGATCGGTAACAGAATATTGATAACCAATATGTTCAAGTAACTATGCATTGTCTGATCAGTGAGCCAATTAGTACCTAGTAGTTCTGCACAAGTCTTCATCAGAGGTGTGCAAATTTCAGTTTGTGTCATGACCGTGTTAGTAACCACATTAGGCATATTTGTTTGAGTGGAAGTGTATTCATCTTTAGAATCATTTATTGTGCCGTCTAGGGTCTCTGAGTATTCAGTGCTTTGAGTAGAATTGAGCGAACTGTTTGAAGTACTCAAGCTGTTAGAACCATTGGCTACATTATTCTTTGTTGTGAAATGAAAACATTTTATGTCATAAGGTAGTTTTTGTTCTTTAATATACATTTCTAGAGATTTTTTTGATCTAAATGATTTGCCACTAGGGGATGTAATGTAAATATCCACTTTACCAGCATTTACACCTTTTTTCCTAACAACCTCCTGTCGCTTCCATCCAGTTGGGAGATTCATTTTGTTACCCAAACTATGTAACTAATTTTAAGTAAGAATTAATTATTTCCCATAAATATTTGTTGACAAGGAACCATTTGCAAGTAGTAAATACAAATAAATGAATGTTAATAACATTCCTTATTATCTGGTAAATTTAATACACCCCAATAGTTTAATTATTTTTTACTAAAGAAACCAATTTGTAAGAAATATTTGTTGGCATTAAAATACTGAATTAAATCAGAAGCTGAATGACAGCAGTCAAGCTGTTTGTAAACATTGGCTGAGCTGGGTGGCTTATCAATGAAGCTGTTCTACCTGTGAGTCCATAGGTCAGTCCCAGCGACCTTTCTTATCTCTGGCTTATCTTGCTTCTAGGAATTAAACATGAAATTCTTGGATCTTTTATCACTAAAAACTACTTTTACAGTCCTATATTATCTTAATTGGACAAACTGATAGTAAACTTTTGTGTAAAAATTTTTAATCTTCACTTTAATGTAAAACCCTTATGAAAACACTTACAAAAACCCCAAAAATTTTTTAAAAAACTGAGGAGCCCAACTAACACACATCTGGCCACTGTGTCTCACTCACTCACTCGAGTCCGTCGTGAGTCATCATTTCCGCCCGTACGGTGACCTATCGTGATTGTATTCACTCTTGTTTTTAAGATAACACAAGAGATTTTATGAAAATAAGGCACTCAAACTTTGAACATGGTAACAATGAACCTATAGGAATAACAACAACTCAGGAAATAAAGATACAAAATCGCTATTCTCGTATTCCATATTCATATTCCACTCATATTCCAGCAGTCAACTGACTTCCACCTAACAGAGGTGCAGTCGCGACGCAAGACAGACTGAATGACAGTTTGGGAAGCGGTTGAAACGGATGTTCACTTCCTGCCCCCTTCCTCTTTCTATTTTTGTGCGAATACTCCACGGCCTCGTAAATCACATCGATGTGTACAGATTATGGAAAACGCCTGATGACGTTTGATGCAAAATGTGATACTTCACTGTTGTGCGGATAGAACGAATGTAAATTGAAGGCGCTAAGACGGAGAAATAATTTATTTCATAAGAAAAAAAAAATAATGATATCCAGATTTTCAGTTCCGATGAAGCGGAGTTCCGATGTCGCCGAGTCCGATGAACGAGAGTGTACTGTAATGCCAAGGTAGGTTTTATAAAAATGCTTAGCTAGCACCAAAAGAATTAGGAAGCGTCTGTGTATAGCGAGATTTAGGGGGGGATGGGGAGGGGGACTTTATTGTATCTGCTAACTTCCTTTAGCCTGCCAAAGAAGGAGGCTCAATTCTACAGGATCAGTTCCCACAATTTTTGTAGGCCTAGGCCTATTCTAAAAATCTGGAAACATTAGTCAAATACATTTTAGTTAAGAAAAGTCTTGCTGAAGGACAAATATGATACATTTTTGTAACCAACAAACACGACGCAAAAAATACAGATATGACATGGACAACTACACTGCTATAACATAGTAAAACACCACAAAATTGACTCTGTAACTTGAGACTCTTGATACCTCGACATCTCTAAAGCGAGTACATTAGTACAGTGCTCAACCTTGTGTGCCAAGTGACTTGATAATTGCTAATTTTCTTATTCCTCGTTTGATGCCTAAAGAACTTTTATCAAGAGTAAGGCCGGCCACACACTGCAACAGACGAGGCGAGGCAAGGCGACGTGAGACAAGTCACTTGACTTGCCTTGTCTCGTCTCGAAGCGGACACACACAGCAGAGGGCGATGAGGCAAGTCAATGCGACAAAGTGGTGTTGCAAAGGCGCGATTTCAAAGTGCATTCAAAGTGAGTGGTTTCTTGCAAACAGGTGACTAGGGTCTCAGATGTAAATCGTTGTATGATGGATGAGGGGATAGAGACTGTTATCATGCCCAGTCAGCACAAAATGTGAAAATCGTGTTTTTTACGAGAATAATGTAAAAATTGTGTAAAAGTAGAAAAAAGAAAATTTTTCACGTCAAAATAGTGTGAAAAATGTGAAAGAAAGGTAACAAAAAGAATATTTGTTATGTAAAAATTACGTAAAAAATGTAAATGTAAAAAACTGATCATAAATTAATATTTTTTACGTGGAAATTATGTGAAAAAATGTAAAGTGAGAAAAAAGGAGAATAATAGAATCTTTTTCCATATAAAATCGACGTGAAAAATGGATGTATTTAAAAACTTAGAGGATGGAGGAGTTAAAAATTTAGTCTAATTTGTACACAAATGATCTAAACCAAAAGATAATTTTCTTTGTAATAATCATTTGTACTGTATTGAGGATGAATTATGCAGTATTACACACTTTAACAATAGTAAATTAACTATTATTTACATTACGTACCAGTACTGGTACATATTCAGCAATACAGCACTGCATCTGCTGCAGATCATTGTTGTATAATTAATTTCAACTGTCACGTTTAAAAAGTATTTTCACTTATTTAACCCACTGTTTAAAAATGAATACAATCTCAAGTAAGATATTACTTAAATTTACTTAAAAAAATAAATAGTCGCCTGAGATATATTTATATTTAATTAGAATTATAGTTAAATATAATTAATTACAACTGTATAGGTAATTACAACTGACTGTTGATCCAAAACAATCAAGCCAAAACTGCTTGTAAACAGACAGACGACAGGTGAGTGCGGGGTGTCACGTGACTTTGCGCATGCGCAGGACGCTTTGACTGTTAGTGACTGTCGACAAAACGAAATTTTTGCCTGCTGCACTTTTTGACTAAAGACGTGTGTCCGCGTCTTCGCGCCTCGCCTCGCCTTTTGCAGTATGTGGGGCTCCATAAGCGCCAATGCTTTCTCTGTCACTCAAGACGCCTTTAGTCAAAATGCCTCGCCTCGTCTGTTGCAGTGTGTGGCTAGCCTAATTAGGTGTTCATATCTTCAAGCAACAGTACAAACCTGAAGAAAATATCCTGCATATGCTTTAAAACTGTGTTTCTCAACCGGTGGTACGCGTATCACTGTTGGTACGTGAGAGCATTTCAGGTGGTACGCGAGAGACAAAGAAAGAAATAAAGTAAATACACGAAAAGTTGAAAAAACACGTTTTTGAACATCATGATGCCGGTCAGCTCACTTCTGCGTTACAATGCTTTTCCACATAATTTGAGAGACTCCAATAGGTATCAGCACCTTTTCATTGCTAAATCAAATTCGTTCCAACTTAAAAAATTACGTTATTTTACGTTAAGACTCTCCTTCTCTGAGCGAGCACCTTTACTGATGGCTAATGATTTTGTGTCCAGTTACTTGATTGATCTTGAATTATTTTAATTTCAAGTAAAGTTTTGTATTTACCTTGTAGGCCTACTATATCAAGTTACGAGACACGCTCCGCAGAAACAATGAATGGAGAGGGAAAACCTATTTGGTCATATCGACAGAGAATTTTAAGTTTATCACTTGGTAACACTGGAACACATGTTGTGTATTTGTTCTGTAAAGCCCAGGGAGTGATTTGTCAATAGTTAGTGTCGTGACAATTATTTGATTATGTGTGTAGAATTTGTCCTGATTATTAATTAGTACCCTGATATTGATACTTTCCTGCGCAAGAAACAACAGCAAGTTTCCAATTAACAACCTCTTTGCTGTAAATTGCACTGATTATGAAAATTTTATATTTTTATTGTTTCAGTAACTTTTGTAGGAATGCAAAATATTTTTTTGCGCCTTAAGAGTGTAGTTGGAACAATTTATTTCAATTTCATTATATTCAAACTAGCAGTTTTTAGTTTCAAACTGTAAAACATAGTTTACTTTTATATCGTTACGTTAATTTATAATCACATTATTATTTGTATAGCTTTGAAATAAATTCTTGATCAAAATTCATGTTTATTCTATTAAATTAGGCCCTATACCTTTTCCAATTGTTGTAAATGTGTGTTTTATTTTTATCCCACCACTAATCAGGGGCCTATAATGAAACATGTTTTAAAAAATTATAACGATGATGTCCAATGCTCTCTCCGACTGTATCTGTAAGGTTGTGCAGAGCGGGTGGGTATGTATGAGTTTGGGTGGTACGCCAAAAAATTGAAAAGCCTCAGGTGGTACGCGGTCACAAAAAGGTTGGGAAACACTGCTTTAGAACATAGGGTTCCATCATCTGGGTTGATTAAAAATGTCATTCATTAAGACTACTTATATAATTAAAAAATTAATAATTTGACTTTACAAATACACACAGACATGCACAGCACATTTCAAGGGGTACGCGTCAGATTGTCACCCCGTCAGATTGGCACCACGACAGTTTGGCACCGATCCTAGAGGTGACAATCAGTCGCCTGCGCTGCCCGACAGATTGTCACCCCGAGAAGGGCCGGTGCCAATCTGTCGTGAGGACAACCTGACGCCTACCGCTATCGGTGACAATCTGACGGCGCGGTACCCGACAGGTTGGAACCTCGAGAAAGGCGCGGTGCCAATCTGTCGTGGTGACAACCTGACGCCGGCTGCTTGGGGTGACAATCTGTCGTGACAGTACCCGACAGAATGGCACCACTATGCTCCTCCTCGCACCTGAGGTCCTTCTCGTTTTACCTATAATATAATATTTATAATTTCCTAAGACCTAATCTGATGTAAAAAATCAAAAGAAAAATTGTATTAAATAGCACTAACCATTATAATTTGCAACTATAGCCTATACCTAATGACTGATAAAAACATTTTAAAATAATGTTATTATTTTCATAAAATCGAACTATAAATTTGTTTATAGAAAGGCAAAAACCAATAATTCATGTTTCGTTATATCTAAATTAATAAATCATTTTTTTAAAACTTTTATGGAAATATTTACCCCCATAAAGAAAAATCAATATTTACTACTGATTAGAATAAAATATCCCTAAGCAAAATCTAATTTTCAGCAAAACGTCATCGAGCGGGGCACACGAAAACTTAACGGGCTAGCTTACAATTTTGGTCACGTGACCAGATGCGGTCAAATTTCAATTATTTGGAAGCATTGCAATAGCCTAACTTAGTATCAGTTTTACGTGTAGTTTTAAATACAAGTAAATGAAGTCATAAGCATAGACTATCATTCTAATCCTCAAATTACAAATTGAATTATGCTAATGACCCTCTGATTTCAAAACTTAAAACTTACTTTTTAGTTAAAAGAAAAACTAGAATTTCTACCACTGTAGGATACATTGACCTTTTTAGTAAACGGGTTTCTTCCAATGCGTATGAAGATACTTATTTCTATTAATTAGACATCAAATAAACGTCTTAAATCAATAGTTTGCCAGTTAGCATGGTTTTATTTTCGATAAATCAAATTAAATTCTAAATTTTAGGTTATAAAAGTTATTTATTAGCAATTTAATATAAATTTATGTAAAGTGTAAACAAAACTATAAATTGAATAAAGTTTTGACTTTATATCGTAATAAAAAATATTAGAATATTTTTTAACTTTAGAGTAATGGTATAATTTTGTTCCTTATTTGATCTCAAGTTGTTTTTTTACCGGTGTTTTACTAGTACAAAATGCTTAGACGTGAACACACGGCCGTGGCACTATAAATGGCCGTCTCCCGCTGCTCTACTTAAATATTGTCTATTTACTTTATTTTATTTTTTGCGCGGGGCCTTTGTAAGCGCGGGGCCCGATGCGGTCGCACCGCTCGCACCGCTCTAAGGCCGGCTCTGAGGATCGGTGCCAATCTGACGTGGTGACAATTTGACGCCTGCCGCTTGGGGTGACAATCTGTCGTGACAGTACCCGACAGGTTGGAACCTCGAGAAAGGATCGGTGCCAATCTGACGTGGTGACAATTTGACGCCGGCCGCTTGGGGTGACAATCTGTCATGACAGTACCCGACAGGTTGGAACCTCGAGAAAAGATCGGATCCAATCTGTCGTGGTGACAACCTGACGGGAAGTGTTATTTCAGGGGATCGGATCCAATCTGACACCGGGTGCTAAAACCCCGTGGTGCCAATCTGTCGTGGTGCCAACCTGACGGCGACCCATTTCAAGTAGTGGGAGTATACTTCCGGTTTTTTTACGCGGTTTGTTTTTCCATAGATGTTACACGGGATATATGGCCATTATAGAGGATTTTGTTGCTGTTATAGCCTCTCTTCTGCGGTCTGATTATCAATTAGAGCTGATAATCTTCAACTCGGTCTGATCATGTAAACAACAGAAGTAGCATCGGTTCAGAAAAATTCTAATTTCAAATCCACATTGTGTCGAGTTTGCGGGGTATCATATCTGTAACTAACACACCATCCTATCTTTCCCAACCTCGACAATAACAACTACTTAAATACTTGAAATTGTTGTCTTCATCATTGACCGAATAGTTCGGATAGATTGCGTCATAATAATACAATACACAAACACACAAATAACATATATATAATAACACTTTGCATGGCGCTGACTGACTATTGGCATTTTGGCATGGCGGACTGAAAAGCGGTTTGTCTACAAGTTCCTCCAAGGAATACAGGGGCCTATTTAGTAGATGGTCGTGTATGGTGGACTTGAAACGGTTCAGTTCCATCGCTCGTACTCTTGACGGTAGTGAGTTGTAAATCTTGATGGCTGAGCGAGGATACTGTAGCTTTTCAGCGTGCGACTTAGGCGATATCGTGGCATGTCCAAGTTTATAGCACGACGTGTCCCATGTATGTGTACGTCCTCTCTTCTGCTGAAGGCCGCTAAACTCTGTTTGAGCAGGACGAGGATGTTGTAAGTGTACTGGCCAAAGACAGGGAGAATCTTGAGATCCTTGAAGATCGGTCGGCAGTGATCTAAATAGCCGGAGAAGTTAATGGCCTAATTGTAACTAGGCCTAATTGTACCAATTTTAATGCTTGTATTTAAATGCCTAGTTCTGTTGTTTAGCTTTTCACTCTTGTTGCAGGTGACACAATGATGGTGGGGGAAGACGACCCACGTCCTAGCGACGAGTGGCCGCCCCCCTCCGACCCCGACCCTACTAAAGATGGCAGCTCTTCCAGGCTTCTCTTCCTCACCGTCAATCATAACAATTTTCAAGTATGTAAACAATTTTCCTTTCACAACAAAAGTTGTTAAGAAATTTCACAAATATTTACTTTTTAAGACCCCACTAATCACGCTAATTGGTTAAATTTTACGAAAATGTGGTGAAAAGTTCTACTGCTACTCTATGGAGATGTTATTTCATTTTTTACATTGTAATAAAGAATTAAAATTAAAAAATTCACTAGGCCTACCATTAATTTACAATTAACAAACACTTACCACAGCCCCAATGTCCACCTCGACGAGACCCCTTGACGAGATCCCTCGTCAAGACTCATGGCTAATCGTACTTTGTTATCTTGGTGTGCAATCTCATCGTCAAGGCACCTTTGTGAGAGCGTACTTCTACCATTAAGGATCTGTAATTATCAATTTACTCATTTAACAAATCATTTTCAATCTGGTTTATTTTTAACAAAATTTGAAGAAGTTAGTAATTGAGAAAAAGTATTTTGGATAATAAATGGCATGTCACATGTACTGCCCACGTAGGTGCAGTATGTGGACGGGGAGCCTTCGGCCGGTTTTGCCACGGGACTGGAGAGTTTTCCGGAGCTGGAGCAGCGAGTAGTGAGTCCGCTGGACCCTAACATGGGATGCACGGCTTGCTACTCGCCCGTCTACCGAGCCGCCTCCCCGCTCATGCCCAACCCAGGTCAGTTGTGATGATCACTTCAGGGTTAGAATTGCATGGTGTTGTTTGTCTACGTGTATTTGCTTTGTGACATTTGGATAAAATATGTTTAGCCATGACATCTCTCTAATTTAGTGCACCATAATGAATTTGCACGTTGACACTATGCAAGCGATTCGCCAAGGTGTTCATAGATTTTTGTTATACGCAAGCGATTCGCCAAGGTGTTCATAGATTTTTGTTACTTAAAATGTGGTTTTCTGCACGGGTAGGCAAATCTATCTTGCAACTTGCAACCTACCTACCATACCATTGTCTTGGTTTATAAACTTTTTAACTTACCGTCAATCGATTAACTTGAAGAAACTAGATAATAAACTTTGTATAATTTTTAACCTTCAGTAGCCAGGTTCTACCTATTTAAGTTTAAGAGAAATCATGTACCAACTTAAAGATTTTAAGAGCACTTCGGTGCTTGTGTAAATAGAAAAACTGATTTTATTGTAACTGATAAATTTTTACTCACTACCACTCAACATTCTTTGTGATTTGATGTTTTCAAGATTCAATTATTTTGAGACAGTTAGCCTTAGTTTTTTACCAGTCTTTGGTATATCCTGTATCATCAAAACTATTACATGCTTTTAAATTAATTTTACTCTCTCGTTTCGTTCCATTCCCTCGTCTTTGATTCCTCTCATGAACTCATTCTACTAAAACTCATTGTCTTCACTGGACACCTGTTGCAGTGTCCCCGTCAGCCGGGTACCTGCCGGCGCCCTCCCCCCCACCAGCCCCGGAGGAGGGAGGGGTGATCGTCCTGAGCGAGGGGATTGGCGGGGGCGACGGAGGCTTTGTGGTGGGAGCCCCCCGTGTCTACACACAGGACCAGACAGCAGACGATGGGAAACTGCTGCTGCTGTCGGCGGACACTTCCCAACCTGCAGAGGTGAGACTGAATTGAATACAGGGGAATATTTTACATTTTTTCATGTCCATACACCAGCTTTGCTTTTTAATGTTTCTTTAAAGTTTCAAAAATTCCAACTCCTTCAGCTTGGTTAACATATTTTATACTCATGAAATTTTGAACCAAAGCACAAGTCGCATATCTTTTCATGTTGAGAAAGCCAACCAACTGAAATGTGTTTTACTGTCATCTATATATTTAAAACGGCAAGGTAAAAAACTCTTTTGGACAGTTTGTCTGAGTCTTGTACTGAGCCGATTTATATAGGGGTAATGCTCAAATCAAAGTGTACTTTGATTTGAATGCCAAAAACAACCCTTTTCAGTCCTATATTAGCAGGTTTTATTTGTATTTCAGAAATATTTACATTATAATTGGTCTAAAATTAAAAATAAACTTAAGCAGTCATCTTGTTGGAACCCATGAACACAACCCTAACATAAATTTCCCCATTCATATAAAACTCCGGACACGACTGACAACAATCCCCTTTGAGATTCCTACACCACTCTTTAAAACAACATTCCACCGCCTCCTCGATCCGGATTTAGTACTTTCAAACTGCATTCGTCTTTTAAAAGGTATCTTATTATTCTCATGAGTATAAAAAAAACTTGGTTTTTAGCCGCTGAGGGTAAAAAAATTAGTCTTTATTGGAGGAGTTTGGATTTTCTGTAGGGGTGGCTAAATCAACCCCCCGTCGGGCGCTATGCGGAGGTTACCTGAACTTTTATTTTAGCAACCTGATTTCTTTGTGTGTTACAATACATGAAAAGTAATCGTATTTAATAAAAGAATGTGTGTTTATGAAAATATTTGAAAAAAATAATGATTCTTTCAATTTTTTTGGACTGTGGAGACAACATCCGCTTGTGTCCGATGGAGGGTAAAGTGTACTCGTACTAATACCAGTTGGTACAGTGATGATATATTTTCCTCAGTTGGTTGTCCCTGCTGATGTTTGTGGTGACCAAAGGCTCGAGCTGTTGTTGGGTAACGGTACCATCGCCTACGGCATTGTGGAGTCAACAGACGCTAACGGAACTAGCAGGTTTATTCAGGTGAGACTTTTTGAACAGTGTGTATGGAGTCATAGTGTGTTTGGAGCACTTTCATATGAAAAATGATAAAAGTACTGCAAAAAGCAAAATTTTAAAGTTTCCTCTTGAGAGTTAATGTAAGATTGAAGATATGAGCAAAAAAAGGAAAAAGGAGTTTTTACAATTTTAAACTATTACACATTAGGAAAGCTGTGTTTGTCTTAGATATAAATTTTTATGGGAATAGTTCTATGCCCCATAGAATGTTTGACGGAGTACAGGCCTAGAAGCATCCTACTAGCACCGAGTGCCGGGCCCGATCGGGCCCGGCCGAACACAATGTGTTAAACTCAAAACTATTCTAATGCACTATTTTTTGTCCAGTCAAAAAATAAAATTCCTAAAAAAGGAAATGACTAGTTGTGAGACTAGATACTAGGAGCATGAGTGCAGTTCCTTTTCTCTGGGATTGGTCAATTCTTGCGACTGTCCTCCAATACTTATTAAACTGTAACTGAATTCAATATACGAGAAAGACACATAGTGTTAGTGTTTGCTGTTACATTGTCTGTGAATCAACAAACTGTTAATGGTTGTGCTTCGAAGATGGTCAAAAAGGAAAACGAGCTATATTAGGATGTGACAAAAAATTGAAGTTTATAATAGTTTCATGAAGGCCAAAACTGCTACAATAATCATGCAGATTTATGGTGTTGGTAGAACGATCATAAATGACATAAAATGGGATTGATAAAGTTCAACTGAGTATCAGTTTTGTATTGTACTCTTGTACGTAAATAATATAAAAAATATGTATTATCCACTTGCTTAGGGTTTAAATTATTTCCAAACATTTATTTTATCTACTTACTGTAGGTCGTGTAGGTGCAGGTTTTAATTATTATTTCTGTTATCCGTCTATTCACTTAACTGTCATAGGCCCGGTCGCGAGGGTGATAGGTCTACTGTAACTTAATTTTGCAAATTATTTATTTTGCTGGGGTGAAACAGTAGTTGACTTGCAATAAACTGTCAGCCTTCTTGTAGTTTGTTCTGAGCTTGATTTATTTAGTTATAGTTGCACTTAAATTTATAAAATGGTATTCGTAATATTGTTTCTCATATTAAAATTATTAGTTTGCACAAAGGGCTCTTAAAGCAAAAATCCTTCCACTGAGTAAAAATTTGATCATGGAAATTTTCTTTAAGGGTCACAAAGAAGACTCGTGGAAATATATACCAATTCATTTTTTTAAAATTTTGACCTGTCAGTAAATGGAGTGTTTTACTGTTGCAGATCCCAAGAGAATACTTGTTGTCAGCTAGACCTCATAATGGAGGTCTCCCAGCTGAAGACTCGGGACAGAATGGTAACCTGTCAGATGAAAGCGTACAGGACGAGAATGGACACTTGCGGACCATATACAATACGCTTAAAGATCAAGGTGTGGTGTTGAAAATTTTCAGTTAATAACATGATGTTGAAACAATTCTTTTATGATCTAGGTACTTAAAAAAAATTACTTCACTAGGTATTCGTAAGTTTGTTGTTTTTAAAACTGTTTTTGTTATAAGTATTAGTTTATTCAAAGATAGAATGGGGTTACGTTGATATACTTTTGATGTTTCACCAAACCAATTGTTTTGAACAACCCAAAGTGACTTCAAACTAGATTTTCTCTTTACTATCTTAATTTTATTCTATTATTACTATTCCTGCTCCCAGTTATAACCTCAGTTTATTAACCCACTCTCTGTTTTCTGTCACTGCATTATGATGCGTTGTGATACTTTTAGTGTTGTAAATGAAACTGTACTTTAGGAGTATGTGCCACTATCATCAGTTCCCAGTATTATCATTTTGATGATTGACATTTCATTGACCATGAGTTTGTTTAATTATATACTACAGGAGGGCCTCCCTTAACCAGCCCTGGATCAACCGGTGCCCTGATTAATCTCTGCCCGGGAACAAAAGAGAGCTTGGTTTTCAACCGGCCTGTATTATAAAAGTGGCTGCTTCAACCGGCCTTTTCTTGGAATCGAGAAATTTCCGTTCTTGTCTTTATTGATTTTTTTGATAAAAAAACGCATCTGTTCAAGTTTTATTTATGGATTGCATGGGAACCCCAAAATTTAGCCTACTATACATTATCAAACGTTCAACGTCAGTTTTATTCTACCTTGGAGGCTAGTGTTGACATACAGAATGGGAGCGTATTAGGTTATAATAAAACATTACTAAAAGTAGTTAAGTTCAACTAATTATGAATGTGCGCCTTTTTTAGGGGTGGGCGAGTAGTGGTTTTAAGATTCGAGTCGAGTTAACCCATCAACTACTCAAGTATCGAGTCGAGTCGAGAAGTAGTGTGAAAAAGTTTAAAATGAGTTTTAAAAAATAATATTAAGTAACAAAAGTAAAAGTATTATTAAATTCATTTTTATGCATGAGAACACTGACAGATACGGTAACATCAATTTAGAGTATGACAATAAGAACCACTTAGATAAAAGTTGATAAAAAAGTAAGTATATTTATTTACGGGTGTCCTCTTACAATAAGTAGTACAAATCAATTTCTGAGAATTAGGCCTAAGTGAAAAATTTCATCATCAACAAAATAGGTACCCAAGACTAAATGTAGTTTAAGGTTTTAGAACAATTTTCCACTAAATCAACCAACTATGAATAAAAACAATGGTAACCAAGAAGCAATCTTCTTTTAAAAATTTGACAAATAATTAGGCTTAAACAAAGGTAGAAAAATATCAATACCCAAATATACGCTCAGTTGCTTCTTCATTCATTAGGCCTCGTTCACTTTCGTTAGAGGCAAAGTCATCGAGCATACCATCATCAACTTCTTCGTCACTCATTTTGTGCTATAAAATAAACTACCAGAACTCCGTTCAACTTTAAACACGATTAAACTTAAAAACGATAATACCGCCCGGCACGTCTACACAAAATGATCTTACGCTAAGGTTATGTTCACACAAACATTACAGAAACAACAGATGATCGGTGTTTGTCACAATTAGTTCCACCTGTTGACGCTAGTCGTTACTGTGACTTTTTCAAGTGGTCACAGTTCGTCGGCAGCAATCACCCAAAGACGCTAGCGATCCTAGTGGTTGGCTGCTGCACTTACCTATCTGACAGGCGCAAACCCTAACGAAATGAATTGAATGAACAGTACCGCTTCCAGCCACCAGGGTTGCTGTCGTTTATTGATCAGTAACTTAAGTTTCAAAGGACGAACGGTCTAATTGACTGTCTACCAACAGTTATTGGACTGTATCTCGGAGTTTACCGTAGTAAGCTAGATGCCAAGCGATTGCGTAGTTCTAAATCCAAAATAATTTAAATTTGTTGTGTAAAGGAGAGGAATAATGGATGAAATAAATATTTAACACAAGTAAAAATATGTTTTATTGGAAACTGATGTGAAAATATTATTGGTAATATGGTTATTTCATCGTAGTTTCGCAACTTGCCATTTTGACCACGGCAGTCGGTTATATCGTCATGGCGGCTGCGGGCGCGCGCGGCCGAGAGTGACGACGATGACTACTCGACTCGATTCTCGAGTATTTGTAACTACTCAACTCGAGTTCGAGTAGGACTAATTACCCAAGCCACTACTTGAAACTCGAGTACTCACCCACCCCTAGCATTTTTTCAATTGAATTTGCTATTCAAGTGTAAATTGTGTGGTGTATTAATAAATTAACACGTTCGCTGCTGACAGCTGCTATAGCAGTTGCCCGCCCACTAGCGCTGTGTGCTGACAACTGCTAAAGCAGTGGCGTGCTCCCTTCAAAGATATTGCTTCAATGTGACCCCAGCTCTTTGCCGGGAAGGTTTATACTGTCCCCGCATGTTGTGCCGGTTTTGCTCGTTAATCCGTTTCCAAATCGGGAATTCCGTTAGTTTTCTCGCTATCGTTGGAGGAATGGAAATATAATTCAGCATGTTGGTTGAGTTTTGACATTTTATATGCCGCAGCGAACGTGTTAAGATAGTGTTTTTGAAGTTCAACAGTAATTGGTACAGGCACGTACAGAATGCACATTTTTCTTTGTCATTAGTACATTTCATAAGATAAGTTGCAAAAGTAGGTTTTAATGTAAGAAGCTGAGTTTATTTATCCATAAGGTATCAATAATACGTTTTATTGTTTTAGGTTCAAAACCGGCCTAATCCCGGTGATGGCCGGTTAATAGAGGGCCTACTGTATTATTCACTTGTACGGGTTTAAATAACTTGTAAAACCTGTTAAAACTGCTTAATATATAGGTTTACAATGACATTTCTGTAGTCGGCTCTTCACTCAACCATCAAAGTCCGGGTCCCAAGGGTGACACAGTTACTAGAGGTTCCACTGTATAGTAGTTTTCACCACGGATTGACCTTACTCTCTACACCGTGGTGTCGCAGGTTTGATCATCGAGTTGCGGCTGCAAGACCAGCAGCAGCTGCTGGACCAGTCTCTGTCGCTGCCAGTGCTGCAGAACTTCGGCCCGGAAACCCTCGCGGAGCCTGAGCCTGAACCCCAACCACAACCGCAGCTGCAGGAGCCGGTCGAGAGGCGCTTCTGTGAGTCGATATCGCTAACATCTTTCCTACTTAACCCTAGAGCAGTGTAGTTCATTAATCCCATGTCTGAGGATTGAATGGTCAGGGATTTGAAATTTGCTTAAGGAAATTAGGAAAGTGTTGAGGGAAAGTGTGGGCGAGAGTGTTAAAATTACATGTTGAAGTTATATAGGACATAATAACAATTGCGAATTTGAAGGAAATTCTTCAAACCAACGCATCAATTTGTTACATAAGTTATTAGGTTCCGGCGTCCTGCGACCATCTCACTGTGTGACAGATGGAATGTGATCATCTGAATGGTGTAGACCATGGAATTATAGTACAATATTCCTATTCATGGCCTCGGCAAACGCTGTATTGTTAGTTTACTTGTAATCTTGATGCTGAACGATGAGGACAAGCCATTTTTATGCTGTAATCAATCAATCCCAAAATATAATGACATAAAATTGATTTATTCTGTTTTTCTAAAGTCAAATATAGTAAGTAGATCATTAAATGTTTTTAACATTAGTGATTTGTACCGATGCCTTTAACCGTACCAAACTGATTACACAGTAATTAGTTTTGAACTGTACCAGCACCGAATATTCAGTGCACCGCTGATCCCTATAAGTTATGAAGATCAGTTCAGTAGTAACTGTGAATGTAGCAACTGTGTAGTAGTAAATATTTGATTGAATTGTAATTGAATGTCTTTTCCTGCTGCAAAGCTTATTGACAAATCATGTCAATGTGCCTTTAAACTACATCATAGAAGGCTGTAATTGTTTATATGTTTAATTCTGATTTTTTTGCATTGTATCGTCAAAAATGTAAAGGTAATTTAATGTAGTTACAAGGTTTATTCCAACAAAAAAGTTGACTAGACTAAGTATGAGCACTAATACTCATACTCTCCTATAACTCTGTCCTATCTTTAGTCGACCTAGCATTGTAATGGTTAAGGATTTATTATAAAACACCCTCGTTCCTCGTAAATTTAAAACTTTGTCTTCAACAATGTTTGAATTATTATTATTATTACCTTATTACCATCCAGCGGTCGTTGGCCAGAAACTTCTGGATAGACTTTGTCACTTAAATTAACAAACATATATTTACAACTATTTACATTCAAACTTTAAAAATGGCGGCCGGCTAATCCATAATACCACTCAGGCTAATACCACTCAGGCTATCATTGAAAAATTCTGCCAAACTGTAGTAACTTCTCTTAACCAACCACTTATCTAACTTGTTCCTGAAGGACTTCAGATCCAGATTTATTAAGTCTAGTGGAAGTCTATTGAACATCTTATTTGCTAAAACCGGGTTGCTCTCTGCAGTCTTACTGAGCCTACTACGTGGGATGTCAATGTCCCTCCTATTTCTCAAGTTGTAATTGTGATGTGCCTCTCTCGTGTTGTGAAGGTATTCAGCACCACTCTTTACATGAAGTAAGGATGTTAGTATAAACTGTGATGCACTGTAAGGATTCCCAGTTGGTGAAAAATAGGCTTACAGTGTTCCAACCTGTCGCTGTTTGTTATGGTCCTTACTGCTGCCTTCTGTAAGAGTAGGATTCTTTTTACGTTCGGTGAGTGACCCCATAAGAGTATTCCATAGCTTAAATGGCTATGAAAAAGTGCGAAATATGTGGTGCGTAGGTACACAGGAGTAACCAAGAACTTAAGTTTACGGAGCAAAAACAGCACACGGGACAATTTTTTACAAAGTTCGTCAATGTGGTGATTCCAATTTAATCTCTGGTCGATGTTCAGTCTCAGGAATTTGACACTGTCATTCTCTTGCTCTCTGCATTCAGGTCGAGTCCAAAGACTACACAAAAGAGTCTGGGTTTTGCTTTCATTTTAAGCTGAAGGTGGTTGAGCTCAAACCAAAGCTTGGCCTCTTCCAGTATAGAGCTAGCCTGAGTTTCAATCTGCGGCAGATCCCCACCACGGGAAAACAAGGTAGTGTCATCTGCATAAAGAAGAGCATTACCATCAAGCTCAAGGTCGTTAACTAGCAATACGAATAGCAGCGGGCCAATACACGAGCCCTGGGGAACTCCGTGTTTGACTTCAATGGCACTTGATGTAGCTCCTCTGATGCTCACCACCTGCAACCTATCACTTAGATAAGACTTGATTGTTTCTAGAACAGTTCCAGTCACGCCATACCTAGCAAGTTTCATTAGGAGGATTTTGTGAGATACACAATTGAAGGCGCGACTTAAATCGCATAGTTGAAGCATCATTGACTGTCCATCTTCGAAAGAATCTGTTATTCTATTGACTAACTCTCCAACGGCAGTGACTGTGGACTTGTTTTTACAAAAGCCATGTTGCATAGGGTTAAGTAGACGATTCCGCTCAAAGAAGCTAGTGATTTGAACTTTCATTATTGTTTCTAAGACCTTGCCTATGGCGGGGATAATGCTTATTGGCCTAAAGCTACTTATCAAATTCTGATCACCTCTCTTATAAACAGGGACTGTTCTTGTCTGTTTGAGTTCAGAAGGAAAAACCCCCTGGTATAAACACAAGTTAAATACTAAAGCCAAAGGAAATGCAATGCTGACGATGATTTTCTTGAGAAAATTAATAGATATACCGTACACATCTGCTCATGGTGAGTTCTTGAAACTCTGTACAATACCTATAACCTCATCAGGTGTTGTTTCACGCCAGGTATTCCAGCTAACATTACTTATCGTTACATTACTAGATGCTTGGGCCGATGTATCAGGCATGTTATCAACAATGTCGCTAATAACCTGAGTAAAATATTTGTTGACTTTATTAGGATCAGCTTTACATACCTTATCAGCTACCTGTTTCCTATTGGAATTTATTACATTCCACGCGGCTTGCAAGGGTTGGCCGAATTCTCAATATAGCTACCGATTGCCCTTTTTTTTGCATTATTTACAGCTAACTTATAATCCTTACAAGTCTTTAAATACAATCTAAACAGCCTATTGTATTCCTCATCAGATGTGGCAGACTTACATAGATCGTGTAGCAGTGATGTCCAGGCCTTAAGCACACCTAACTCTGGAACACTAGAATACCACTTATCATCCAGAAGAGCTGGTAGTTTGGGAGAAGCGTTTGCCACAACCTTTTGAGCAGTTGTGTCCTTAGGCCTATGGTTAACTACTTCGACAGGAAATACCCTGTCATATATATTGATAAATATATATAAAAAAAAAAAACAATTAAAAGCATCTCTTGCATCTAGATCATTAGTAATAATACTCCAATCAATCTTACTTAATTCATAGTTAATGTACGGAAACATCTGCTCATCAACCTTCCTACGCTTCACAGCATAAGAATTTAACCAATTAACATCATTGAGGTTACTCACCGAGTTGAAGTGGAGATTAGTTACTACCGCTTTGTGATCGGCCACCATGGAGATGATGACATCCGTGTCTTGATCCCTGGAGTCGCAATTAGTCGCCACACTGTCGAGACAGTTTTTCCCTCTTGTGGGATCTTTAGTTCTGAGATAAAGGCCATGGCTTCTCAGAAGGTCTTCCAGATCCTTAGTGCGAGTCGAGTTACCATTCAGCACTACATTGAAATCACCCCCGAGCACCACAAACTCGTTATTCCTAGTTATCCGATACAGGCAATCATCCAACAAATTCAGAAAGGTTCCATATACTCCGGCATCAGACTGATAAATGGCCACAACAGTGACGTACTTAGGCACAATATCTGATCTACTAGTCAATGTAGGCCTTAGTTTAACTCTAACTTCAACAACTTCCAAATTCATTTCAAGGTTAAAATCTTCCAGGTTTACTTTGTCGATTTGTATATCCGGCCTTGCATAAATTGCTATTCCCCCAGCATTATGCTCAGTTCTACACTGAATATCCACTAGCCTAAGATCACCTAGCACCATATAAAATTCAATTTCCAGTCCAGTTAGCCAATGTTCATTGATACACAAAATGTCCAAATTATTCTCCAATACAAATATTTCAACAAGGCTAAACTTAGACCTAAGACATTGGACATTGAGATAAGCTATTTTTTATGCTAAGCCTATTTACAGTGTTTGGTTTTGGGTTAGGTTCAGCGTCACTAAGTCCTAGGCCTAGCCCCTTAGGCCTAGACCTACAGTCTTTCGCTTCCCTAAAAAATGATCCTTTTTCAGAAACTTACTATTACTTCTGGGCCTGAACTCGCTTACCAGCACTCCCTGTGGCCACACACTAGGCTTTATAATGTTTTCAACATCTTCGGGCGCGACCCCCACCTTGAAAGACTTGTAACCAGGGTACTTAGTTTGCACCTCTTCACACACAATTTTGCACTTACATATGTCTTTAAGATGCTCAGTGATGTTTTCGGGCTTTGTTTCCACCGAAAGTCTTGATACAAAAATCCACCCTTTCTTATCAGCAGGTTTTAGGCTTGTAGAAATGCCTCCACTTCCTACCACATAAGCACCCTTCGTGGTGTCAATCCTTGGCCTACCTTCTTTGTTTAGCAGAGACACTTCAGTCTTCTTTAAGTCTTCAGGTTTTATATTTTCTTTCCCCACTATTGCGGGTGATTTACATTTGACTTTGTCACTGAACAAGTTCTTATTTTGTTTAGGTTGTTTAGATCCACCATTTTGAGGTTCGGTATTATTGGCGTCGTCAGCGTCATTTGTGAGGTTTTCGTCAGACTCTGCGATCGATTTATTGCATTCATCATCGACTGAATCATCGATTGTGTCCTTGAATATTTTTTCACTGTCGTTAACTTTGCAGAATTTTTCGACGACGATAACTCTTTTATTTAATGCCGTAAAATCGTCTCTGATTTTCATTATTTCATCTATTACTGATCGTGTGTTTGGTTCCTAAAGCTGAAGCTAAAGGCGAAGCTAAGTATAGAATAGGAGGTCAGGATTTTGCTAGTCTTTTAGCCACTTGATTACCAATATTAAAAAATTTTGAATTTACTCATGTAGGGTGCGAGGAATGCAACGTGCTGATGGATTCAGACTGCGCAGAGCATCAGATCAATCGGAAGATCAGCGACAAGGCTGTACCTTCACGGGCCAGAGCCACGCTGCCTGCTAACTATCTGGCGATCAACAGGGTCACGGACAGTGAGAAGGAAGGTGAGTTAATCAAATAGATCAGCAGCGACAAGGCTGTACCTTCGCGTCCCAGGGGCACGCTGCCTGCTAACTATCTGGCGATCAACAGGGTCATGGACAGTGAGAAGGAAGGTTAGTTAATCAAATAGATCAGCAGCGACAAGACTGTACCTTCGCGTGCCAGGGGCACGCTGCCTGCTACCTATCTGGCGATCAACAGGGTCGCGGACAGTGAGAAGGAAGGTGAGTTAATCAAATAGATCAGCAGCGACAAGGCTGTACCTTGCTGCCTGCTAACTATCTGGCGATCAACAGGGTCACGGACAGTGAGAAGGAAGGTGAGTTAATCAAATAGATCAGCAGCGACAAGGCTGTACCTTGGCGTGCCAGGGGCACGCTGCCTGCTAACTATCTGGCGATCAACAGGGTCGCGGACAGTGAGAAGGAAGGTGAGTTAATCAAATAGATCAGCAGCGACAAGGCTGTACCTTGGCGTGCCAGGGGCACGCTGCCTGCTAACTATCTGGCGATCAACAGGGTCACGGACAGTGAGAAGGAAGGTGAGTTAATCAAATAGATCAGCAGCGACAAGGCTGTACCTTGGCGTGCCAGGGGCACGCTGCCTGCTAACTATCTGGCGATCAACAGGGTCACGGACAGTGAGAAGGAAGGTGAGTTAATCAAATAGATCAGCAGCGACAAGGCTGTACCTTGCTGCCTGCTAACTATCTGGCGATCAACAGGGTCACGGACAGTGAGAAGGAAGGTGAGTTAATCAAATAGATCAGCAGCGACAAGGCTGTACCTTGGCGTGCCAGGGGCACGCTGCCTGCTAACTATCTGGCGATCAACAGGGTCGCGGACAGTGAGAAGGAAGGTGAGTTAATCAAATAGATCAGCAGCGACAAGGCTGTACCTTGGCGTGCCAGGGGCACGCTGCCTGCTAACTATCTGGCGATCAACAGGGTCACGGACAGTGAGAAGGAAGGTGAGTTAATCAAATAGATCAGCAACGACAAGGCTGTACCTTGGCGTGCCAGGGGCACGCTGCCTGCTAACTATCTGGCGATCAACAGGGTCACGGACAGTGAGAAGGAAGGTGAGTTAATCAAATAGATCAGCAGCGACAAGGCTGTACCTTCGCGTGCCAGGGGCACGCTGCCTGCTAACTATCTGGCGATCAACAGGGTCACGGACAGTGAGAAGGAAGGTGAGTTAATCAAATAGATCAGCAGCGACAAGGCTGTACCTTCGCGTGCCAGGGGCATGCTGCCTGCTAACTATCTGGCGATCAACAGGGTCACGGACAGTGAGAAGGAAGGTGAGTTAATCAAATAGATCAGCAGCGACAAGGTTGTACCTTGGCGTGCCAGGGGCACGCTGCCTGCTAACTATCTGGCGATCAACAGGGTCACGGACAGTGAGAAGGAAGGTGAGTTAATCAAATAGATCAGCAGCGACAAGGCTGTACCTTCGCGTGCCAGGGGTACGCTGCCTGCTAACTATCTGGCGATCAACAGGGTCAGGGACAGTGAGAAGGAAGGTGAGTTAATCAAATAGATCAGCAGCGACAAGGCTGTACCTTCGCGTGCCAGGGGCACGCTGCCTGCTAACTATCTGGCGATCAACAGGGTCACGGACAGTGAGAAGGAAGGTGAGTTAATCAAATAGATCAGCAGCGACAAGGCTGTACCTTCGCGTGCCAGGGGCACGCTGCCTGCTAACTATCTGGCGATCAACAGGGTCACGGACAGTGAGAAGGAAGGTGAGTTAATCAAATAGATCAGCAGCGACAAGGCTGTACCTTCGCGTGCCAGGGGCACGCTGCCTGCTAACTATCTGGCGTTCAACAGGGTCACGGACAGTGAGAAGGAAGGTGAGTTAATCAAATAGATCAGCAGCGACAAGGCTGTACCTTCGCGTGCCAGGGGCACGCTGCCTGCTAACTATCTGGCGTTCAACAGGGTCACGGACAGTGAGAAGGAAGGTGAGTTAATCAAATAGATCAGCAGCGACAAGGCTGTACCTTCGTGTCCCAGGGGCTCGCTGCCTGCTAACTATCTGGCGATCAACAGGGTCACGGACAGTGAGAAGGAAGGTGAGTTAATCAAATAGATCAGCAGCGACAAGGCTGTACCTTCGCGTCCCAGGGGCATGCTGCCTGCTAACTATCTGGCGATCAACAGGGTCACGGACAGTGAGAAGGAAGGTGAGTTAATCAAATAGATCAGCAGCGACAAGACTGTACCTTCGCGTCCCAGGGGCACGCTGCCTGCTAACTATCTGGCGTTCAACAGGGTCACGGACAGTGAGAAGGAAGGTGAGTTAATCAAATAGATCAGCAGCGTCAAGGCTGTACCTTCGCGTGCCAGGGGCACGCTGCCTGCTAACTATCTGGCGATCAACAGGGTCACGGACAGTGAGAAGGAAGGTGAGTTAATCAAATAGATCAGCAGCGACAAGGCTGTACCTTCGCGTGCCAGGGGCACGCTGCCTGCTAACTATCTGGCGATCAACAGGGTCACGGACAGTGAGAAGGAAGGTGAGTTAATCAAATAGATCAGCAGCGACAAGGCTGTACCTTCGTGTGCCAGGGGCACGCTGCCTGCTAACTATCTGGCGATCAACAGGGTCAGGGACAGTGAGAAGGAAGGTGAGTTAATCAAATAGATCAGCAGCGACAAGGCTGTACCTTCGCGTCCCAGGGGCACGCTGCCTGCTAACTATCTGGCGATCAACAGGGTCACGGACAGTGAGAAGGAAGGTGAGTTAATCAAATAGATCAGCAGCGACAAGGCTGTACCTTGGCGTGCCAGGGACACGCTGCCTGCTAACTATCTGGCGATCAACAGGGTCACGGACAGTGAGAAGGAAGGTGAGTTAATCAAATAGATCAGCAGCGACAAGGCTGTACCTTGGCGTGCCAGGGGCACGCTGCCTGCTAACTATCTGGCGATCAACAGGGTCACGGACAGTGAGAAGGAAGGTGAGTTAATCAAATAGATCAGCAGCGACAAGGCTGTACCTTCGCGTGCCAGGGGCACGCTGCCTGCTAACTATCTGGCGATCAACAGGGTCAGGGACAGTGAGAAGGAAGGTGAGTTAATCAAATAGATCAGCAGCGACAAGGCTGTACCTTCGCGTGCCAGGGGCACGCTGCCTGCTAACTATCTGGCGATCAACAGGGTCACGGACAGTGAGAAGGAAGGTGAGTTAATCAAATAGATCAGCAGCGACAAGGCTGTACCTTCGCGTCCCAGGGGCACGCTGCCTGCTAACTATCTGGCGATCAACAGGGTCATGAACAGTGAGAAGGAAGGTTAGTTAATCAAATAGATCAGCAGCGACAAGACTGTACCTTCGCGTGCCAGGGGCACGCTGCCTGCTACCTATCTGGCGTTCAACAGGGTCGCGGACAGCGAGAAGGAAGGTGAGTTAATCAAATAGATCAGCGACAAGGCTGTACCTTCGCGTGCCAGGGGCACGCTGCCTGCTAACTATCTGGCGATCAACAGGGTCATGAACAGTGAGAAGGAAGGTGAGTTAATCAAATAGATCAGCAGCCACAAGACTGTACCTTCGCGTGCCAGGGGCACGCTGACTGCTAACTATCTGGCGATCAACAGGATCGCGGACAGTGAGAAGGAAGGTGAGTTAATCAAGAATCTTTTATGTCTTTTACAGGTGTTAAGGACTCCTGTCAGAATGTCATGCAGTACAGTAAACTTCCTCTAATCCGGCATCCTATGATCCAGCACGCTTGATAATCTGGCACAACTTTAAGAACAATTATATTGACAGAAACAATAATAACAATTAAGCGTTTTAGTTTAATTGGGATCGAAAGTTGCCACGAAGCAACACTGTATCGTACAAAGACTATTCCACAGTCTAACATATGTTATTGTGAGACAGTCATGACACTCCGTTACTATGGTTGTCCGCCTAAACCACCCGGGACCTGAAGTTACGCAAGGAACAGTGGCTGGAGCGCTAGTGTGGATTTACTAGCGCTCGTTGTGGTTGGCGTCCGAGTTAGCAAAATCAAATGTGATTGCAGCCATCAGCTTAACACGAACACAGCTGACAATACCATTGACTATACAATGCTGATAAAAAAAATTGTCAAATTAAATCCCAATCAAATGATAACTGCCATAATGTATTTTAGAATTGGTTGCCGCTCGCGCTCATTGGAGATACATTTAAAGTTCCCACCCATGGCGAGAACACTGAGAAAGGCCTGGCGGGGACTCCAGTCATGTCGGTTCCATCCGCTTAAAGCACTAATTGCCCCGCGGACAACATTTAACATGGAGTTTCAATACAAGTGTCGTGACTGTCTCCCAATAACATTGACTGTGGCGTATTCCGTATTGGAATGCGTGGAGGGGAGACGAGTGGTCTTCAGCCGATACTGTATTGTCACTGTAGGTTTGTTTACTTTCGTCCTCGTGTTCAGTATGCCAGCGTACGTCTCTTTAATATGACGCTGTTTGTAAATTTCAAAAGCTTCATTAAATAACAACAAAAGTCAACAAAATATACACTTAACTAAATAATTCGATTAGTTACTCTATAGTACATAACCTCCATATTACTGTATACGAGTTTTTCTCGTATCCGAGGTGGCCTCGTTGCCAATTATTGTACCTCGTATTTTTCATAAATGTATTTTTCATTACAGTAGAGTTCGTTATACAATAGTTTTATTCTTTAAAAGCTTTTTTAATAATAAAATACGTGTTTTATAACGTATGCGTGTTTTTGTTTAATTTACATTTTTCCTGATAGTCATCCTGTAATCCGGCATATTCCGTAATCCGGTACATGTCAAGTCCCGGACGTGCCGGATTAGAGGAAGTTTACTGTACTTCCCCCGTTCCCATTTAGTACCTTTATTTGAAGTCCAATAAAAGTAAGTGAGGTTTTTAATAAAAGACTTCGGCCATTTGATTCGCTTTTTATTTTCTTATATTTTGAATCCATGTTGAGCTGTAATAGTTCAAATTTTATCAACTTTAGACCATTTTTAATTAACTTGGATTACATTTTTTTTTTTATCAAAAAATAAATCAAATATTTCAGGTCATTGTTTTTTTATTTAAAACCCCTTTCACTTTTATTGGACTTTAAATATTTCCGTGAGGTCCTACAGTACATACAGGGTGAGTTTCTTAAAGTGATCCAATAGCTAACTTTTTTATTCTATATCTGACAGTATACTTCTTAAATGTAACTAAAAATGAACTTTAATTGCCTCTAGATCCCTAACCGTTAGGTTTAGAGAAAGATGACAAAGAATATAAAAGTCTTAAAATTACTCAAAAACACCCTAAAATGTAGGGTGTTCCATAAGAAATTTTAAAGTTGGCCGCCATATTGAAAAAATGGCAGGAAATTTTGAAAAGTGAAATACATACCTGAAAGCAAAATAAAAAAGTAAAGGGAGTCCCCCCCATAAAAAGTATACTACAAGTCAGATATAGAACAAAAAAGTGAGCTATTGGATCACTTTAAGAAACTCACCCTGTATTTTGGGCATAGAAAAATTGTTGTCTAGTATCCTAGCTTCTTGTTGTTTTTTCTCTTTATAATCCGTTAGTGAAAAAGTATTCATGTTGTCCAATTAAGAGCAATTGTTTAATTCTTGGATGTAATTCCAGTGTGTATCAACAAGATGAATTTGTGTTTTTTGCAGAGTACGGGGTGTTTGCACGCAAGACCATCCCCAAGCGGACACAGTTTGGGCCGATCGAAGGTGTGATGATCAAGACTGAGGAGGTGATGGTGGTTCAGGAGGAGCCCCACCTCCAACTCACCATCGAGTTGGAGACTGGCGAGTTCAGAGTGCTGGACGTGTCCAATGAACGTGAGTTTACCTTGTTGTGAAGTTGTGGTTGTTTTAGCATTGAATATAATAAGATTAGGCCTACAGTACATTTCTTTAAGATGATGCCTAATTATGTGTAGCTTACTATGTACTTGTACAACTTTGGCAAAATTGATTTAAATAGTAATAAATCACTGGTGAATTAAGTTATATGTGGAAATTACTAGATTGTTTTCACCCCGACAGACATGTCCAACTGGATGCGGTTTGTGCGGATGGCCACCAACGAGCGGCCGCCGAACCTGTTGCTGTCGCAGCTGGGTGACTCGCTGTACTTCACCACGACGCAGCTGATCCACCAGAAGGAGGAGTTGCTCGTGTGGTACAGCCCATCCTACGCTGTCCGCCGGAACCTGCCCTCCGACCCACCCCAGATCGGTGAGTCACTGCAGTACTCATCAAAGTGTAGAGTAAATCCCCCCCACACACGATCGAGCAAGTTGGAAGTCAGGTTGGGTGTCTGGTTGGAGTTGGGAGACGTCCATTCACGGTCGAGCCTACGACTAAGCATTCTGGTACTTTTCAGTTGGGTATGAAGTTTAAGAACCACTAACTAGGTTCATACACTTCATCTTGGGCACTGCCAGTTCTATTAACGGAAGGAAGCTCTAAGCAAATCTATCTTACTTTTTAAGAGCTTTTCATCACAATCAGGAAATACTACCTTTGTCTTTTCTATTAGAACACCGTAGCATTCTTTTCTTATATGCTTATTACCATAGTTTTTGCGTTTGACGTCCGACAATAGGTGCTGCTCCCTGTAGAGCTCAATAAACTCAGTTCAGAACATTTTGTTCTCTTTAAAAGTCATATCTATGAGTAAACTACTCGCACTACTTACACAATCAAAAGCCCGTCTATAGTAGCAGAAAATCAAGGAACACTACACTCACAACAAAAAACACGTTTGCAGTAATGAAAAATTCAGTCAGACTGAGGTAATGTCAGGCGAGCCGCTCAAGTTGGACCTTCCTGTTGAGCCGAGCGCCCAACCCAACAAACCCGCTGACACATGTTGGGACAGAGCCCATAGATGGTTGAATGTTAGGCGAGCCGCTCAAAAATCGAGCGGCTCGCCCAACATGCTTGATCGTGTGTGGGGGGGCTTTAATCATTCCAACTCACAATTAACTAACTTCTTCAGTTATCCTCAAATCTTTTCACTTCATCCAAATTCCTAGTAAAGAAATACTCTCATGGTGTCAGTATATCAAACCACTTTAGCCAAAAAGGAAAGCTTTTTAGAAATTGAAATTTAAATTATGCAATACTTACTCTCTCTCTTCTTACTATTAATCATTCTCAATTTTGATATCCTCTGACAAGTATTCTTTGCTTATTTTCAAACATATCCTGGCTTGATTTTCTTAGGTGATTCCATGAGGCTTCTAGAGTATTCCTAGCACAAAAAAGGGTCATCAGATTAATTGCAGGAACTGGCCCCAGAGATCCTTACAAACAACACTCCCAAAGATTAGGCATTCTTCCGTTCCCATCAATGTACATTTTTCAATGTTTCACCTTCTTAAATACAAACTCTGATAAATTCTTCAACTCAAATTATCTGCACAATCATTTTACAAGGAATTATTTTTTACTTTCCTTACCCTCTTCACAGACCTTCTTTTTTTGAAAATTATTGACAGTTGTTTGATGATATTATTCAATACCTTCCCAACTTCCATTAAAAATGAACCTTGTTCAAGGAAATAAAAGGGGAAAAGTAATATTATAAAAGGATAAAGCTTTTGAATACTTTTCCAGGCATTCATTCTACAGTGTGAATAAGTTCCTCCCACCTGCCACAAGACGTGACACACACTGCTCAGATTTCATCCACTACAAATAGTTTTTATTGTTTTAGCGAATTTTCTTTGGAATAAAGCTATTACCGTCGTTTTCATGGGAGCTACCGTTTATACAGTTTAGGGACACCTCTGCGATTACATAATTTTATATATGAATTTGTAGCTTTTTGTGTATACTTTCTGGATACGTAGTGGGGTTTTGTCAGAAACACATTTAAAACTGCACAAATAACGATTTACTAAAAAATTTAACATGGGCTTATATGGGAAATAGAATTTTAAATTTTGAGTGTTTGTGACCACGATAACTAAAGCAAAATTTGTCTGATCATCATAAAATTTTGTACAGGCATGTAATGATTGCCATTGGAAATTCGCTAAGTACACAGGTCTGTTGTGACGGGGGTATTTTTATTATTACTCATGTGGTACATACGTTTTGTTGTATTTTATGCTTTTCTTTCAAAATTGGAAATGTATGTAATAACTCTTTTTCTTAATGAGTCTCATGCCTTTGCACCCATGTGCATGTACAGGCATGCCAGTCAGTTGCAAATAAATAAAAAAAATTCGGCATTTTAGAGATTTAAGTAAAATTGTGTCCGACCAATTGAATCTTGGTTATGAATCACATGGGAAACACACAGTATTGTAGAGATTGTTAGTTTATAGTCAGCTTTTCCCCTTGTTCGTGAATAGCCTATTTTTATAATAGACAGGTTATTTTTGTTTCATAATACAATAATATTTTTTTCTACGTATTTAGACTAAATGTCCCCGTGTATAGTTGCCCGCCTTAACCGGCCTTTGAGGTTATCCGACCTCGACCTCGGTGCTGTCCCGTTTAGATTGCATAAGAGATTCAATAGATCGATATTGGTCTTTAAGCATCTTTACAGAGCAATAGACGTTGTCAATTTAAACTAAACTTACTTTTAAATATGTACAAATAAAATAACATAAAACTAACTCATCGGATGTTATCTCTTAAATTAAAAAAATCTTCCACATCATAAAATACATTTTCTGTCAAAAACCTGTTTAATTTACTTTTAAAACACTTAAGGGGCAGGTTCCTGAGGTCAACTGGCAACTTATTAAAGATTTTTATTTGCAAATACTTGCGGCTATTGTAATATTTTTTGAGTCAAGGCTTATAGTTGATGAGGTTTTGACAATTCCTCGTTTCGTAATTATGGACCTCTCTCCTCTCAGAACATTTGTTTATGTTTTCTTTCACATATATAAGATTCTGTTGCAGGAAAATTGCCTGCACAGTCATAATGCCAAAGTGTCTGAAGAGAGGTTTACAGGTTTCTCTAAGAGAGGGTCTAATATATTGTCAAATAATGTTACAAAGAACTATTTTTTTCCAGAATGGCCTTGTTCGACTTGTGGCATGAAGTTGAAAACTGTGGAAGAGTTAACAAAACACTCAAACTGCCATAAAACTGCGGTGAGTGTGTTCTCATGATACTTGTAAGACTTTGGTAGATTTGTTTCATCACTTTATAATTTTGTTTTATTGCTTTTTGTGAAAATCTTTGTTTTTTATGCACCAGGTACTATACTCAGAATTCCATGCAACATTAATAGGGAATGCTAATTTCTCAAGAAAATGAATAAGTTAAATTAAAATTAGGAATTTAAAATTAAAATTGGCTTTAAATTTTGTTTATTTTAACATTTTAACACTTTCACTGCTGCTGCTGTTCAGGAATGCCGCCATTCAATTTTAATGTCACCTTGATACAAAAAATCCAGCCCTTTAGGGGGTTATGTTTTCTCATTACAGCTTGTGGGAATGTAGTTATCTCACATTTAAACTTAGTTTTTAGGTAGTACTTTTTTCAAGTCAATGGGGAAAAACTGGGCTCCACCCTGTGCTGGGGAACATTCATTGAGCATTTTTCAGTGGCGAACATGTTAAATTTATGTAATATGATTTACGCAGGCCTTGGTGTTAAACTTTAGGATCAATAATTTGTAGTTACAGTAGAACCTCGATAGTTTGGGTAAACTTAGAGAGTGTCTAGATATCAAAATGTCGAACTATAGTGAGTTTACGGGAAATTTTAACATAGGAAGTATAAAAATCATGAGTTTAATTTACGAAAATTATAACCATCATTCAAATCATTCACCAACTTGGTTTATATTTTTACCTTTGTGAGTCTCCAACACAAGGTAACTTGCAAGGTAACAAGGTCTCTTGCATTATCGGTCATTAAAGACATGTTAAGTTGTCACAGATAGTGTCAAGCTATAAGGAGTATTAAAACTATTGAGGTTCTACTGTACTTTATTTTTACGGTTTCTGTGTTTTTTAATTTTTTTTATTTCTGTTTTGCTTGGTTGTGCCTGATTTTATTTCACACTTTTCTTTTGTTTTCAGAAAGTTGAAGATACACTACAATATTTTAATTTGTAGTTTGAGTTGTTTTTAAATCTCACTCTCTGATTTGTTGATTTATAGACCTTTGAGCCTTTTTGTTTTGTAAATGTCACATTTTCATAAGACTGAAAAGCTGATTAAATCTGTTTAAGAAAATATTAGTCATAGTAGCAGTTGGGTAAAAAATGTTGTCGATGGATAAAAAAAGGAAGTCTACAATACATCCAGTTCCTACACTTGTATATACCTCTATGTGAATATTATTGATTTTGTACATTGTCTCCAAAACTGGTTGAGGGAAGCCGCCAGAAATAAAGTGTTTCCAGAATATGATTATCACAATTTTATTTTTTACCTCTAATTTCCACTACATTTTAGAATGTAGCCTACCAAAAATTAAAATATATTGTTGGTTTTAAAAACAACTCAAATTTTAGGTCACATTTTAAAACAAATATCAAGAAATACTTTGAAAAAACAAAATTAAACTGCCAAGATTAAAATACTATGTTTTTAGTTACAAACAATTTTTTTCTCTTAAAAATTAATGCATTTTATTTTTTATGTTTTGGTTCTTATTGCTTATTTAATTTTTATCAAAATTTTACTTTGATTCTATAATTTATCTTGTTGTGTTTTTAATTATTTATATACATATAAATCTATCAAGTTGTTATGCATAAGTTGATTTAACTATCATATAGAACACATATTTTACATGGTTTGTAATTAATTATTGTGTGGTACAAATTGCTGTATTTGTGCTCAAATTGTGACACATCCTTGTTTGCTTTTAAACTTTTGGATGGAACTTTAATTATTTAAATTTTCATACTGTGGATTTGATAAATAGTTAGCAAAAAGTCAATAATCAATAATACTGGGTCATTTGCCTTCAGGCAGAATTGATTGTGTCTTTACTACAGTAGAGTGCCGCAATTCCGAACGCTGTTAATCCGAACACCTTCCGTTGGGATAATACCAATATTTACTTAATTTTTGGGGAAAAACTATTATTGTTACACAAAGAAGTTGCGGACTTAAGTAAGTGAAGTAAATGTTTTAATAACTTTTATTAAAAACATGATTGAAGTAAGTTTAGAAAATATTTTTTATTACTAGCCGACAACAATGGTGATGTGTTTTAAAATCTAGAAACCTTACTACACCACTAAATTAATTGTTTAACAGTGTTGAAAAACACAACTTGGATAAATAATACGCACTGACATGACAATACTACATTGCTCCAAACACACACATTCTACATCAGATTTAGAGCAGTTGTCTTCTTCTGCACAACTAAGACTATTTTTCGGCATTTTTTCATAGAAAAGAGAAGAAAAGTTGAATATCAATACGCTGAAGCGGAAAAATCAAGCAATGGTTGCTTACGTCAAGAAAGACATCACCGATAGAAATTTTCATGCTGTAAGTATATATGTTTATATTAATAGGTAAGCATGTTTCTTTTCCTCCTTTTTTCTCGGCTTGTGCGCAACGTAGGAGAAATCAGCGCATACAGTTATAAATGTAGTGTCCTGTAGATGAGCAGAATCCCATTATAATTCACATCAGCCCCCAGGCCTATGCCCTACAGGCTTTCAAAGTTTCAATGTTAATCTTGTGAGAGAAGGATAGTTTATTAACTGAATAGACAGCAGTTTTAATAACTGATGCTAGCAAATGAGGGAGAACAGATGTTTCAGTTATAAAACATTCTAAAACTAATTGGCTCAAGATTAAGTGTTTTTTTGGTCAAATTTCGATCAGTGGGTGATCCCTAGTGTTTATTAATAGGCAAGCATTCCTCCTTTTTTCCCAGCTCGTGTGCATCTTAGAAGAAATCCGTGCATACCGTTAGAAAGGTAGAGTCCTGTAAATGAGCAGAATCTCATTATAATTCGCATCGGCCCCCAGAGCTACGCCCCACAGACTTTCAAAGTTTCAATGTTAATCTTATGGAGAAAGGATAATTGATTGAATCATTAGACCGCTGTTGTAAAAACAACTGATAGAAAAAAAAGAAGAACAGATGTTTCAGTTATAAAATGTTTTCAAACTTCTTGGGTCGTGATCAACTGAAATTTTAATCAAATTTCGATCAGGAGGCGATCTCTGGTATATGTTTATTACTTATCATATTGTGAATTTTGCAACGTAAATCATGTTCAACTTCACCCAGGAGTTTTGTCAAACAAACAGAAAAAGGAAAAATGTGTTTTAAAAAACTTCAATCTTTATGACATTTTTTAAAAGTTTGACTTTTTGGCTTAGATCAGGTTCATACAATTTCAACTAAAACTTGAATTTGTGGTGGGATTATCCAAAATTTGTTAGAAAAATTTCTGAGGCAACTGCAACAAATCGTAAACTTGGGAAAGAGATGGAGGTTTAAGTTTGAACCCGAAAATTCACCACTAGGAAAGTTAAAATATTTTGATGCTGGATGCTGATCACATGTAGGAATATTTAAGAGTGTAAGTTGCACTGTTCTCAGAAAAACAGAACTCTTATTAATTGCAAAAGTTAAAAAGTAAGTGAAACAGTTATTTAAATAAGTGAGCAAGATTATATTATTAAAACGAATGAACTACCATTAGGCTCTAATATTTTTTAAGTTCCACTGAGTCTTTTACCTACGGTTTTGGTAAAACAATTTCAGTTGGTTTTATTAACACGTTGAGTGCGGTTTATGATTAATATTGCTTAAGCCAGTGGCTGAAATATAATAATTAATTATTCACCAAGAATAAGAATAAGAATATCTTTATTTGCCGTTACAAGATTAACAAGCATGGCATGGTCAATTTGTAATAAAATTTCTATAACTAGTTCTAAGAATTAAACCTAGTTTTTATATCATCAATAAAATCCTGATCCTTGTAGGGACATAAATCTAGCAAATAATCAGTAATACATTTTTTAAACAGAGTTTCATTTAAATTTCTAATGTACTGAGGCAAAAGATTGAAAAAGCGCTTTGATTGCTCAACGAAGCTGTTGGTTGTGGCGCTATACTTACATTGACTAGATCTTAAGTTATGCCTACTTCTCGTACAATACCCATGAACAAATACACTGGTGTCCCTAATACTAAAATTATTTTTTGCAAATATTAAACATTTCAAAATATACATAGCTTGAAGACTTAAAATATTAGCTTCTTTAAATAATGGTTTACAGTGTGTTGTCATCTTAACATTAAACATAATTTTTATTGCTCTTTTTTGTAATGTAAAAAGTTTTTTCTTGTAATTACAGCCTCCCCATAACAATAAACAATAATTAAGATGTGAATATACATGAGCAAAATATACACATTTCAACGTAGTAAAATCTAAACTATCCCTTAATTTACTCAACAAAAATATGCCTTTACCTACTTTCTTTGCAACAGAATCAATATGAACTTTCCACTTTAAATCAGACTCTATGTAAACTCCCAAGAATTTAACAAAGCTCTTTTCCTCTTTAGCATTAAAATTAATTTGCAAATCCTGTGTTTTTTCTACATTTAAAACTAAATTGTTACTCACACACCAATCTTTAATTAAACAATTGGTTTCATTAGAGATGATTGAGTGGGATTGCAAGTTTTTACATGTTATTTGAATAGATAAATCGTCTGCAAATAGATAGGACTTAACATTATCATTTTCAATATTGCTTGGTAAATCATTAATGTAAATAATAAAACAGACTGGGCCTAGAATAGAGCCTTGAGGAACCCCATGACTAACTTTACTGAAATCCGAAAACTGACTATTGTAATATACACACTGAAACCGGTTATCCAAATATGATTCAAAAAACTTAACTGTTTTTTTGCTAAATTTATAATGAGTGAATTTTTTTATTAAAATCTCATGAGAAACAGTGTCAAATGCTTTTTTCAAGTCATAAAATTTAAAAAATACTCTATTATTCTCTTCAATATTATTTAAACAACTATTTACTAAATCTTGTGCGGCATCATGAGTACCTCTTTTTTCCCTAAATCCAAATTGGCTACGATTAAAAAGACCATTTTCCTCGAAATGAGATACAATTTGTTCCTTAACTAAACTTTCTAAAACTTTACTTACAACAGGAATAATACTTATCGGTCTATAACTACTTAAATCTAACTTATTTCCTTTTTTATAAACAGGGAGTACCTTAATATATTTTAAACTATCTGGGTAAACACCTTCTAACACACAAAGATTAAATAAATAAGTAATGACTTCAGCTATATAAAAAGCACCCATTTTCAATATATCTGAATTGAGAAAGTAAACATCAAAGCATTTACTACTACTTAATTTGAAAATTTTCTCATACACCTGTTCAACAGAAAAGGGTTTTAAATCAAACTCCTGAAAATATGAAAACTGAGCAGCATCAGTGTAATGTTTTGATGAGTTACTGGACACAGGCAAACCACTAATCAAACTATTAACCTCATTTATAAAATGTGAATTGAAACTTTGAGGATCTAAGTTTACATTATTACTACATTTTTTACTGACATTAGCACTATTATTAATAATACGCCACATTTCTTTTGATTGATTTTTAGCATATTGTATTTTACTAGAGTTATAACTTATTTTTGCTTGCCTAATAAGATTCCTGTATGTTCTTTTGCTTGCCTTGTACTCATTTCTAAGTTTCTCACTTTGAGTTGTTTTAAAATCATCCAAGAGTGCAATGCATTTCTGTTTCAACCTATATAATTCATCTGTGTACCACGGGTTGACATTTTTCACATTCTTTCTTTTTTCAGGTACAAGCCTAACAGGGCTCGCTATATCTAAAATATTTAAAAATACACAAAAAAAGTAATTAAACTTTTCATTTACAGAATCTAATAAATAAAGATTAATCCAATTAAAATTACTTAACATTTTACAAAAATTTTCACAATTAAAAACATTAAGGTACCTTACAAATTTATAACTTAAAATACTATCACAAATGGTTTTACTAGTAAATAATCTGGTTAAAAGTGAGACAGGATGGTGGTCAGATTCAGGAGTGGGAATAACACTGCCTACCCATTTATCACAGTGAATATTTGTAACAATGTTGTCTATACATGAACCTGATTTTGTAACTCTGCCTTTATTCACATTTGGCCTTGTAATTTCAGATACTGTTAATTTTAACTGGAAAGCATGAAACATGTTTCTGATTTCTTTTTGTTGAGAGCAATTACCATCAAGAAAATCGATGTTAAAATCTGCACACAAAACAATTTCAACATTTAATTTAGAAATAAAAACTAATACATCATACAGTATATTTAAAAACTCAGCAAATTTTTTTTTTATTGGGCCTGTAGATACATATGCATACTAATTTATAATCTTGAAAAACAGCTGAAGAAATTTCACAAACTTGTTCTACAGATAAATTGTTTACATAATCAATTGTTTTTACATTCTCAATTGACTTTGAAAAAATTGCAGATCCACCTCTAGAAATATTGGACCTACAGTAAAAGCTTACAAGACTAAAATTACTAAGTTTTAATAAATGAATCTCATCTGAATTTAACCAATGCTCAGCCACACAGAAAACACTTACGTCATTAGAAAAAATAAGTTGATCAATTATATCAGCTTTACTAACTATACCCTGTACATTCCAAAACATTACGTTAAAATTCTGCATAGACTTATTAAATCCTAGGTTAATTTTAACATTAGATTGCTTCTGAAGTTTTTTACATTATTTTCACCTGCTGTGATGGTCGGTGTGGAGAAGCCCAGAAACCGTGAACTTTCAGAAATTGAGGCCGGAGTAGAGCTACAGTTGTTGTTGGTGTCGTTCATGGTTGTTCCCGCACGCACTTGATGATCCACTTCGCTGTTGTTCTCAGCTGGAACTGAAGTCCGTCGTCGCCAACTGCTGCATGTCGGATTTGAGGAGTTTAGCAGTTTGATCGAGGCATGGAGAGCAATAATACTGCAGAGAAGCTCCTTTCCTTTTTTATTAAGGTGGAGACCATGATTAGTAAAATGTTCTCTTGATAAGAGGTTGTTGATTGGGATAAAAGAAACTTCACGATGCTTTCTGATGGTTTCATAAATTTTCTGGTTCAGAACGCTGATTTTAGCATTGTCCTGAGGATAATCATATCTATAGGGTACCGTTGTTAGCACTACATTAGTATGTTTAAGATCTTTAATGTTATCTTCAATCAGTTTGCAATTTTTTTCACAGTCAATATCAATGCTATTTGTTCTACCAACAACAACAATCACATCATTTTTTGTAAAAGAAGACTTATCTCTGTTTATGTTATTGTAAATGTATTCCAAAGGGGCACCAGGGTTAACCAGGCCGCTTACACTAGCACCAATGCTGTTACTTACTTGTTGTAAGATATTCACACACTGTTTGGCATGGCTGTCCCCATATATGATTATTCTTGGTGTTTTGCTCTGTCCTACACTTTCCTCCTCTATATCAGCTGCACTATCGATGTTCTTCTTGGTGTCGTGTGTTTCACTTTCATTCTTCTGTAAATTTTCTATACTGTCCGTTGTAGAAATATGTGAAGCATTAACTTGAGTTTCGAAATCACTGGATTTAAACATGTAAGACTTAACCACATCAGCTGTTATTGTTGTTTTATTCCGCAGTACAAAAGCTAATAAAGCTCTCTTAGTCAAACAATCATTAGGCTGGAACTTAGGTAACTGCTTGCTTGTCGTTACATACGTCAAATTCTGAATTATCACTTCTGTAGCCAATATTAGATGAATACCACAGTCTGACGTCTGACCCATTTAACTGCTTAGAGCCATCAAGTTTATGAATAACTGCTGGTGTTTTCAGTTCAAAATAATCACTAAGTTTTCCCGCAATTGTATGTGCAGCTTCATCGTTGACTGACCCCAATGAATCATAATGATAAAACTCATTATTACATTTTGTATACAAAAGCAAGCTCCAGTGGCTACCTTTATCAGGATTAATTTTATCATTACTATTATTCACGGGTACAACAAGGCATTGCTTTTCCTTAACGCTCCAGCTGTCCAAAACATGTTGATAATCTTGCAGTATTTTTATAGCATGACTAATAGTTGGGCTTAATAAGTAAATATCATCAGAACCAGTAATCACCTTTTCACTCAATAACTCATAATACAAATGTATTGGGTCATCAGATAACCAATTATTTAAACCCAATACACAATCAATCTTGTTTAGGTTTACTATTGCTTTTTTCTTTATTTTTAATTCTGATTCCAAAGTACTTAAATTTGATTTCAGTTTGTCAATTTCTTGTTGTAGGTGTTGTATTTCATCCTTTGCATTAGTCTCCATAGTTTGTGCAGGCAATTTACTAGCTTTATCTTTAATGTTTTTGGTTGAGTCACTCACTGAGGTTACTTTATGAGGTTGGAGCAACTTGTTACTTTGTTGTCTAGTTTTAGGATGGGGCGATTCACAAAAATTTTCAACTGGAATATTTTTCATTGTGCAACAACAAGGCTACTCAGTTCACCCCACTGTATACACAACTACTTGTTAGACAACAATAATAATAATAATGAGTAATGAATACGAAATAATTAATGTTCTGTGAAACAATGCATGTGAGCAAAATAATTAATGTTCTGTGTGAAACAATTTATGTGAGCTATTTCAGAGTATAGCAAAAAGACAACATTGACTCTTATCACCGTGCCACAGATAAACACAAGAAGCAGTCCGTTATCTACCTGGTCAAGGTTCAGTTCACTGGCCAAGCACTTCCTGGTTCCTTATCTCTGTCCCATCTTATCAAGAAACTCAGAATAATCTTGTAAAATGTTTAGAAAAATGCACATATCAAAAATGGGTACTTTAAAGGAAAAACTAACTTTAGACTATTGCACAAAATGTTTAGCTGGTTATTATCATATAAAATTTTTTGTTGAAAGGTTGAAATTTCCACTAGAAAACTCACAAAAACCAGAGAGCACAAGTTACACAGGTCTAGTAGCAACAGGGGCATCCCCCACTAGCTATAAAGTAAACTATATGAATGCATCCAAAATGTCATTATAAGATCGCCAGTCCTCCATTTTGGTCATTATTTGTGAGTTCATTTCCGGTACATCAATTGATGTAGTCCGCCTGGGGCGCCGGTCACGTGAGTCACCGCAAGGCATTTTTGAGTGGCATAAATAAAATAACTGATTAAACTCCGAGTAAATGAGAGGAATGCATAAAAATATTATCTGAGGATCGCTAGGACTCCAATTTTGTCATTATTGATGACATCACTTCCGGTACATCTATTGATGTAGTCCGCCGGTGACAATAGACAATAGACAAATTGACACGGTGGCGCCGGTCGCGTAAGTCATTGTGAGGATAAAGTAGTCCGTTTACTGCCACAACTGTTTCTAACGATACACAAACTTGTTTTTTGACACAACAAGTACTAAAAATAATAGAATAGAAAAATAAATGAAAAATAAAAACAACTATACACACCAGAAAAAAGTATGAAGTTACTACGGTACCGTCCTGAACAAAAACCTTGAACGGAAAACTATACGCGCCAAAATGGACCTGTGTACTGGCACAACAGGCTGCAAAGGGATAAAACGATCCCGGACAACGGCTGAGCTCATACTGAACTAATAAAGTGGGAGTGGTGCGACTACATCAATAGCTGTAGGCCGCTACGAGGGCTCGCGCCGCACTACATCAATAGCTGTAGTCCGCACTCAACGTGTTAAGGTTGGCTACATCCTGTGGTATTCCGAGAAACTTCAAAGAATCTTACATGAAACATCGGTCAGTTTGACTATTTCTCAAAATAGAATGAAATATATTGCCAGATGTATGACGACTGGCTTTTGTTGTTAAAAAGTTGACAGGGGTCTCCGCCTATCGCATTTAAAATCTCAAAGCTACTATTTAAGTCTAAAAAATAGCTGCAAGTTGGGTACTTCAATTCCTAATTTTCATTTGTTAATCAGCCTATCATGAACACCGTTATACAATAATTTGAAATCATTCTGTGTCTTTGACGTTGACTCTAAGGTATGTTTTCCTAGCTCCGCGGTATATTGCGCTGCGTGCTACGTGATTCAGTCTATCACGCCGCCGTGGCCAGGTGCTCCGTGTTTGTATGTCAACGCTGCGCAAAAGTGTTTTCCTAGCAACGTCGTAAACTCACTGCGTTGCGCGACGAACAGACGAACATCCTCTCAGTAGTCACTCACCTCTGCTATGGATTGGAAGAAGTGTGTTGCACTGTTGTTATTTTTGGAAGAAGATGAAGAGATGGATGAGGATGTGGACATAACCATTGCTCTATTGACTCGTAGTCGTGATGAGTGCAGCGATTTGTTCAAGAGAAGGAGCAGTGAGGGTGCTTACAATATGTTAATAAAAAAGGACCTCATAGACGACAAAAGTAAATTTAAAGAGTATATATGGCTCATCTTCCATAAAACTTCATATTCGGATACATATTCTATCAACCCACTATCGTCATCTGGTGAAAACTTGTTCATATTTTGTTGTTGACAACAATCTGCACTCACTTTTGACATTCTAATATTCTCAATGCAGACAGCAGAAAGTCTGTTTGGCAGCGCGGTGCGTGATAGACTGCTCTCGAAGCAGTGGTCCCAAACACAGAGCACGTAGCACGCTGCGCAGTACTCAGTGAGTCGCGCACTGCGCAGCTAGGAAAACGGTCACACTGGTTGCAATGCAAGCGGTAGTTTCCTCTACCGCGGAGCACGCAGCGCAACAAGCCGAGTCACGGAGCTAGGAAAACACCGCTTTAGGTGCACAAAAAGACCTTTCAGTATTGACAAGTCCTAATGAATGATGTGACAATTTTTTTAATCAAAACTTATTTTGGGAGTGATTAAAAAAATCTTATTATTATATCATAGTGTGTACAATACCCAGAATTTACCCAGTTAGGCGTAAACCTTTGAAGTCAGTACTTGACTTTCTTGTTTGACCACTTGGATGATTTTGTGAAATGAAGAGTCTCAAACATTGTTATTATAAGGTAAGGTACGGCTTTGGGTCTGCCGTTTTGAGGCAAAGTTTCTGGTTCTGTACGATGGTGCATAATTTAATTTCAAATAAAATTTAAAATGTTATAAAAATTAGGGATGGACGGGTCCCGAAATTTCGGGAAAATTTTCGGGAAATTTTCGTCCCGATCATCGGGCGGGATTTTTTTATACTCGGGAATTTATCGGGACGGGAACTGCCGAACGGCGGCCGGCGATCGCGGCCGACGATCTCGCTAACGAGGACGGCGATTGCGGCCGACGATCTCGCTAACGAGGACGGCGATTGCGGCCGACAATCTCGCTAACGAGGACGGCGATCGCGGCCGACGATCTCTCTAACGAGGACGGCGATTGCGGCCGACGATCTCGCTAACGAGGACGGCGATTGTGGCCGACAATCTCGCTAACGAGGACGGCGATCGCGGCCGACGATCTCTCTAACGAGGACGGCGATTGCGGCCGACGATCTCGCTAACGAGGAAAACACGGCTTAGCTATAGCTTATATTTATTAGATTTTAGGGTTTATTGCTTTAAGTTTACATTGTTATAATTTTGTTCATCATACACTCCTTAATTTTTTTTCTGATGTAGCAAAAAATAGTTAAATGTATTAATTTAAATAACAATAAAAGTATAATGTCTAATAGTTTATTATTTCTTAGTTCAATTTTCTTATTTATATTCTTCAAGGAAGAAACTGTCTCAGTAAAATCAATGAATATAAAAAAAATTGGTAAAATATTTCTTAGGTTTATAAATGGCATTGGCTTGTTGAACAACTTCTTTTCTGAGTGTTAATATTCATTCTAATTTAAATTTGTGTTTTTTTTTGTTCTTTTTTTTATCTGAGCAGGCCTTATTTATTGTAATATAGTATTGTTTTCTTTACAATTTTTCCAATTGTTTTAATCTATATTTTTTTTGTACTGGTACCGTACATAATGTTTATTTTCATTCTTCGTACCAAACGTTTAATATTTCATTAAACAAAACTTGTATTAAATAAGACATGGGCAACACTTTTCCTTTATGTGTGTTTAGTGATTCGACTTAAATTTATTTGGTAACAATAAAATTTATACTTTCCCATGATCTTATTGCATCCTTAAAATATCAAAACTATGTATTTGAATTTTTTCAACATAAGGACTTTCATTGTAACTTATACAAAAACAAGTGGAACAAGTTGGAAGGAGAACTAGTTGATATTTAACATTAATTTGTCTGTATACAACACTCAGATAAAAATCAAAACGAATATTTCCCGATAGCGTCGAGAAGAGCAATCCCGTCCCGATCCCGTCCCGAAATTGGATGGGAAATAAAAATTCCCGTCCCGTCCCGTCCCGAACTAAAAATCCATTCCCGTCCATCCCTAATAAAAATATAATCTGATTACTTTATTAGAAAACCGCCCCTTGACCAACAGTTAAAGAACTGAGAGCAACATTATGTGGAAGTACCATTAAATGTGCTAGTTGCACATTTAATGGTACATTTACCATCAGTGCTAGTTGCATCTAGTGGGAAATGACATTGACATTAAGGAGTTGTTGATTAGTCTATTCACTCAATGGGAAGGAGAACAGAATGTGACTAGTCAACCATAACAACGGAGTCCCAGAACTTTTTGGAACCTTTTTGTTTATTTTATCCTTGCTTTGAGATCGAGACAAACACATTTTACAGTACTTATAACCATTGGTCTCCAGTGTCTAGTTTTCTGTTTGTCCGTCCGTATGTAAGATCTTTCAAACCACTGGAGGTATTGAGTTGAAACTTGGCTTGCCTATTCAAACTTCAAGAAAGTTTTACTTACAAATTTTGACATCTCTACCTTTTTCTGTTTGAAAATGGCGACCATGTTATATTTTCAGAGTTAAATATCTAAAAAATGTGAAATATTATAAAAACAGTATCACACACTTAAAATGTCTAAATTTTGATTGCCTATTCAGAAATACCAAGTTTAAAAACATCCGATCATAAATAACAAGGAAATTGAGATTTTTCAAAGAAAAACACGCTTTATGTAATAGTATTTAAATTGGCCACTATTTTTAATTAGAAAAATGTAGAAACGTCAAAATTTATAAATTAAACAGTCTTGATGTAACGTAATAGTCATGCCAAGTTTCAACTCAATCCATCAAGTGGTTTCAAAAATCTTATGAGTACGCCAAAATTACATACGGACCAACGGACAGAAAACTAGGCACCAGAGACCCATGGTTATATTGTAAAATATGTTGGTCTTGATGCAAGGAACAAATATACAAAACACTTCCAGAGAGTTCCAGGACACCCTATACAAATTTAACCCTCGAGTGGGCGCTTCACTGGTAAAACGGCAGAGGGCACATGCGGAGTATACTCCGCAATAATAAATTGCACAATTTAGATGATTTTACGTGTTTTTAGCGAATTTCCCATAGGGAATAAGCTATTACCGTAGGTCTCATGGTAAGACCTAAGTCTGGGACCATGTTACTTTTTCGTTTTGAGGTGCCCAGAGACCAAAAATAACAGTCATTAAAATTTATATATATGTATATATATATATATGTGTCCCTAGACACGATAACTCTCGTAAAAATGGTCCGATCGACACCAAATTTGGTAGAGATGTGTAATCCTACGTTTATTTGGATGAGTTCGTAAACCAGACATATCGACCTACCGGAAGGGGTAGTTTTGGGTTGTTTTGTACCCCAAAAATGGGTTTTTTGCATTTTTCATATGTAATTTTAAAAAATTTTTAATTTTTATTTTCACCATTAGATTTGGCTCAAAAAAACACACACTTTAGTATTTTGAAGCTTTGCTCTATCTCAATTGGTTACCGAGATATTAAAAAGTCTAAAGACAGTACATTGTATTTTTGGGCTCCAATGTTAATCTTATGGAGAATAACGATAAGTTAATATTCCACTTATTAACCAATATTTTTGGATGAAACTTGGTATTTAGCTTCATTTGGTTAAGATTCATCCATTTATGGTAAAAAATCTTGGTTTTTGTGCTTATCATGGCAGCAAACCTGCATACTCTTTTCCCAAGTTATTCATATGGAAAATAGGTAAACTCATTTATTTATGGACAGATGTATATGAAACTTAGAGTATGGCTTCATATGGTCGAAATAAATTGTTTTATGCTAAAAACCTACTTTTAGTGTTCCCCATGGCAGCACACCTGCATACTCATTCCCTATATTTATCTTAAGGAGAATAGACATTTATTTCCCTATTTATGAGCACGTTATGAAATTTTGTTTACAGGTTTAGCTGGTCAAAATTAATATTACTAATTTGGTAATTCGCTGAGTACGCAGGTCTGCTGCGACGGGGGGTATTTAATAAAATATTGTATTTAAATGTTGACGAACTTCATCAGGGATCACATTTCATTGTTGATACCATTGATTGTGTTTAACTTAATAGGATTAATATTTTACTTAAACATAGTAAGTAATTTTCTAATATAAAAAAGTTATCACTGTTACAGGAGATGGGGCATGCGGAGTTTTGTTCCATAAAATACAATTATACAAAAATACAAATGAAATATATTTGATGATAATTATAAATGAAATCATACATGAAAACATGCTTATACATATGTACAATAGCCTATAACACTGAAAGGTTCACGAGGAAATAAGTTCCACACTAAGCACTCGGGAGATAGGGCTCACATGGAAAAAAACTGCAAACTGACATCACATCACTGAATGACAAAACATAAGAAACTAAGAGGAGGTGGCATGAATAGCATAAGGGGATTCCCGAAGTGAGGCACATGAAGTATTAGGCCGGACACGAATGCCTACACTCATTATGAATGTTAGTTTTAACAAAAACTACATGTGCTGAGAAAAACTCCGCGTGTGCCCGCTCGAGGGTTAAAGGCTCTGTGCTCAATACATATGAAGCCCTAAAAAATCAATCCCTGGTCAGTAGTTCAAGTGGAATCGTTTATTCTTTTATACTTTAGTTGGCTAAAACTGATTTTAATATCGCTGGACTTGCACCTAAGATGACTTGTAGACTTAAGAAGTTTCAGAACTAAAGACTAACAAAAGTTTTTGTTGAGGCCAACTCATTCGTTTAAACTTTGAATTACCCTACAGTAGATTGTCACAAATCCAGCAGTAATCATTTCACCGTGGTGCCGGTTTAGTGGAACACCATACTGGTGGAGGTACATTTTATATCCAGAGCCAATTTTACTCACATTGACCAGACCATGTGATAATGGCGATTGATGATTGGAGGGTGGAAAAAAGCAACTGCTAGCAATGGAATGCCTTGTTAAAGGACCACAAACGACCAGAATTACCGTAATACATAAATACCGTAACACACAAAAGCTTTGTACAGTGCCCCCTCGTTCATCGGAACTATTGTGGTGGACGGACAATTCGGATGTCAAAAAATCCCAATGAAGCGGAGTCCTGAGTGAGTCATCGTTTTCTCCGTTATGGTGACCAGTTATGGTTATTTTCACTATTGGTGGGGTAACAAAGAGACTTTCTTAAAATAAGAAACTGAAACTTCAAGGATTATAACAATAAACTTAATGGAATAGAAAACAATACAGGAAATGAAGATACACGTATTGTCCCTATTCCATAGCAATATTTTTGGCCGAGTTTGGTGAGTTTGGAAACTCACTGGCAATGATTCTTTTAATAGCTTTAAGTGTATTGGCATTTCACATAACACAGGTGCACTTACTAGACAGACAGAGAGCTTAGGAAGTGGATTTTTACTTCCTATTAGGGATGGACGGGACCCGAAATTTCGGGAAATTTTTCGGGAGCAAATTTGTCCCGATCATCGGGCGGGATTTTTTTTTACTCGGGAATTTATCGGGACGGGAACTGCCGAAGGACGCGGCGGCCGCGATCGCGGCCGGCGTTCTCGGTCGGCGATCGCGGCCGGCGTTCTCGGTCGGCGATCGCGGCCGGCGTTCTCGGCCGGCGATCGCGGCCGGCGGTCTCGCTAACGAGGAACGGCACAAATACACGCGGCCACATTACACGGAAGATATCTATTGTTCAGCTTATCTATTGTTCGACATCCGGCAGTAATTTATTCAAGAGGGGTGTTTTTTGCTCCTAGTACCAAATGCTACTTTCTGAACGAATTGTCGTAGAAAACTAAGGGATGGCTCGTTTGATTTTTCTAATTCTTACAAATTAAACAAAATGTCAACCAAAGTTGTGTGTCTTTTCAATCAAAGGGAAAATGGCAAAGTATTGTTAAATAAATTAATCTTTAATTGAATTACTGTTTTATAATGTTAAAAGCATCTTATTATAATTTATTGTATAATTTTAAAAAAAACTTCAAACCCCATTAAATACATAAAAAAATAAACATTACAAATACATTTATTAGATTTTGAGGCTCATAACTTTAAACTTTCATTGTTTTTATTGATTTTTTCATCACACATTACTTTTTTTTAAATAGCAAAAAATAGCTAAATGAATACATAGAAATAAAAATGAAAATAATTAGGTCAATTAGTATATATTTTTAACATTAAATTTTTATGATAATCTCTAAGTAAGAACCTATCTCAGTTAAATCAATAAGTATAAAAAATGAAAAATAAACATTTCTTGGGGTTATAAATGGCTTTGGTTTGTTGAATCACTTCATTCCTTAGTGTGAATATTTATTATATCAAATTTTTTTTTCTTTTACTGAGCAGGCATTTGGCCTATTTATTTATTTATTTATTTTTTTTAAAAAGAGGTTGGCGGACCTCTTTTTGCCTTACTTTGCCCCGTCCACATAGACTATTGATCTGTGCGTGGATCGTATTAGACAAAGTAAGGGGGTGAGCCGCTACAGTACAAGGTGAAAGGTACTGATAAAAGTCACTGGCAGAACGCGGATTCGAACCCACGACATCGCTGCCATGGTTCCGAAGTCCGGCGCGCTAACCACTACGCCACCGACTCACCCAATTTATGTTATACAGTTTTGTTTTGTTTAAAATGTTCTAATTGTTTTAATCTATATTTTTATGTACAAAGTTTTTCTTTTCGTTCTTTATAGAAAATGTTTAATATTTAATTCAACAAAACTTTTATAAAATTTTTAATGAATTTTTTTATATGTATATTGTTTAGTGATTTGATTTTTTTTTTTTTTACAAGAAAATTTATACTTTATCCTTATCTCATTGTATACTGCAAATTTAAAAATTAGATATTTGAAATCTTTTCAACAAAAGGAGGTACATTGTAACTTATACAAAAACAAGTGGAACAATTTGGAAACAGAACCAGTTGATATTTAACATTAATTTGTCTTTATACGACATTCATATAAAAGTCAAAACGAATATTTCCCGATAGCGTCGAGAAGAGCAATCCCGTCCCGATCCCGTCCCGAAATTGGATGGGAAATAAAAATTCCCGTCCCGAACTAAAAATCCACTCCCGTCCATCCCTACTTCCTATCCTCCCGTCTTCCTATTTCCTTGCGAATACTTATACGACCTCGGCAATCACATCGAGGGATTCAGGATATGAAAAGCGTGCGGTGACAAGTAATGCAAAATGTGATACATTACTGTATTTTGGGTATAAAGAATTGGAAATTGAAGGGACTAAAACGTTTAAATTATTTTTTTAGAAAAAAATTGTTATAATATCCAGATCATCAGTTCCGATGAAGCGAAGTTCCGTTGTCACTGATTTGGATGAACGAGAGTGTACTGTAATAATGTCCATCAATAACTATCGAACCGTGAAATAGCCACTTAGTCGACTCTAATGTCTTTAATTCAATGAAATATAGAAAGAAAAACATAAAAAATAGCGATTTCGACAACAATAATTATTGTTGTCATCATCTTTTTCAATCATCGGGTCGAAAGAGACAATATAATATCTAATGATACAATGGAGAACAGAATTGCCGACACAATTCCTCTTTAGGCCTGATGATGGTCAGAGTGTCTGATTGAAGTCGATTGCCATTTTCCATCTTTTTGTATATTTACCGTCTGTTTGAAATGCAGTGTAAGTCTGGATGTGTGTCTTTGAGTGTTGTAGACATTTGTGTTTCATTTCTGAATGAATCATAATAAGGGTTTTTAAGATCAGACTTTGTTGAGTTAAGTTTTTCAGAGTGGCAGTAGCGAGGTTGTTTTTACCGATATTTGTTGATTGCAGAAGTTGAAGTACGAGTGTCCCATTTGCAACAAGAGGTTCCCGCGTGGCTACAGTCTCAAGAGGCACATTCTGTTGCTTCACACGCGCGAGAACAAATACCACTGCAAGATCTGCCACCTGGGCTTCTCTCACTCATACAACAGGCTGAGGTGAGACTACGAATGGCTTTCTGTGAATTCCACTCTACTTCACTACTGAACTCTATTTCCACTCTGCTCTTCTCTACTTCTCACTCTCTTTGAATCACACATATAATTGGGGTTCAACCAAAGGAAATCTCAACAAAATATATTTGTGGCAGACAGTTAGAGCAATAGCTAAACAACCCTCTCGGGCACATAGGTAGTCAGGATTTTTTTTAATAGTTAAACATTTTGACATTCCATGTCTTTTAATTTTTTTTTATTTATGATGTCTGTAATAAAAGAAACTCATAGGAGATAAAAAACACAGATTTAAATTAACTTTTCTGAATTTCACAGTCAAATTTTTTATACCAGAACATTGGCAAGAAGCTGTACCTAGTTGCCAAGTTACTTAAAAACCATTAAAAACTTCACTTTGATGATCCGAAGACAAAAAGTTTCATTGAATCACAATGAAAAAATTTTTCATTTTCAATTTAAAATCACAATAATACAAGTTTTGGGATTTCTTGGTCCTTTCTGTTTTGAACATCTTGCTAGCCCAAAGGTTAGAATCTTGAAGTGTGGTTCAATAAGTGGTCTATGATGTTTGGGATACCCACTACAAGTACCAGCTTGCCCCTTTCCCATTAAGGTTTTGTAGCTCAGTAGAGTCTCTGTCATACACATAAACAAATAATTACTATGTTGGATTGCCTCCTAGCCTTGTAGGCTTACTGTAAACCTTTAGTAGAGTCTCATATTGCTGTATGAATATCAAACTCTCAAAGTCTCATATTGCTGTAACATATCAAACGTTTCCATTCTTGTGTTTTACTTCATTACTGTACTGCACAATTGAATAGGTAATTCTAATTATAACTTTCTCAAAAGCCAACTTTTGCATTAGTACTTAATCATAATTGCACGTCGTCATAATTTTATTCTCATGTAATAAAAAATTATGGAGAAGGTATTCTTCCGGGGAAATACTAATTTTCATACTGGACCCCTCGTCCTCCAGTTTTGTCTATATCTGAAAGTTCCCCTAGTTAGAATTGGTGATTCAATCCATGAGAGCTTACTGTCTGTATTTGTAATACTGTATTTGTTGTTGTCTGTGTTATGTTTGAAGTGTAGCAACTGAATGATGGATTATATTTTTTACAGGCACATGAGAAGGGTTCATCCAAACCATAAAGACAATAAACCAGCAAAAAAGAATATAAATCGCTATGAGTAAGTTTGAAATTCTTTTAATATTTTATTATTGGTTAAAACAAATGTAAAACAATATTTTGCTGAGTCACTAATGTTGATTTTTCTTTCCATTCATGAGTTCACAATATATTCATAAATAATTAGAAAAAAACTGTTCTAAGAGTTGAATTGTCAAAGGCATATTGCACATGCTTTTTTTGCTGATATAATAGGCTTTCTAATGTGTCAAGACTTATCTGCATCTTTTACTGGTGTAAAAAAAATAGTATTCTAAAAATGACTTTTGGTTCTTAAGTATGATTTTTGTTGTCTAGTAATTTTCTGTACTACAGTATAATACCAAAAAACAGCTTTCCAGACTATTTCTCTAATCTGACTTTTTATATTAGACTTTTTTTAGCAAAAGGTGGTCAGATGTGTTTCATAGTATTCAGTACACGCATTGCAGAAGGCCTGCGTATTCAGGGAATCTCCCATTTAATTTCATTGTTGTTATTAGATAAAAAATAATCTTCTGTTCTAGTAATAAAAACTTTACCACATATATTAACATTATTTATCCTATTGTTCATGTCAAAAAAAAATTATAGCGGTATAATTTGTTTTAGTTCTTTGTTGTCCACTCACTAATTTAATGAAGTAAAAGTAACTTTAAACCCAATCTGTTGGCAGATCTTGGACGTGTTCGCATTGTGACTTGACGTTCAGCAGCGCGAGCATTCTAAACCTGCACACGCTAGTCCACGCGGCCAACAACATAGAAGAGAACAGGATCATGTGCGAAAACACGCAAGACGCTCTGCAGAAGCCGCAAGATCTGTGGACATGTCCGCAATGCTCCCAGGTGGGATACGGGCCATGACGAGTTAATAAAATAACAAGTTATTTGTTAACCTATTATTGACCACTGTCGGTATTTGTCTACACAGTCGTTTAATGCATGAAAATCCATGGAATTATAGTTTTGGCATGTTGGAGTATAAGTATGGTTATCTTTTAGATTAACACCTAGTATATTTTTACTCTAACAATTAAGTTCTTGAATAGTTTACATTATTAGTTATGATAGTATGATTATGTCATTTAGGCCTCGTATCTGTCGTAAAATTCATTTTCAACTATTTATCAAAGTACCCAACTTGTGTTGGCAATAATTATCTAAACTTTTTTACCTCAGTATTTTAGTTCTTTTGAATTTTCTTCAGTAAAACCTGTTACTTCCACAAGACTGTGTTTTCACATTGCTTGTTTGTTTGTAGAAATTCACAAACAAATGCAAGTTAGCCAACCACGTCGCGGAGCATGGAAAGAACAAACCCCCGAATTACCAGACGCTGCATTGTGACATCTGTGGCAGGAACTTCACGTCTTCTGTGAGATACCAGGTTGGCACAGTTATGTTTGTTTAGTAACATGTTTGCTCCTGAAATGGCTACTGAACAAATTTGTTCCAAAATAGCTCATGTTGTCTTAGCTTTAATCAGACTTTTTGGTAAAGTATTAAATAGATCAGCAATCTTACCAAAAAAGAGAACATTCAGTTTTAAACTAAAAGTCTGTAATAAAAAAATTTTTAATATCAAATTTTCATCACAGTTTCAACTTACATTGATGATCCTGGTTTCCGCCCCAGCAGGGCCAGGGCCTCTCACTTTTCAGAGTATTTTTAATCAGTGCCCCTGACTTAATGGATGTGGTTTGATCAGGTTGGGGGCAAAACGAAGGTCTTTTGTTTTAGAACTGCAATTGAGAAGTGGTATTTAACCATGAATTATAGTCCAAGTGCCTAGTCACTACAAATATGAATATTACCCTACACAAAGTAAAAATTTCTCTTTTTCAACTTTAAGAAAAAAAATTGTCTACCCTATCAAGTACTTTTTTTCTCTGTTATATCATGTTTACATAAAAACATCAGGTCAATGGGATTGTGTTTGAATTTTCCTAATTTTTATCCTTCATGTGACCTCTATAAATATTTTTAATTGTAACAGAATTATAAATTTTTTTATGATTCACGGATCCATTATTGTTCAGTTGTTATCAGCCTTTTATACTGTCAAGTACAATACTTCTGATTTTTTAAACTTTTTTAAAAAAAAGGAAACTAATTATTCACCTAAGAGCAGGATAAGTTCCTGTTCAAGATGTAAAAGTTCATAAAATTGAGTTTTTCCATTATTTTAACATTTAAAGTTTTTGTTTTGTCAACAGTATCACAGGGAGCTTCACGGCGAAGATGCCAAGAAGCCCCTTCAGTGCAACGTTTGTTACCGACGGTTCATGACCCGTTCTGCGCTCACGTGTCATCTGAAAATACACAACAGTAAGTCATCTTATGCTATACTTTGGTCTCATTTGAAAGTTTTAAAACTCTGAATTATTAAAGAAAAAATGTATTGTTGATTTAGTTTTTTGTAACCGACTATCTAACGAAACTCCTATTTCAAATATAGTAATTTACAATGATTTTAGATTGAATAATGTTGGGTTACATAAAATTTAACATTATTTTGATGTTTTTAGTCATATTTTTTCTTAATAGTTCTAAAAATGCTTACATAATTTTATTTCTGTCCATACAGTTTGTTCTCTTAGTTGCCTTTGTTGTAAATTATGATCATTTCTTTCTATCAGGCACTATCCAGTGGGAATGCCCTATGTGCAAGGAATTGTTCAGTAATGTTCTGGCCCTGAAGTCCCACGTTCATTCGCACGCGGTCAATGGCATCTACAACTGCCCGCAGTGTAACAAGGTAAGTGACACTAGCAAAAATTGAAACAAGTGTACAAATTGGAAATTGGCTTCTAATGTAGCAGTTTTTGTAATCACAGATAATAAGAATTTCTTTCATCGAATGTAATAATAATAATAAGTAAAGGTAAAATATTGTTGACGAGTGATCTTTTGTATCCAAAAGCATTCTACAAAGATTTCTCGCAGATAATTTATTTATTTAAGATATATTTTTATCTAATATAATCAATTTTTCAGGGTTTTGATGAATACAGTGGCATTCGCAAGCACATAAGAGCGTTTCACTCGGCACGAAAACACATTTGCGTGGACTGTGGAAAACGCTTTCCCACCCAGGACAAGCTTCGGATGCACCTACTGAGGTCGGTCGTCAGACACTCGAGCATTTATGAAAATAGGCTTATTTGGGTTGAGGATTTCATTATCATCAGGGGGAATCATTATCTTGTTATGATATGTATTAGAGGTGTGCGGATAGTGAAATTTGACCTCGGATCGGATAGTTTAAGTTCGGATCGGATTCGGATACTCACACGGACAGAATGAACTTTAAAATACAAATTAATTAACAGTAAAATCTTAGCACTTTATTCCTAGGAATGCATGAAAAATGTAAATTTTATTTTTGTTTATAGAAATGTAGGCATATATATTTTTTTTAAGTATTTGTTCAAAACTAGAATTAATTATAATTTACATTTTGGACAAATACTTTACAATGACGTATAAAGAATTTTATTTTGTTTAGTGTGCATGTTTTATGTTGTCCTTGAGTTGTATATATTATGTTAAGTATGATACCTACCATTTCATATTTGTATGATTTTGTGTATTATAGGCCTATTGTAATATACTTTCATATATTCTAATAACTACAGTAGGTCTCATCCAAAATAAATTCACTACAAGGCTATCGGTATCAAACCAAGTTTTAACTTAAGGTAGGCCTATTGTTTAGCTCTAAAGTCAGTCAATCAATAGGCTACATTTGTAACTACTTTTTTTTGGTGAGAAAATCTTTTTCGATATTTATTTAAAAATTTGCTTAACTTATAACCTAGATAAATTTTTCTCTCTCCGAATTAGGTAATTTTCACACTCATTTTTTGTTTGATTACTACATTGATAGTAATATTTTGAGTAATAACTTAGGGGTATGACCAAAAAAGGTCTATTTCATTCATTAGGCCTAGGCTATATTTTATGCAAGTTTTGGTATCTTTGAGTCACTGTGATGACATTACTGTTTAACAGTAGCCTAGGCCTTCACCTTCGTGTAGGCTACAGTTTTGTTTGATGTTTAAAAGTAGATTGCTAAGCTTACTTAGGTTCAATAATGCAGTAACATATAATACTTTTAACACTTTAGGTTTTAAATTTACATCCCAAGTAAGTCACAAGTCTCAATTTCAATAATAATAAAACGACATGATTTTATTTTTCTACAAAGAACATTTTCTGATGTCTTAGTTAGCCTACCCTTACCTTTAGAACCAGCTTGCACAATAGGCATTCGGCCTGTTCGTGGTTTTTCTCAAAAGATTTCCAAATCAAACTCTTTTTCTTTCTTGGCTCCATAGCTGATTAGGTAACAACTAGCCTATCCAATTTTAGAAAATTAAGTTTATCACATTAAAAGTTCGTAACCTCAATTTAAATTTTATCTCGTACGCTGTCGGCTGTAGCAGTATTCCCAGACTTCAAAACATCGTACCACACGATAATAAATTATTGCACGCCACAAAAATGTCGTGTCTATCAAATGTAATTAGTGATTGATGTCGGGAATGATTTGATTTTGTAATATTTTAGGCACGCAAAATCAATCATTTTCCAAAACTATCATTATACTGTATCTTGAAAAATTACAATAAATCTTTGGGAGGAAAATCAGTGTGACGTCGGAGAATGAGTACAATTACCAATTATTATCGTGTACTTGGAAACACTGTCGTCTACTGCGTAGGACAACAGAATTAAATAACCACAGACTAAAATCGTGACACTCGGTCAATTCTGGTGTTCCCTCATACCAGTTAATTACAAATTGGTGGCTGTGGAGTGCTAGCGAGGGTTCACTAGCGCGCGTTGTGATTGGAATCGGAACCTAACTCTATAGCCAATCCGACCACTTTTAGAATGGGTTGTTTTACTCCATCCGCTGGAGTCGCTAATATATCAGATTTGTTTTGACAACCATTGGCTTGAGTGCGCTATATCTTGGGGACACCCTAATGAATGGAGTGTCAATACTAGTGTTAACTGTCTTCAATTTTCAAGTTTTCGAGAGAGATGATAATAATTTATTCATTGAGTCGTGTTTAATCCGACATTGTATTCATACCTAGAACGAACCCGATCGTCAGTATCATTCCAAATGTAGTTTTTGGGGGGTTTAAAGGATTTTTTGCTCATATACACTATCTATCCGAAAAAATCGGATAGTATCCGACGCCTGTTGTACATTCGGATCAGATCGGATATCCGAATCCGATCCAGTTTTCCGGATATCCGCACACCTCTAATGTGTATATTGTTCAATCTAATTATCAAATGATAAATTATTGATTTAATAATAGTTGAATAATTATTAAGTTTCCTGGATAATTATTAAGTTTCCTGTGTGTTCTTGAATTAATTAAGATATTAAGGTATTCTTTAAGTTAATTAAATGGTATACCCAGTACACACAGTTTGTTCTGTATCTTTTTTGAGCTCTGCATATGGTGTCTAGTAAACAAAATAATATCTTTTAGAAACAAGCAGAATGCCTCTTGAAATTTTTTTACTATTATAAGTTTCTATAAAATAGTGTTTGCTAATTTTTATTCCGATTAATTTATACTTTATGTTTCAATATTGTAGGCATTCAGACCACAGGGAGTTTTTGTGTTCCGACTGTGGCAAACAGTTCAAACGGAAGGACAAACTGAAAGAGCACATGAAACGTATTCACTCATCAGAGAAGGAGGTGGAAAGGAAACCTGAGAAACGATCGGAAAAGAAAGTGCTATCAAAATTAGTGGTATGTATTTATTTTCTCGTTTTTATGTTGAAATCCCAGTGATTTTAGACCAAGAAACATGGTCTGCCATGATTGTTTCCAGTTTCAATTTAAGTTTTTTGGATTATTTGGACCAAAGAGTAAAGAAATTAAGGCAAGTGTGTTCAATTTCAGCTGGTTAATGCGTTTGTCACTAGTGCTTTGGACAACAGCTAAAAGAAAAAAGATAAAACTAAATTATGTTTTGAATGTAATTTGCAACTGACGTCAGTCACAAGCTAACATTGAATTCACCTCTTTTGATATGCACTCTCACATATGACTTGAGATAGGACTAATGATGAAAAAATTAATAGCTAAATGTGTTATATTTAATTAAAAGATGCCTGTATGTAGTTCATCACACGTATTTGTTTCAATAGACTCCCTACCCTTTAAGCATTGTGTTAATCCGAAACCTAGCAATAAAAATCTGACAATCCTGACATCACATTTGACTATAAGATGCAATAAGAACTCTGATATGCCTGCAAAGACTCAACAGTTGTAGTGAGACCTTCAAAACACTGAAAACCCTAACTGTTGTTTCACTCTACATCATGGAAGCTGTGTTGCACACAGTGAATGAGGACTTTCCAAGTTCACCAGTACGACAACAGGAACACAACTGTGTTCGACCTGCACGAATGACTTTCTTCGAGAAGGAACATAACTTTCTATTGCTTGAACTTCAAAGCAAAAGGACCTCAAGCCTGAACGGCAAAAATGGCTCAGCAACCTCTGTAGACACTGGGAAAATTATTTCAATTCAAAACTTGAACCACTTAATTTTAACAGCTGACTCTTAATACTACTCTCAAAGAACACGTGATTAAAGAATTTAGTCTATTAGTCTATTGACTGAGGGCCTAGTGACTAAACTATGTCTTATGTCCAGGTAAACCCGTCGGACTACGAACGCTACATATACAAGTGCCACCAGTGCATGCTGGGATTCAAACGGAGAGGAATGCTGGTGAACCATCTGGCCAACCGACATCCCGACATCACGCCTGACTCTGTGCCTGAACTCAACCTTCCGATACTGAAGACCACTCGCGACTACTATTGCCAATACTGTGATAAGGTAGAGTCATGCTCTTCCTGAAACTTTTAGTTCTTTTTCATTCATGTGAGGCATTACATGTCAGCTGTTCCATCTATTACATTTGTTAGGCTTGCATAAATTTAATGTAATAATTTATTTCATTGTAGTGAAAAATATAAATTGTGTCGTATTATATCAGCTCATTTTTAACTTTAAAGATTCCAACCATGAATCACTTTTGATCAGTACAGCTTACTTTCTATTATTGTATTTTACGATGTTTTATGGTCAAGAGTTTTTAGTTTCTGTCTGTTGTTACTTTAATTAATTTTGTTCTTAATATTTCATCTTACAATAATAAACTTTTCCTATCTGATTTTCAGTAAAGGAATACTTCTTTGAGTTTTTAAAATGCAAATGAGATTTATCGCCCAAGATTAATTGGAAATTTTCTGCGTTTCAGATTTATAAAAGCAGCTCAAAACGGAAAGCTCATATTTTAAAATACCATCCTGGATTGGAGTTGCCAATGAGTAATCGGCAAAAGGTAATTTTTCCTTCATTTTAGGTTTTACAAGCAGTTTTCAATCAGCCTATTAATTTTTTTACAATAATTTTTCCCATCAATTTAGCAAATTGGTATTTAGTAGTGGGAAAGATTTGGTTTTAAGCTATACTTACTCTATACTCATTAATTAAGTTTGGAACCAGCTATCTTTTATTTTAACGTCTTTCTTGTGGTAGAAATATCCTCAAACATTAAATCTACTAATCCTAAGATTTATAACTCTAATATACGCACCAAATGTTAGATCCGCATTTCTATGTATTCTTTAGAATTAATTTGTATAGTACCCTGGATTATTGAATTTTTAATCAAATTTATTGTACTTTCGTCATAAAAGCCTATATTTAATAATTAATGTACAAGTGTTTTGGCTTTAATCCATCATTAGCGCTTTCTAGTTTTCCCAAATGTTGCCATCACATTGATAAATCAACACTAGTTTTTGCCGCTAAAACATTTTTTTCTTCTTGCACACTTAATGGAATCCCAGATGAGGGAATTTTGGATTCACTCCTTGAGGTACTAACCTTTTTATCAGGGATTCCTTTAAGTGTGCATGAACAAGTAAATGTGTTAGTGTAAAAAACTAGTCCAAATTGATTTGTCCAAATTGGTACTTCATTCATTAATAGACCTCTTTAAAACACTGATCAATTATCTTGGCAGTGAAGCCCCGCCATAATGCCAAATGGATGCATTCACTACATACAGATGGAAGTTACAAACAAACCGCATTACGATTGTTGATTACCCACTTGTGTTTCACTTCTGACGTCCATGGAACTTTGGTCCTGCTATTTTATCATTATCAATGGTCCTCTATATGTGTTTCTTTTTCTTTTCAATCTAATAATTCATTTTAAGTTAATTCAAGATCTAATCCTAGGCCTATATATGAATATAGGCCTATATGAATTATTGAAATGCAAATTGATAACGACAAGCCAGAAGGCAAGAAGCCCCCACCCCTTTCAAATCTGTATATCTTTGACCGTGTCCAGATACGTTGGAGGTAAAACCTACGGAGGTAGGCCTAATCGACAATCGTAATGCGGTGTATCTATAACTTTAACTTTTTGTCCAAGTGTAGTGTGTGTATGTGTGAATTGCCAAGATATTTTATGAATGTGATGGCAACGTTTGTGAATACTAGAAGACGCTGATGATCACATAGAGCTGAAACACTTTTTAGAGGTCTGCGGGTAGTGATTTTTCAAGTCGAGTTGGTTTCGGGTCGGGTAGTAGATTAACATAAATTTCCGGGGTGGGTCGGGTTTGAACATTATAAGTTAAAGAAAAATTCGGGTCGGGTTCGGTTTAGGGTGTGTGAGTTAAAAAAATCTAAGGTCGGGTTCAAGTAGCCAATGCATGTTAAAAAACTCGGGTCTGGCTCGGGTATTGTAAGTTGAATAAAACTTTGGATCGGCTTCGCTATTACCTGTAAAATAAATGTCTAGGCCTAAGTTATTTTATTTTTGGTGTGCCTACTAAGCTTAAGTGTAGTATTAATAAATACAAGGCAAAAACCTTCCACCTACTAAGTTAGGCCTAGCCCTAACAAAAGTTAAAAAAAACTATAATGTATTTTATTTTAGTATAAAAAGTTAAAAAATTCTCCTGAGCCAATAACCCTATCAAGCTAAGGGTTCCTTTAGTCCTAAGTTACTTTACCCAATGTTAACTTTTTTAACAAAACATGACAAATATACAAATTTATATTGTACACTGTTGAAACTAAACAAAAACCACTTTTATAAATGTCAAAATACCCTAGATGCGAATTTTTATACTGTAGCCTATTTTTCTGTAGGCCTAATGTTCTTTTATTATGAAAAGATTATGTGATTATACTCAAACTTGGCCTTTCAATCAATATTGCCATATCCTATTTTCAAAACAGACTTAAAATAATTGCATTTCATTTCTGTTGGATTACTTTCGGCAAATTTGTTTCTTTGCTTGAGTGATTCCAAATAGCAGATGAATGCCCATTTGCGACATTTTACACTTCCCAAATCTTTGGTTTCACTAGTAGGACTGTTAGTGGATACACTGACATTAGCATTCTCTCAATTCCGTGGCTTTTTAATATTTATTTTCCATATCAGGAAAAATCCAACATCACTTAAGTAACACAAATGTGAATTGAATAAACAAGAACGAGAGGAATACCATCAAATCATCAATGCAGACGACGAATTGCGCCATACCATACGAAAAACATGGAGTACCGTAACTATAAAACTACAAAAAGAATGAAGAAATCTCTCTATGAAGTATCCAACCATTGTCTGTGGATATCCTACTGTTACATTATCCAAGAAATTGTTTTCATTGGTTATCAAGAAATCTTAAATGTTTTGACAATTTGCAAGATGGAATGAGAAATAATTCGGCAATAAAACCAATTATACCGAATAGTCATATATTGAATATATTTCATAAAAATATATACATTGATGAATTTTTTATCGTAAAAATAATGCAAACACTAATCTGTAGAGATTATTTACTTTTGAAAACATTTTGCTCTTGCTATTTACTGGTTATAGTGTAAAAAGTACCAATGCCACTGCTACCTTGATTTCGGTTTCTACAGTTGGTGACGGTATTGGCTACGCCACAGTCTATCTTTCTGGCCTAAGAGTGTGAAGTCAGTCACAACACTGAGCAGTTCCTTTAGGTTAGAGTGAGAAAAGTATGCTAGCGCTACTGGTGTCTAGGCTTGCAACTAGAGGTGTGCGGATATCCGAAAATTCGGTTCGGTTTCGGATCGGATCGGATATCCGAATCCGATCCGAAGATTTTATTGATATCCGTATATTCGGGTCGGATATCCGACTTTTCCGGATAGACTGTATATCTGGTGTTAAAGACAAGATCAATGCACAAATATTGTTTTGCGCGATGGCCATTCTGCATAAAATGGTGACTATGCGACGGAACGTCCAAAGTGCTGAAGCAGACTAATAAGTCAGAAGTCAGATAATATAATAACGGGAAATAATCACAACACCCAGTGACAAAGATTAGGTGTTTAACATTCAACTGCACAATTGACAAAGTGTCAATTCTGAACCCTCTCGCTTGGAGCGCTAGGAGTAAAGATACAAGTCTCGGCCAATCACGGCAAATCGAGAAGCTCTAGTTTTTATTCCACCCGCCTGAATCGCTAGTGTCGTGGTGTTTTGAGGCTAGTTGTTGGGGGACAATTCATCATTCGTAGTTTCGTGACTCAATATAAGATTTGATCTAATGAAGATTACGATCGCGTTTGACTATGAACTTGTGAAGGCATTGGATCGCAATTCAACCGTACGTACGGTCTGTTGTCGTCTGTAATTATTTGCTCTTTGATGTTGATAGGTTATGTCTTTATACCTCCGATCGTGTTTTAAACTGATTTGAACATTTTTATTGTCTCTTAATTATTGATGTCTATATGGAAAATAAAAAGAAGAGAAAATGAGTGTTGTGTGGAAGTCTTTTGCCAAAACTGAAATTGACAGTTTGACAGAATGCTCTGTATGCAAGCTGAAGCTAGGTTATGTTTTCCTACCATCATTTTTGTTTAAAATAAAATGATATTTTTTAAAAGTCCTACTTTGTCATATTGTACACTGGGATGTTTGCCTGGTGAGTAGTTTTGGCCTAGGCCTATGGCAAATCTAATTAAAGCTTAGGTTAGGGCTAGTTCAAAATAATGTTGAAATGTTCATTTAGGCCTAGGGCCAATTAATGTTTACGGTGATCATGACAAATTATAAATTTACTTTGTTTTAAAGCTAAAAAATAGTTGAATTGTTGTTAAATTAATTGATTTTAATATTCCTAAACTGTTTTTATAATCAAGGCATAGATCTAACTTAAAAATTGTGGCTTCAAACCGGTAACCTGTTTGTCTTTCTGTTTACCGCGCAAAAATCCGAATCCGAAAACTATCCGATCCGATCCGAACCGATCCGAATCTTAACTATCCGAACCGAATCCGATCCGAAAAAAAATTTCACTATCCGCACACCTCTACTTGCAACAAATGATTTAATGCTGTTTTAACTATTTTTTGGGCATAAAATAGTACTGTACTAAGGAATACTAATGTTCCTACATCAAATACAATCTTTCATGATCAAAATGTTATTTGTTTTAAATAGAACATGAAATATGGCGCACCAAATTATCAACAAAACAAAATTGCTTACGTTTTTAGGCACCAGAGACCGCTAGCTTCTTTCAGAAGCCACATTTTCATGTGTGAGTGTTGCGAATAGTAAGCTAAGGTATTTCCAGTTCATCCACATACACCTCAGTAATGACTGACAGTTATGACCACTAGTCTAAAACAGTGTGTAGAAGGATGCCCATTTATTCCGTGAACATTGTAATTCACAAATTTTGGCTGTAAAATAGTTTTAAAAACCCCGGTTTGTTTTTATTGTCCTGTCGGATACCTACAACCCGATTTAATTCGGACATTAGGTACCCTCTCGACCCGGCTTGAAATAAAAGCCCACCCGAATAAAGCCCGTGACGTGTCAAAACCGCCCGACCACTCGGGTTCACGCTAACCCGGAATTACCCGAATTTTCGGGTACCTGCGACCTCTACCTGCAGACTTTTATAAAACTTATTAACTAAAAGATTGTACTACGCAAGAACAAAAAAATTTGTATGCTTGAAATTTTTTTGTAAAAATTGTAATAAGACCTTTGTGATATGACATGTTGTGATGTATCTGTATTTGCCTCGTACAGGGAGGCGTACCGGAGATCCCAGGACTGCCCAACCCGACGTTCTCTCAGACCGTCGGGAGCATCACGACCACGCCGCACAGCTGCCAGTGGTGCCACAAGCAGTACGCAAGCAAGGCCAAACTGCTGCAGCACCAGCGCAAGAAACATGAGAACATGCTGCCGCAGAGTGAACCGGTTAGTAGAAACTGTATGAGCTAACCCAACCTATCCGGTCGTAACAAGGGATAAGGTATAAGCTTGCCAAACCTAACCTAAAATAACCTTGGTAGTCGTGATCAGACCTAAAGCTAACCTAACCTAACTGGTTAGTAGCTAGAGATAAGGTATAAGCTTGCCCAAACTAACATAATTGGTTAAAAGAAAGTATGTCTAAGCCCAACCTAATCTAACGAGTTGGTAGAGACACCTAAACTTGTCCATCCTAACCTATTCGGGTAACAGTGGAGATCAGGCCGAAAGCTAACCCAACCTAACTCGTTAGAAGAAATGAAGTGTAAATAACCTTATCTAACCAATTAGTAACCAGGTCTAAACTAGCTTAGCCCAACCTCTAACCGGTTAATAAAGATCAGGTCTAATCTATTCAATTCAATTCTAGTCGGTAACCTTACTGGTTAGTAGAAATCTGGCACAAGCTCACTTATAACCTAACCACTTAGTGAATGTCAGGTCTAAGCTAGCCTAACCTAACTGACCAGTAGACATCAAGTTAGAGCTAGCCTAGCTTAAACCTAAACAGTAAAGATCACACCTAAGCTAGCTCAACCTGATGCCCAACCTAACCCAATCAGTCAGTAATGGAAGTTAAGCTTATGCAGGCTTAATCTAACTTGCTGACCAACCTTAACATGACCTAAGAGATATAAAGATGTCATTTTTAAGATTGCCTAGATGGCCTATACTTACTTGCCAAACCTAACCTAACCCTATCCAAAACAAAACAAAACAAAAAATTATTGTTATATAAACAAGCAATGATTGTTGATACTTTTTCTTCTTTCAAAAGCAGCTAAAACAATTTACATACAAAATTAAATATACTCAAAAAAATATAATTTTTGGATCTTTTTTAAACTTTCAAAAGATTTAATATTAGTCCAAAACACACTAATCACTAAGAAATGGTAATGTCATCGTAATTTTTTTCAGACACTACAAGCACTCAAGAATCTGTCACCAGAAGACAATATTCCCGTTGAGAAAAACTACATCACCGAGAAGACCAATGTTGGAAAGGTAGAAATCAAGACTGTTCACAAAATCGTGAACCGGACCCCATACGACGATGGTGAGGCGGAACCGGTTCCGATAGCCTTGTCCACAAACATGAACAACATACCGCTCTCCGGTCTCGGCCAGTTCCAAGGTAACACATCGGCTGTGTGATTATTATTACAGTGGATTGTGTCACTAAAATAAAAGTCAAAGATGTTTTCAAATTTCTCTCAAATAAATGGACACGACTGACTGTTGTGGTTAAAATGTGTTGTAGTTCGATCAATAAATTTACCATCAAGATGTATTGTTGGTTTTCCGTGTTGAATTGTCTCATTCTACTGTGAAACCAAGCAAGATTAGAAGACAAGGATTTATAGAAAGTTTGAGCAAAAGGTTAAAAGTAGCATTTGTGTTTATTTTTAATTAATGCTTTATTCATAAACAAACTAGAATAAAATTATTGTTTCATAAAATTTTTTCTCCTACTTAATACATAATTCGTATTTAATTTTTGAAAAATGTCAGCTTGTGAATTTATGTTAACAAAGAAGTTATAAGAGAGAAATGTGTAGCAAAAGAATACTTGTTACCTCTTAAAGACACAGAGGGCTGTGAAGCAACTGTATTTCTCAACTAAATTTTTAGTCCACACTAACCCCAAGCATTCAGACTGTATTTTTTAAAGCATGTCTTCGAAAAGCTATTGTATAATAGGAATTCAACAAATTATTTTTCCAGAATACGAGATTATCACTACTGAAGATGACACGGGGGCTAACGGAATTCTTATCGATACCTCTACAATTATCAAACGTTCTTCTTGCAAGGTAAGTGTTTGAATAAGGTTTTCAAATTAATTTTTGTAGTTAAATATGGCGGAATATAAACAAGAGAAATCATTTTATAATTCCGTTGCGATTTTTGGTAAAGTGAAATGTGAAACTCATATGGTATTTGGTAATGATGGTGAGCTCTAGCATCGCAATCCAGCGGTCCCTGGTTCAATCCTGGTCAACGACATTACTGGCAAAAACATGACCTATGGCTAGCTTACACGACTTTATACCGTGGCCTTTCCATCCCTGCTGTCTTTAGACGATGAATTCAAAAATACAAAAAGAAGGTCACATCTTATGGACAAAATGGTTTAGAAAGTTTTGGTCGACTTAGTAGCACACTCCGCCATGAGAGCGCACAGGGACAATAACCTATTAGTCAGTTTACATTCTGACTTCGTTACAGATGGTCACTAGCAAAGAATCTCACACTCACTAATCATACATAACCTATTAACCTATAACAGTTTTGCATTACTGGACCTATTCTCACAATTAATGTAGAAACACTTTCTTCCTCCACCTACTTTAGTGGTCATTTTGTACCCCGAGTAAATAAATTTGAAAATTGGAGGATACCATGATGACGTTAATCACTTGTAAAATATAACTTAGATTATTTTTGTAAACATATGATTAAATAAAATATCTCCATTAGAATAACATTAGAAGTTTGAAAGCCCATACGACAAAGTCCCAACAATAAAAGGATGTAATGACTTAATAGAACGATTCTCCTTTAAAAAAAACTATCTAATGATACCAAATAGGCTAAGTAACTTGTGTTGAAATGGGTATTTTTAACTACACAAAACTAAATAACAAATTTAATATCTCCCTCTCTCTCATACTATGTTTAGGCTTAAGTTCTGCTGGCACTATCTCTATTTGGAGTGCTCAATTTCAGTTTACAGCGCTCCTAGCGAAACAATTTGTTTGCCAATGACGGGCAGCGGAGGTATTTTAAGAAAAAACTTTATTCAACTTGAAAATATTAAAAATAATCCTGTTTAATTGTCACCATAATAAGGAATGAAGCACAATTTAAAAAGTATTTTTTAGAGGTGTGCGGATAGTGAAATTTTTTTTTGGATCGGATTCGGTTCGGATAGTTAAGATTCGGATCGGTTCGGATCGGATAGTAACAGGATCGGATCGGATAGTTTTCGGATTCGGATTTTTGCGCAGTAAACCGAAAGACAAACAGTTAACCGATTTGAAGCCACAATTTTTAGGTTAGATCTAGGCCTTGATTATAAAAACTGTTTAGGAATATCAAAATCAATTAATTTAATAAAAATTCAAAAGCTTTAAAACAAAGTCAATTTATAATTTGTCATGATCACTGTAAACATTAATTGGCCCTAGGCCTAAATGAACATGTCAACATTATTTTGAACTAGCCCTAACCTAAGCTCTAATTAGAGTTGCTATAGGCCTAGGCCAAAACTACTCACCAGGCAAACATCCCAGTGTACAATATGACAAAGTAGGACTTTTAGCAAAATATAATTTTATTTGAAACAAAAATGATGGTAGGAAAACATAACCTAGCTTCATCTTGCATACAGAGCATTCTGTCAAACAGTCAATGTCAGTTATGGCAAAAGACTTCCACACGACACTCATTTTCTATTCTTTTTCCTTTCCAGGTAGACATCAATAATTAAGAGACAATAAAAATGTTTAAATCAGTTTAAAACACGATCAGAGGTATAAAGACATAACCTTTCAACATCAAAGAGCAAACAATTACAGACGACAACAGACCGTACGGTTGAATCGCGATCCGATCCAATGCCTTCACAAGTTCATAGTCAAACGCGATCGTAATCTTCATTAGATTAAATCTTATATTGAGTCACGAAACTACGAATGATGAATTGTCCCCCGACAACTAGCGCTCAAAACACCACGACACTAGCGATTCAGGCGGGTGGAATAAAAACTAGAGCTTTTCGTGTTGCCGTGATTGGCCGAGACTTGAATCTTTACTGCTAGCGCTCCAAGCGAGAGGGTTCAGAATTGACACTTTGTCAATTGTGCCGTTGAATGTTAAACACTTAACCTTGGTCGCTTGGTGTCTTGATTATTTCCCGTTATTCTATTATCTGACTTCTGACTTATTGGTCTGCCTCAGTACTTTGGACGTCATTTTAGACGTTCCGTCGCATAGTCACCATTTTATGCAGAATGGCCATCGCCCAAAACAATATTTGTGCATTGATCTTGTGTTTAACACCAGATATACAGTCTATCCGTAAAATTCGGATATCCGACCCGAATATACGGATATCAATAAAATCTTCGGATCGGATTCGGATATCCGATCCGATCCGAAACCGAACCGAATTTTCGGATATCCGCACACCTCTAGTATTTTTGTTATCTGAACAAAATATTTCTGATACCACTAACAAAATCTGGAATATAATATTTCAGTAGCGTTGTCTAACTTAGTATAATTCAAACTAATAGAGCCTCATGCAGATTTTACAGCACTCAAATCACTTATACTTTGCGCACTGTTCCAGAACGACAACATATCATCAGACCTGTTGTCGCAAGCGATGTCCGAGATCGGAGTGTCATTGTCGGACTTGCGAGCGCTTTCGTCTGAGCAGTATATCAAGATGTTGCAGAGCCCCGGCGGGGATTCGCTGTACGCGCCCTACCCCCGCTGACCCGTCCCCGTCGGACAAACTTGAGCTCATGTGTGAATCTCTGGCGGGATTCTCTTGATGGGAGAGTCTCTCCCTCATTGGCCATTTCCGGCCACACTTACCAGATGAAACCTGGTAATTTTGTCGAGTCCTTTTGTCAGCCCCATCGAGGGTTTCGGAGTCGAGGTTTAGGGATGTTTGTTGTCAGGTCGGAGGTAGTTTGAATCACGGGAAGGTGTAACAGCGAGAAATGGCTATTTTTGTGATGTTTTATATGTAAATTGTAGATGTAGTTGTTGATTCGTTTAAGGTGAGTTCTAAGAGTAAAAATAACCTTAGAAATAGATATTTTGGTACCTAGGTGATCTACTGAATGCGGATGTGTTTTTAACTTTTTGCTAAGAGGTATTTTAAAATCTATTTTTCTTGTTATAGAAAGTTTGTAGCGTTGTCATGACGGTGTATAAGCACATTTCGCCGATGACTTTTCATGTTCCTTCCTTCGATATCTGTCCATTCGATTTCACTTGTCGGTTACGCTTTAGTGTGTAAATAGATGTAAGATGTTGCTCTTTCAAAAGTATTTTTAAGTCCTCGCGTGTCGGGGTTCTATTTATGCAAAATTTACTTTGCATTATAGTGTTTTTATAAATTTTTTTGAGCTGCGTTAGGCACAATATCATTTTCATTTAGTCGCCACAAATATGTTTTAAGAGGTTTTTGATTATTGTAATTAAAATGTTCTTAACCAGATCATCAAATAGCAAACATTAAATTTATGACTTTGCACAATAACTCTACATTTTTAAGATTAAACCGATAGACGCTTAAAATAAAGGAGCTTAGAGTATATTTACTTGAAAACTACAGAGGACCAATAGCATGTAGTCAGCTACTGGGATGCAAATATTCACTAAGCTTTCACAACACCTGTCAGTTAATATTTCGTCTACCGATCCTTATCAATCAAATATTTTTATTTTCTATGTGTACACTTAGAATTTTTTTGTCGCCAAATTTAATTAGTTGTTTTAACATTTTTACAAGCAAGACAATCTATTTGTCTTTCAAACATGTAAAAATCTGTGTTCATCCATGAGATACTGGTTGGTTTTGACTGTCGATGTACTGTTCATGAGCGATATCAAAGCTACATTTTTATTGTGACCTTTCAACAACTATTTATTGGTTTCCAATTACTAATTTCCGGTTTTGAGTGTTTTTAGTTTTCCCACATAGATTAATTGAATATGATGTTAATTGTTTCTTGTATTGCATATCCCATCTGTAATAGTCGTGGACAAAATGGTTCCACATGATAATAAATCGATGTTAAAATGTCTTTCACAATATGTCCAGATTTGCAAAATTGTAAATAGTAAATGTTATTTACCGTCTTTCATACGACCCAAGAGCTTACCAGTTTGATTGGGTAGTGAGTAGTTTTGTATGTTTGCATCTTGAGTATTGTTAAGAACATTTTTATAGTGTTGTCAATTTTCCTAACACCATTTCCCCATGTTTTGTAGTTGTAATCAAACTCTGAGGGTGTTTCGCTTGTGATGAAATCGACTAAAAGTTTTGTAAACATTGTTAAATAGTTGCATGCGTAGATTTGAAGTTTTATTTTTATCATAAAAGTGAGTGGATAGACTGGTTCAAAATGCTTATTAGTAATTTAAGCGAAAAATCAAATTTATTATTGTATATATCTCCATATGACTGATCATTGTGTAAATTCTTTTTTAAAATTAATTTTATGCAATGTTTCATCGTAGTATTCAATGTGGTTTGAGTTTATAATCTAAAAATCAATGAGAATATGTTCAATGTTAATTTATAAACGTGGTTTATTTTAAAGGTGCAGTTTACATAATTGAAACAGACATTTGAATTGAGCAGAAAGGTATATTTAGTATCCAACAATCCCTGTATTTCCCTCTTATATCACTAACTGTTTTATCATACAATTTTTGCTCAATGATCATCCTATGAACCTTTGAACATATCTTATCGATTAGAGTTCAACTACTTATACACAGAATTCACAACTCCCTGCAAATACTTTTAAGAAGGTTATCTTGTTTCTCTTTCTGATCAGTGACTTATTTGCACACATGTCATTTTCTGATTTTCTTTACTTTATCGCTAAAAGTTTGTCTAATCACAGTTTAACAAGCTCTGTCTCAAGTAGGTCGCAAAATTGTAGTTTCAAACCATATTAGAGTATTATTTGTTTAGCAGTACAGTTGAGCTTAATAGCAAACGGCGAGATGTAACAGCCATTGACATTTTACATGATGGCAGAAAATTTATACCAGTCACCCGTAATACTGTGGCTACGATCACTTTATTTAGTACCCTACATCTACCAATGGAAGTGTCTGTGAATATTATTGTATTATCAAAATAATCGTTGTGTTGTAGTATTACTTTTATGATTAAATACTAGTAAAATTTCAACGCTTATGTAGATCAAACCTTTTTATTTAAGCAACAAGGAGTTTTAAATATTTATATATTTTTTTCAAGGATAAAAAAACTGCCTGTTGTTCCCACTCCAAAATTAGAACTCAATTGATAAATTCTCCTCGGTCCAAAATATTTTTCTTTTATTTGAAATATTTTGTTGTTATTTAAAACATAACCCTTCAAGGGGTTTTCCTACCTTTGGTTTTAGTACAGGTTTTTCTACCTTGTACGGGTTAGTTTTTCTATCTTTCTCTATCCCTCCATCAGTTTAGTATAGTTGTAAACACTTATGATTTAACTTTGTGAAATTACTTTTAAAAATGGTAATGGCGAGAAAATTAATTTTTTTTCTTAGGTCTAGTATTTTAATAACACTATCTTGTGTTTTTATAGGTTATTTGTTGAAATCTTTTTCATGGTAAATATATTATTACTTCTTAATGAGTAATTTAGTATTGAAAAAAGAGCGTTAAACCTTGGTGGTGGATTGGTTTTCAGCTAAATTCACTGGCAGTCACCATAGCGGTGTCTTGGTCCTTGTTGTATGTAGACAAAAATTTTATTTTTTCTAGAGGTTGGCAGACCTTTTTTTGCCTTACTTTTCCCCGTCCACACATAGACAAAAATAAAATAAAAAATTATTATTATTTCAAATAATAATAGTTTTATCATTAAGTACCACTTAGTGTATTGTTAACTAGGCCAAGTTGAAGGCCTAAAGGTTTACAGGGCTGAAAAGTAAAACATACAATTCATCGCAAATTTTTCTTTTGGTCTTGAATTTTTATGGGTGATTTTAATACAAAATTACGTACACGCACAACTAGTTAATGTATAAAACTTTCATACTAAAGTTATTTTGAACTTAAACACATTAAGTAATTTCTTTTAGCTTTGATCAAATTTTTAGATAAAATTGTCTTTTAATGTTTTACTAATTTTACAAGGTATTAAAAATGGTGTATTCTTCAAAAGATAAACTCTATGCACTGTAACGAAATAAAATGCCATCTTGGCATTGGTTCTAGAGGTCACAAGGTCCAATTCCTGGGATATCCATTTTAAGGGTTTGGAATGCTTTCCCTTGAAATTGTTTATGTACACAGCACAAGTAAAATTCCTCTTGCTCAGATATAAGTTAAGAAAATAATGATTTCATTATTTAAGGCTTAAATAGTCATGATAAAATTCTTTCTGTTACATTATAAAATTCTAAACTTTTGGTGTTGGCTTCCGACCAATGTTGGCCAACCACTGGTTAGAAAACAGAATTTTTCATATCAATTTGATAGCTAAATATTTTAACGTGAAAGGCATAAAATTTATTTACAAGAAAGCACACTAAACTATGGTGTCTGATAACTTAGTCCTATCTAGCCACACTGTCTGCGTTATGCTAGGAAAAAAAATTTCCAGAAGTTATTTACAACAGTTGAATTTGCATCTCCCAAATCACTAATTACAAACAAATGCATTGATTAATTTGAGGTTCAACAAGATTGAAAAAAACACTCTTTGGTAAGAATCAGTAAACTTTCAGTACCAAATTTATTTTAATATTTTATAGAGCTAATCTATTAATCAAAAGTATTTCTAAACTACAAATATCAAAATAATGAACATTCAAGTATTGTTTATCAATTTTTATTACCATTTAAGTTGTAATTTTTTCTTCAGTTTTTACCTTGCACCAATCTTACACTTTTTACAGATTTTGTAATGTTTCAACAACTAATGTTGTATTTTGGTTTGACCAGTGCAAAATGTCAATGAATGTTTACCTTTAATTTTGTTTTCCCTGTCCCATAGTTTCCTTTCTTATATCAGTGAAACTAGTGTAATGTCTTTGTTTCTTTATACACAAACTGTTATAGATTAAATCTATTTTTTCAATTTTGATAAACCTAATGATGGTTGAAAATAATGAATGATTATTTTGTATATATATTTTGGTGCTATTACAGAAATAGTTGCTTAAAACTTAATTAATTGTCAATAATCATGATAAACAGGACTGTATGCTATTAATGGATGACATTAATTTATTTATTTACTTAGTTTTAAGTTAAGAAGTATTGTTTACCAAATGTATAATCTAGTTAATGTTACTTAATTGTTAATGCCAGCCACTGATCTAGTCATTTTTCTTTCTTCAGTGCACTCTGAATTAATTGTTTTGGTTGAATTAAAGTATGTTTTGTGTGTTTATTTGGTTTTCCTTTGTATTCATCCATTTCCCCCGATTTTTGCTATAAAAAAATATGAATTTATGTTGTAAAAATATTACTACAATTAGAGATAGTATTCAAAAGGAGATAATACATTATAGCACTCCTGTATAATGCTCAACAAGCTTTTCTTATGAGATTTGAATCGGATGATTTACTCCGGAATGTAAATATCTATTATGAAACCAAGTCTGCTGTATTTCTAGGTACGTTTTCCTTAAAAACTTTGGTCAATGAAAGTATAGTCGATGTCAAACGTTTAAATAAGATCCCCTCCGCAGGTAGAAACCCTTCCTAATCCCTTGTTGTCAGAACAATGTCACCGTTCGGGGCGGCCAGCCGGGCAACCGGCATCCGCCCCGCTTCGCCCGCTATTCCTAGAAATTTCTCTCCCCACTATAACTTTCAATTAATTGAAGAACTAGTCCTACATTATTAAAATATGGCTCACGCTTTTCGTCTTACTTAGACGAATAAAACAAAACTTGAATTACAGTTCTACGACCTACGGTTTGCGAACGAACAGTTGTCACGCAACTTTAACGAATGCTCTGATGCAAATATGGAAACCCCGCCTATGAGTGACTTTGTAAGAGCAAGTTGCGTGAAAACGTTTGTTCGCAAACGGTCGTAGACCTGTAATTCAAGTTTTATTTTATTTGTCTAAATAAGACGAAAAGCTTGGTCCATATTTTTATTAGTGCTTCAATTAATTGAAAGTTATAGTGGGGAGAGAAATTTCTTGGAATAGCGGGGCGGATGTCGGCCGCCCCGAACGGTCTGACATTGTTTTGACAACTAGGGATTAATAAGGGTTTTTGTCGATAGCTTATGAAGAAATGGGTGAGTGTAGAGACTTAAGCATCAGCATTGAGTTGATATACTAAGCAGTGGTGGCTGGTGGATAGGGACGGTGGGAGGGCCCTTGTAACTTTTATTATGATGTTGTGTATGCCTACGAATTTAATACATAAATTTGCAACTATGGCCTGCCTTTATACCATCTGATTGTAAGTGAGTCATTCTTTAAGACGTTTAAAAGTCCTATAAAACAGTTCTTTGCTCTAAATTTTCATTTCACTTCGTTTTGGACGATGACTCTCACTAAATATACATTTTATCTTCAAACACACACAATGATTCGGCGACTAAATTAGTTCCTTGGGTCCCTCAATAACAACTAATCCATTGTAAACAGTAACCAAAATTATTGAATACACTCACTAACAGCCTACATTTGGCCGACCAAATGTAACGTCACTATAGCCTAGCCTAAACGCCACTAACGTTGCCTAGGGTAAACGTCACTATAGCCTAGCGTGATAATGTGCTTAGCCTAAACTACGCTTAAAATATTAGATGATGAAATGTGGTTTTTGGACTAAGCATAGTAAAACCTACGAACTTTTTAGGCCCTGTGAAACACTGCTTACACATACATAGACACATTTTTCTACAAAATTGAAACAAAACAACATCTGGTAATATGAACGCACCCCAGAATAGAAGCTATTCCAATTACTCAAGACGAGTTAACACTGAATACTTGACATTTGCCACTGAGTTTTGGCAGCAATGGTGTTGGGGCTACGCGCGCAGCTAAGGCCAACCCGGGTGGCGCACGGCAGGGCCATGAGAAATCCTTGTGGGTGCTTGTGTGAGTGTGATGCGCGTATGCGTGTTCTTCGCAGGGGCACGCCAGTCCAAGGCGGTTGAAATACCGGGTGTTCATAAAGTCTTGCCCTGATTTGATAGCTTTGCTGTACAGAAACCATTAGAGCCACGAGCAACTTACATTGCTTCTTTTGAAGAGAATTTAATCTAGTTTTTTTTATATTAAGTTGGTAACACCTTTGTTTAGCTGTTTAACAATGCAATTTTTTTTTAATTCGGTACAAAAGCAAATAAGAAATGGTTAGCCTCCAGAAGAAGTAACAGTGTGTCCTATGGTTCTATGAAACCCAGTCCCCAATTACCGGTACTGTCTAAAGACTTTATGTGCGAACGTTCAGAACACCTGCACCTGATGTAAAGAGTATCGAGAGGTGGTATCCATATTTTTGTGACAGGGGCAGTGTGTGTGACAAGAAACGAACTTGACGCCCGCGCATTACTGAAGTCACTGTGGATTGGGAGTGATGGCCCGACTGAATTGCCTCCTCGGTCACTAGACTTTACTCATCTGGACTTTTTTATGTGAGAGTTTGTCAAAGACGTAGTGTGTTCTACCCCAGTTCTTGATTTAGAGTCACTAAGAGAGAGAATAAGAAATGCAGTGCAGTCTGATACTCATTAAATGTTAATAAAAATATGGGAAAATAGAAAAAGTCGCCTAGATTATTTACAGGCAACCCAAGGCGACACATAGAATTTTATTTAGTTTGAATATATGTAAATAAAACTTGAGAAATCACTTGTTAAAACTGTAAATAAAACATTATTCTACCATCATTTGTTTTCATGCTATTCGATTTCTTTATCAGGGCAAGACTTTATGAACACCCGGTAGAATTAGAGACACAATCGTTGATGATTTTGGATTTGTTGTGGTACAATCTGTTTCTATCTGTAGCTTATGCACCTATACAGTTTTTATTCTGTGCCACCAGAGTCAAAATTTACTTGCCCGTTGATCAAATTAACCCCATACCTACATATTTTCTTTTAAAAACAACTCCCATGCATTCATTAGGTTACCCTTCTTGCTATTATGCAACACACTCAAATTGTCCTCAATATTTCCCAATGAGGGACCATTTTTACTTTCTCCCTCTATACCATAGTATATGGAGAAAGTATTGTTTTTGTCAAAATTTTTGAATTTGAGTTGTTGGTGGATTTATCCATTTTGGTGCCCTCTGAGTCCAAAAAATTAGTTTTCAGAGTGGTGTGTGTGTGTGTGTGTGTGTGTGTGTGTGTGTGTGTGTGTGTGTGTGTGTGTGTGTGTGTGTGTGTGTGTGTGTGTGTGTGTGTGTGTGTGTGTGTGTGTGTTTGTGTGTGTTCTGACAAATAAGCCGGAGTGAGATCCGGCATATGGATGCACACCGGCACAGTGAGATCCGTTTGCGCAGTGAGATCCACCCCCCCGGATCTCGTTGCGCCAAAGCCTGTGGTTCGTCCTCCTGAGGTCGTCAGGATCACGGAATTAGCCGGAACAGCTCGAAACAAGCCGATAGCAATCGGACCTCACTTTGATGGATTTTTCTATAGTGTGCGTGTGTATAAGCTTCCATGAAATGACACCACGTCGCGCTAGCGTCGACTATACACAAACGGATCTCACTGTGACCGTGTGCATGGATACACACATTTACTATTTTTCGGTCACAATGAGATCCGGTTTTTTACAAACGGATCTCACTGTGACCGTGTGCATGGATACACACATTTACTATTTTACGGTCACACTGAGATCCGGTTTTAACGGCGCAGTGGAGCGGCGGCGGTGGTCGGAGTCAGCCTGGTTCACTCGGCTGCCTCCATTTTACCAAAGTCTTGATTTACTTTTTACTCATATTAAGCCCACTAAGTTAATTTTTTTTATGAATGTAACTTTCTGATTACTAAATGCCTCATCTAAATTTTTATCTTGGCTTTAAACTTAAATTACAGTATATACTATATATAGCCTATATACAGTAGGACTACATATATTAATTCCATCATATATATAAATATTCTTTTTAGCAATAGCTACTTTTCCTTCTATTTACCTAAATTACATGTAATAGTTTTATTTCATTTTCATCAATTGACTAATTAATTTTATTAATGGAATCATCCAATAAGGTTTTATTAGTGGACAAGGATTAGGTACCTTCTCTATAGTTCGTCAAAATGACGCCCAAAGATATTCAGATACGTTTTATTTGTTGAAAAATGTAATTAAAACGTTCATGTTTCAACTATATGATAGGGCTTAAAATTTATCCAGCAATAATATTTACAATAGAAATAATAGGTGTCCCAACTCAATAATTTTGATTCCATAAGTTAAACATGGTAACTTTGAAGACATGTTGGGGCAGAACCCTCTGGAGGAATCTGGATTAAATCTATTCACTTGTCCTTTATAAAACCTTCAGAATCAGTGTACTCTAAGATTAGTTTCAGAGGTCAAATTTATCTTTATACTATTTCATCTAAGGGCTGTTATCTCAAAATGTAGATAAAAGTTAAGACTTAAAAGAAATCCGTAAATAAAGCAAAAGTCTTAGTCGGCCTATAGCTTGAAACAAGGAAGAAGTCATGAAGGTCTTCAGTGAATCTTAGATATGTATTTTAACAGAATTATGTCTGCTTTAATTAGTATTAGAAAACAAATCATTGGTTTCAGTTGCGCATTAATTTGTTGTGTAGGGTTATTTTAAGGAAATAACAATAATATTAAATCTATTTAATACCTAAAGAGAAATGTAAGAGATATTATTATTTCTCGTATATTATTAAAAACCAGGTATTTTTAACAAATACATTTTGTTTACGGTTCATAATTTATCTTGGCAAATCTGCATGGGAAAATAAATTTAATGTGCGAGAGAAAAATAATTTATACTATTGAGGGACAACCGATAGTTCAAAATGAAGGAAAGTTATTTTAAATGATCTTAAATTAATGATTTCCCAAAACTGCCCATTTAAAGAACGGAATACAACACACAAAACTCCATAACTCTTGGCCTAAACGAGAAAAAAGTCAATTAGGATTAGACCATGTTGATTTGACTCCGACCACCTTTAAAATATTAATATTTGTGTGATTTCCTTATATTATATTTTTACAATGATTGATAACAGCCGAAAACGAGACTAAATTTAAGCCCTCTGCCATGATACTTGTAAGACAATAGTGAGAATCCTATAGTTTCTGAATTGCTGATGGCTTTCCCAATACACAAAAAATTGACCTTTTATTATTTTTTAGGAATTATCTTCGTCTATATACTAGAAAACCCGTTATGCTCCGCAGCATTGACATTGGATACAAATAGTAAAACAAATATAAATGGAATATAAATGCAATAATATATCGTCTACCTTTTACAACATTTCTTTACAAACAACATTAGCTGTACGTCGTCCTTTTGGTTTTATTTATACTTTTACGGTATATCAAATGATTTTCCTCTCGATAAGGCGACGTAAAACTGGCCGTGGTTGAAAACAGGTTCCGGAAATAATACTCCCACTCTATCTATCGTTTGTCCCTTTTTTTTGTTTATTGTTAAATGAAAAGCGACCTTTATAGGGATTATAGGGAACTGTCTATGCTAAAATGGGACTGTAGAATCTGAGGGCGAGAGATCAATGCGGGAAAGCAGTACTCGTTGTCCAATATTTTTACCCTTATTATTTCTAAGTCTAAACTATTTTCGAACATTTTCTTTACAATTAGCCTTGTACCATTTAGGAGACCTGCTCTATAGCTCAAATTTCTTAGCAGAATGATCACGGTACCTTCTTTTAAGATTAATTTATGCGATGGTAACCGGTCATCTCAAAGCTGTTCAGGAATTCCGTGGGAAATGGTAACACCTTACTGTCATCCTCTGATAGGCTAAGAGTGAATTTACACTGGTGTACGTTTTTGTTGGACTTGGAATTCGATATAAAATCTTTTTATAAATTTCATCACGGTGATAACTTTTTGTGCTACAATGGCACATTTTGAATAATAAGGTGGAACATCTGTGTCTGGTGTTTGCCATATATTTGTTATACAAAGTCCAAATAAGAGATTATGGAGCATGTCAACAGAACCATCATAATTGGTATGATAGGACCAAAACATATAAAATATCTAAAACAGAAATGGAGTTATGAATCATCAATTGCAGATGAGTAGTAAAAAATTACAAATTATGTTGTTTAGAATGCAGTAGCGAGCTTCAATTTCGCCTGATTTTTATATTTAATGGCTCATATGAAAGGTGGTATTCCTAGAGATGGTTCTTAGACCAAAAAAATATAGCATAATATAACTATAATGGGAAAGTTTATCTTAAATTCAATTACAAATTCTGAAAGTTATCAATTTATGTTTTTAGGTCGAGTAGTAGATAAATGAATACCGATTCTAACGATCAATATCTCAAAAAAAGCCAAGATTTCAAGAATTTTTTGAAGACCAAAACATTAAAAATATCTTAAATAGAAATGGATTTATGTATTATTGATTGCAGATAAGTTATAAAAAAAACTTATATTGTTTGAAATTTAGTAGCGAGCTTCAATTAGGGCTCTGCCCTACAGGCTTTAAAATGTTCAATGTTAATCTTATGGAAAGATGATATTTAATCATTAGACAGATGTTGTAATAAAAAATGCTATCAAATCAGGAAGAACAGGCGTTTCAGTTGTAAAACATTTTAAATCTAATTATCTATAGATTAACTGAGTTTTGGATCGAATTTTGACTAGTGGGCGATCCCTAGTATGGTTAAACATATCAAATTTCTTTAAGTTTGTTAATTAATTGTCGTTCATAGTACTTCCTTGTTTGACATATACTTCTATTACACGATAATAGATCGTAGTTACTGTATATTCTCCGTCTACTCTAGCACACGATGCAGAGTGTCTGTTGAAAGTGTTGAAACCCAGCAATGGAATGTAGTTATTTTCAATCTTTTATTATCTCCTTGGGACTAGCCTAGTTCGGCAGGATTGGTCGAAAGTTGACTCTTTACATTCTATGTATTACTAATAAGGAATGTTTATAAATGTAAAATATTTGTTTGTCTTAAGGAACCATACTTGAGAATGTTAAATCAAAAGATCTACGTAATGTATAGGCTAAAAAAAATAATTATCTTAAAAATTTTATGTAAGTAAGTTTGTGTCACATGTTTTTCCTATGCTGTCCGTGTTTGGGGTCCGCACTGTACTCACAGCGCTGATCTCAGCCGGGCCACACATTGCAACACGGGCGCGCGATTCAGTATGGTACCGAAGTGTCTGTATATAGTACATTGGCGGTTGGGAGCGGCTGCAATCCTTTCTCGGAAATTTGTTAACGGCCAAGTGAAGGTGATATCGATTGCGGGACATGAGCAAGCTGCACTCTTCTTTTGATATAGGCTAATTTTATATAATTTTCTTTCACTCTCAAAGTAATATTAAATTGTTAATTGTTGCATGATACACATTTTTAATCTAGCGTGTTTATTATATAAATTAAAAATTAATACACAGGTACAAATATTTTTGAAATTTTTATTTGTGAGGCCTTTCGCTAGCAAGGCTAGCATCATCAAACGACTCACAAACTGAAAGGTTATAATAATATTTACATAAATAAAGTTTTATGAAACATATGATAAGTCGCAAGGAGAATTACCAAGAGTCTTAGGGCGGAATTCACAAACCTCCCTCAAAGCTTCCTCAACTCAAACCTTCCTCTAACCTTCCTTAAACCTTCCTCCAACCTTCCTCTAACCTCCCTCAAGTAGTTGTGTGAGGGAGGTTAGAGGACGGTTTAAGGCCGGTTTAAGGAACAGCTGTTTACAACAAAACACAGTGAAGAAATATATTTTGAGGTTATGTTGTGTCTGTGTCAACAAATGTTAAATTACTTGAAACTTTGTCTTACCTGTTATAAAAATATTTAAATTTCATGAAACTATATGGAAGGACATTTATTTACTTTGGAATTAATTCGAAAACTATTTTTTACCCTACATTTGTATTAAAATAACTTTCGTTCTTTATATTTTTCCTGAATAAATTATGTGGATATTATTTTATTTATGTTTTAGTGGACCTTCAAGACCATAGAATTTTGATCAGAAAAATTAAGCCAACATGAAAAGGGTGTAGTAAAAAATAAAATAAGGTCGTTTATGGCTGTGTAGCCGCGTGGCGGGGGCTTGTAGGCCCTGACGCCGCGTGTGCCGCTGCGGGTGTTAACGTTTCTCATGCATTGTGTATTAGAAAAAGCGCGGGTGATCAACCTTAATAGAGAAGGTGTTTTGCAGTTTTTTGTTATACTCCAAAGAAAAGTGTATTGATTAAAGCTGTCATTTTTGGGTATTTTATTTACCGTCAGTGGGTCTTATAATTAAATTTATGTTAAGTTCTAAGGATTTATTGATCCAGTAGGCCTATACAACCGAAATTTCAGCCCTGTAGGTGAAGTAGGCTTGAAAGAATTGTACCAAAAAATGCTTGTGTACTTCTGACCTCCATATCCCTCAAAGTAGTTTGTCCGAAAAAAATTGTACTTCATATTTATAATGTAATAAGATACTTATGGGAAAATATTGGAAACAAATCTTTGACTGCACAATCTTAAATCCAGCCTGGCCATGAAACCTGATTGGGCGATGCTGTACAAAAACGTGAACAGAGAAATTTCATTTTACAAATGACTTTCTTTAAATCATCTTTTTCCATGAACATATATATACAACTAAAACACAAAACAAAATTTTTACGAATGCAGAACACCATGCATTGCCGTTTGACTGTGCGATATTCTTTTAATACATAGAAACACACCTATCAAATTGTGTTGGCCAACTACAAATTTTAGCATACAGTTGGTTGCACGAGACGTGAGACAGCCTGCCAGAATTTGTTCTAAATATGGGCAAATTGGCTCTATCTTGTGCAACATGGAGTGGATTAATCATTTTAGTGATATATAGTAAAATCAATACTAAGGTCATAAGGTCTTCATTTCAAATTCAGGCTGTTAAACTGCCCATATATAGCACAAATCCTGGCGGTCTGACTCACGTCTCGTGCAACCAACTTAACTTAGTCTGCCTCTAGTGCAATCTACCATAAAATAAATGTATTAATAGAGAAATAAAGAAGTAAATTAAAAATTGACTTTTAAATTTATTAATATAGGTAAAAACTAATGCACTCCCATAAACTTTGCATACAAAAACCATGGAAGATCTAAACAAAAGAATCAATTGTGGTTATAGTAATATGTTTGTAATAACTGTATCCTATAAATGCCAGTTAAAGAAAGTAAAATAAAAATATATTTATTTAAAATATGAATAAAACATATTTATCTTCTTCAAATTTAAAACAAATCGTTAGAGGAGAAATATAAGCCTACGCCTGGTTTATAAATAGCAGCTCATGGTCTGAAAGCTACTTTACACTACCTTTGTAAACAAATATTGAAAACACTTCCATTTCCCAAACATGTGGCATATGTGCCATGTCTACCAACTATCTCACATTTCCCCAAAACAATGGGTGAATTTTTAATTCACTATTTTAATTGTTAAAGAGCAATAGTCATAAAATATTAATTTGAGTTTAATGTTTTTAAAAATTAAAACTCAATAGAAAAGTTACAAATAGATTAGTAGTCTATTTCTGTTGATATAAAAACATTTTTAGGAGTATTTTGTTTTGTTCAGGTGGCAGTTCTCACTGTGAAGAAGGTTTAAGGGAGGTTTGAGAATTCCGTTTTTCAATTGAGTAAGGTTTGAGGCCGGGTTGAGGAAGGTCTGAGGCCGGTTTGAGGACGGTTAGAGGTGAGGAAGGTTTGAGGGAGGTTTGTGAATTCCGCCCTTAGAGTGTGGAATTTATTGACTATATTTTGGAATGTTAATCCTTAAATACACATCTCAAACAATTTTCTAGCTTTAGTTCTACTTATGTATTCTTAATCTACATAAGTTTCTGATTCCAACGGTATAAAAATATTTGGTATATTGAATATTATGAAAGTATAAATAATATTAAAACAAATAATTTTTGAAACGTGACATGAAAAGTTTCTAAGCGAGAAATTTTTTTATTTTTGGGCTAGGTAAAAACTTTCAGCAGCAAAGTTCCAGATTATGAGGAGATCTAAAAAGTTTACATTTAAATTTTCTTCGTAATATTTTTAGTTTGTCTAATAATCGAGCTCAAAGCAGTAGTTAAGGGGTTTTCTCCCGCTGCCACACTAGTGGTTATGCAACACCATGCTTATGCTGCATCGCTATACAAAACGTTTAATCGGGTGCGTTAATTATTATCTGGCATGTTTATTTAACGGAAATAGCTAAATTAATAATAAATTTGTACTGAGGATAAGTAAAAACACTCTACATTGTAAGAAAGGGTTCATAAAATGGTTTAGACATGATTCCGGACATTGAAAATGAAGACGCCATTCTCCGAAATTCTCAGCAACCCGCCACGGACATGTTTTCACATTTTTCCGAGAAAATTATTCGCTTTAAAAATAAATGTTAAATGTAAAGATTAAAATTAATTTCATTATCTACAACTTTGTCGCTTGAAGTTTTTTTCTTTGCCAACGAATAAAAAAAGTTTACGCTTAGTAACTTTTTCCTGTTCTAGTTGTCTATTGATGTACGATTTTTGATCATAGAGTTTTCTAGTTTAAATTTAATGGCTAAGATATTTACACAGTCACAATCAGCAAAACTTTTTCTTTAAAAACATATATGTTTCAATGAATTTGCAAACAGTAGAGAAGCGTACAAATGAGCGTGCGCACAATAGCATCGTTACATTTTAAGGCTTAAAAGCTAGAGTATTTTATCCAACAATAATAATTTCCTTAGTTTATTAAAACTCATTGCAATAGGCCTAGTTAAAAATCATCGTCCAAAAAATCTAGGAGTTCGGTGCACTTCCGATTAACTCGAGCAATTTGAGTTAGCAATGAGGTGCTTTGCGATGCTCATTTGTGTTTTTGCCTGATCTTCATAACACGAGTTGCGGTTTATAGTTCGAGTTTTGCCTTGCGTGAGCGTTCTAGGTGTATTTATAGAGTTCTATGGAAAAACTAACACAACACTTAATTAATAAATGTAAATATTTTATACATATATTTTTTAAGTTACATGTACTAGAATTTACTAATTAATTTCTTAAAACTAAACATAAATAAAATACTACTGAAACAATAAAGTAACAACTACAACAAGTAAAGACATTTATTCGATAACATACAAGTCGGAAGAAAAAAAAACTGGCAGAATTTACTAAATAATTTCTCTATTTAATATAACACTGAGCACACAACACCTTTTAACACCTTATTAACACCTTTACTGAAATGGTTACCTAACTAAATAAGTAGTTTAAAGCCAAGTATGAATCAGAGATGAGTGTAGGATGATTGTGGCCCAATCTTGTAGTCTTGTTAATGACTAAGGCCGACATTCTCCTTCGACAGGACTGTTAATTCATAGCCCAACAGCCAATGTGTGTGGACGATTCAACGCGATATGACTGGTAATATTTTTCATCGAGTCATAAAACTTCAAAATCACAGTTACCGATCACAGTATACACAGTTCACAGTTACCGATCACAGTATACACAGTTCACAGTTTCCTTCACCATTGGGCGCTCGGCGCTCGCGGTGACTATGGGGAGCGGTGACCCGGCGCCGATGGCAAACTACTCTAAACGTCTTCCTGCCGCGTGCCAGTCACCTTGCGGCAGATTCGGCAACGGGTTCGATCCTTGTTCATATTTTATTCACTTTTTATCATTGGGTGCTTTGCAGCCTCTACTATTGCAGTGATTTAGCCTTCAAATAACAATGAAAAGTTAATGTTACCTGCCTTTCTAGATCAGGTAAACAAACATTCAAAATTAAAAATATATTCCAGGTATCCACAGTCTTGCACTGATTACATAGCCTTGTTGTAAAGACACCATTATAGCCACACGCATCTAACCTTTCTTGTTTTGAAGGTAATCTAGTATTTTCTCATTAATATGTTAACACCTAAGCACAACTGATTGGCAACAATGCAGTTTGCACTAAAAACACAAATTGTGCGATGGAATTTAAAAATGTTATTCCGCTATTTTTAATTTTTAATAGTATAAATTCAGTTTTATTGTTCATAATTAATAACTTTAGGAAGAGTATAAGTAGTAGCCGCCATCATTACAGTAAATATTAGTTAACAACTCTCATTTTAATTGACCTTATGGCGAGAGAGATTCTTCTGAGATAGTGTCCAGCCCAATGAGGTTAAACTTCATATTATATAGGGATAAACATGTTACTTTTTGTCCCCTGTTCGCACTGTTTCCTCGGTAACCATCCCACATTTACCCTTGTTTCCTTGGTAACCACTTTAAGCTATTCGGGTTGACCACAACATTATTAAAAAATTATAGATTATACTTTTAAACATCTCATTATTTGTTGTTTAAAACCACTTCGATTTTATGGTCAGTGAGCAGGCTATTTAAGTTAGTTACAATAGAAACTACGAAAATGCATGAGTAAAATGGCACGTACCAGATGGGAAACTGAAAACTAAGAATTTTTAACCAAAGAAACGGCGGAAAAGGTGGTTGAAATGGCGAAAACCAACAGGAGGCAAATTTCCCTATCTTTGTAGCACTCTATATCTTGGTTAACCTCGTTGTTCTAGCCTTAATATAAACAACATAAAAACCACGACACACTTAAGCTTCCTTTATTATAAATAATTATAGAAACTTGCACAAGAAGGACTATGGATCACAGAATAATATACCACACTGACATGTCACAAATAGGCATACTATGTGAGGCTATTGACACTAATTAATGCGAAAAATATCAACAGGCAGACGAAATGAAGAGGGCAATGGCAGACTCTCATTCCAACCTCCTTCTTGAGCTCTCATCACTGGCTGGCCGAGGGCGCCCCGCGCCCTGCCGTGTGGACCATGAGTTCCATTTTGTTGTTGTATAATTCAGTCTTATGCTCGGTAATATCGTCGATTATCCTAGTTCAAGAATGACCCTGATTAAATTGTATTAATATAAATTATTGTTTTGTTTACTTAAGACGAAGTTTAAAGCTGTTACATGAGTCATCTTTGAAACAATTTACTTTTTGTTGTTCGTATTCAGAGAAAAATGAGTCTGTTTCGGAAGTAGTGGGTGCCAAATGATCTCTACGCACGGTCATGTATTTACGTATCACTATGGCCATAGTCACTTGAATCGCGTGTTCTGCTATTAACTTTAGTAAGATTTTTTTCAATAGTGTACAATTTCAATCAATTGTACAATTTTAAACTCATAAAAAAAGCAAAATTATTAATTTTTCACAAAAACTTTAAGATTTCATTTTGTTTACAGTCATTCATACAACAGGATTTATTATTAATTATTAGTAAGAATAACAAATTAAATTAAATTTGTGGTTGAAAATAATGAAGAAACACAATCGTGGTTCAAATAAAAAAGTTTACACTTTGAAACGCTTCTTACTGTAGGAAAAAAAACATTTTTGTATACTATCTGTTATCCGGCATGCTTTGTTATCCCAACCTGAGAATCTTTGCCGTTTAGGTGATCTTCTACGGTAACTTAAGTCATTAACACCTCCTAAATGTGGACCTCTAGTTTTTGTTATAACGAATCTTTCTTCAATACTTAAAAAATGAAACTTACCCTAATACTTTAAATGAGAATGTATGTTTATAGAATTAATTGCAAAGAAACATTTATTTCTATACGTTGCGTTCATTAAAAATCGGATAAAATACACCAAAAAAAACTTACATGGGTACGTTTATGACGGTCCTAAAGCTTGTAACATACCACGCAAATGGGGAAAAAATATGTCCGTCTCCTCGTTCTAAGCTACCTCACCACCAATTATCAGCCAAATCAGTTCAGCCGTTTTAAAACTCAATACAGTGTAACCAACACGAATTTCTTTTATATCCTATACTATAATACGAATAATATCTGGAGGGATGTGTTTTCCACGATCTCGAAATCTAGCGGGTAGATTTCGTTTAAACTTAGCATTTAAGAGTGTTTTGGCCAAAAATAAGTTTAGAAAAGGCCTCAAACCCAAAAAATCTAATTTTGTCTAAATTTAGGTTTAAAAATTGTAATTTTTAACATTGGTCTTATGGGTTGCTATTTTGGTAGCGAAATAACAACGAAAGGTATACAAAAATAAAGGAAAATTAATGATAAGCAGACTTTTTGAAACAGCTGTTAACAGTGAAGAGGTATAGTTGGTTGTTGGGGGAAATTTAATAGCTTTATTACTAGTCCAGGAGCAAACTGCACATATCAGACTTCCGTGGGATTTTTTGTGAAGGGAAGGTGTGACTATGTGGAATCTCTTTATTATATGTCACATAATAGTGTAGTACCGGGTGTTTACCTTCAAATTGCGGTGGGTTGTTTTTATGAGGTCGTAAATCCAAGATGGCTGCCATATGTGACATCTATTCATTAAATTAATAATAACTCTTTCCAGAGTAAAATAATCGAATTTCAGTTTACACCATTGAATTTAGTTTGAAAAAACAAACAATTGGGTATTTTGAATCATTGCTCTATATCCATTGGTTACCGAGATATTAAAAGCGTAAAACATAGAACATTGTCCCCCATGTTATCCTTATGGGAAATAAGTAAAATTCTATAACTCGCTTATTTCTCAACACATCTTAATAAAACTTGGTATGTGGCATCATCTAGTTGAGATCTACTTGATTATGGCCTAAAATCCCAAATTTTTACATTTGCGTGGCAGCAAACCTGCATACTTATTTCCCATGTTATTCTTATGGAGAATATTTTTACATGCTTATTTATGAACATACAACAACAAAACTTGATGTGAGGCTCCATTTAAATTATTTGTTGAAGCATTTGAAATCGCTGAGTATGCAGGTCTGCTGCAACGGGGGTCTTAAAGTTATAAAAAAATCTTACAAATTATAGGTGGAAAATAAAATAAAATAAGCTAGGCATTTTTTGTGAAATGTGTGTTTTTTTATTATTGATATTATGAAAAAGTACTTGATGGATTTTTATATATATATATTTTAAGACAATTGCATAAACTTAATTTATTTAGGTAGATTCATTATAATATCTCCAATACCTTTTGTGCGGTTATATATTTAATGTTTTTTTTTTTTTATAAAAATAAAATATTATTCAAAATTATTTTTTAGTCCCTAATAAACTTATAGACCCAAAACTACCTAAATCTTTGCATAATGTTGTCTAGAATAAGGAGTAAAAATTCAATAATGTCGCTCAATTGGTTCTCAAGATATATCAAACTTCCCTTAAAAAGCATGAAATTCCGAAATGCTGGAAATGCTAGAATGAGAGCGTGTAGCGTAACTATGGAAATAAAGGAAAATAAACTGACGAATATAGCTAAAAACTTTGTTATTGTTATATTAGCCTATATACATACCAAATTTTTTAATATTCATCAGGCCTAGAAATTTTTAAAAAGGATAATTTATTTATTATGAAAAACCCTTCAATAATAGGCTAATGTTTTTCATAATAAATAAATTATCCGTTTATTCAACTTCGAGGTCTGATGAATATTTAAAAACTCGATGTGTATATAGGCTAATATAACAATAACTCAAGATATTTTAGCTATATTCATCAGTTTTTTTTTAATTTATTTCCATGGTTACGGTACACGCTCTCATTCTAGCGTTTCCCGCATTTCGGAATTTCATGCTTTTTAAGGGAAAGTTTGATATATCTTGAGAACCAATTGAGCCACATTATTGAATTTTTACTACTTATTCTAGACAACATTGTGCAAATATTTAGGTAGTTTTGGGTCTATAAGTTTAATAGGGACTGAAAAATAATTTTGAATAATATTTTATTTTTATATTAAATATGTCAATATTTAATACTGTATTTTATATTTACATATTAAAAGAATAAATTTAATTTACGGCCTTTTGGAGCACAAAAGGTATTGGAGATATTATAATGAATCTACCTAAATAAATGAAGTTCATGCAATTGTCTAAAAAAAAAATCAAAATCCATTAAGTACTTTTTCATAATATCAATAATGAAAAAACACACATTTCACAAAAAATGCCTAGCTTATTTTATTTTATTTTCCACCTATAATTTGTAAGATTTTTTTATAACTTTAAGACCCCCGTTGCAGCAGACCTGCATACTCAGCGAATTTCAAATGCTTCAACAAATAATTTAAATGGAGCCTCACATCAAGTTTTGTTGTTGTATGTTCATAAATAAGCATGTAAAAATATTCTCCATAAGAATAACATGGGAAATAAATATGCAGGTTTGCTGCCACGCAAATGTAAAAATTTGGGATTTTAGGCCATAATCAAGTACATCTCAACTAGATGATGACACATACCAAGTTTTATTAAGATGTGTTGAGAAATAAGCGAGTTATAGAATTTTACTTATTTCCCATAAGGATAACATGGGGGACAATGTTCTATGTTTTACGCTTTCAATATCTCGGTAACCAATGGATATAGAGCAATGATTCAAAATACCAAATTGTTTGTTTTTTCAAACTAAATTCAATGGTGTAAACTGAAATTCGATTATTTTACTCTGGAAAGAGTTATTATTAATTTAATGAATAGATGTCACATATGGCAGCCATCTTGGATTTACGACCTCATAAAAACAACCCACCGCAATTTGAAGGTAAACACCCGGTACTACACTATTATGTGACATATAATAAAGAGATTCCACATAGTCACACCTTCCCTTCACAAAAAATCCCACGGAATACAGTTTGCCCCCCGACTATACCGTGACACTATATCAAAACTAAATTAAAACCAACAAGCAAGGCTCGGTTAACCTGGTACTAGAGTATGATTCAAACTACTTGTATGTTACCAGTTACTGTTCATTCACAACATTCTTTTGTATACATGTTAAAGTTTCAACTTATTATAAAATTTGTTTTTATACAGTTCTATAAAAATATTTTGTAGATAAAAAGAACATTGGAACTTGCAAGGCCACTGACTCAGAGTACTAAAGCGTAGGAAACAATTACAGTAGAATAGGCCGAACTTTCTTTTAGGTTAAATAAGTATTGCTGGACAACCGTTTAGGTCGAGTCGTTTTCGCACCCATTCGGGACAAATACATACACGCATTCTACTTTATAAATATAGATTAAACGTTTAGTACACTATACGATACGGCACACCAAGCAATATGACTTATATTTCTTAACAGAGCTGCGTAATCACTATACTTTAATCTGCAAAACTAAAATACCATAATGTATCAATTTGTTCTTACAGTATATTAAATTACGCATGCAAACCGTAAAGGATCTCACTTCGACCGCAACCAGATAGAGTGTGTGTAAACACCAGCGAGACGGTCGAACAATAATCTGGGAGTTGCAGACGGATCTCAGTGTGACCGTGGTAGTTAAAGTGTGTATAGCCAAGGTCAAAATGGACCTCACTGTGACCTTACATACCGGATCTCACTTTGACCGCAAAAAACGTATGGTTAAATTTGAAGCTATAACAAATCTGACGAGACTGGCGAATTGTACAAACTACAGGGAAGAAAAGTGTCACTTATTTTATTAAAAAAAACACTCCTTCTAGTGGATCTCATTCCGCTGGATTTTTACATGGATCTCGTTGCGACTTATATGCGCGTATAGGTGTGTGTGTGTGTGTGTGTGTGTGTGTGTGTGTGTGTGTGTGTGTGTGTGTGTGTGTGTGTGTGTGTGTGTGTGTGTGTGTGTGTGTGTGTGTGTGTGTGTGTGTGTGTGTGTGTGTGTGTGTGTGTGTGTGTGTGTGTGTGTGTGTGTGTGTGTGTGTGTGTGTGTGTGTGTGTGTGTGTGTGTGTGTGTGTGTGTGTGTGTGTGTGTGTGTGTGTGTGTGTGTGTGTGTGTGTGTGTGTGTGTGTGTGTGTGTGTGTGTGTGTGTGTGTGTGTGTGTGTGTGTGTGTGTGTGTGTGTGTGTGTGTGTGTGTGTGTGTGTGTGTGTGTGTGTGTGTGTGTGTGTGTGTGTGTGTGTGTGTGTGTGTGTGTGTGTGTGTGTGTGTGTGTGTGTGTGTGTGTGTGTGTGTGTGTGTGTGTGTGTGTGTGTGTGTGTGTGTGTGTGTGTGTGTGTGTGTGTGTGTGTGTGTGTGTGTGTGTGTGTGTGTGTGTGTGTGTGTGTGTGTGTGTGTGTGTGTGTGTGTGTGTGTGTGTGTGTGTGTGTGTGTGTGTGTGTGTGTGTGTGTGTGTGTGTGTGTGTGTGTGTGTGTGTGTGTGTGTGTGTGTGTGTGTGTGTGTGTGTGTGTGTGTGTGTGTGTGTGTGTGTGTGTGTGTGTGTGTGTGTGTGTGTGTGTGTGTGTGTGTGTGTGTGTGTGTGTGTGTGTGTGTGTGTGTGTGTGTGTGTGTGTGTGTGTGTGTGTGTGTGTGTGTGTGTGTGTGTGTGTGTGTGTGTGTGTGTGTGTGTGTGTGTGTGTGTGTGTGTGTGTGTGTGTGTGTGTGTGTGTGTGTGTGTGTGTGTGTGTGTGTGTGTGTGTGTGTGTGTGTGTGTGTGTGTGTGTGTGTGTGTGTGTGTGTGTGTGTGTGTGTGTGTGTGTGTGTGTGTGTGTGTGTGTGTGTGTGTGTGTGTGTGTGTGTGTGTGTGTGTGTGTGTGTGTGTGTGTGTGTGTGTGTGTGTGTGTGTGTGTTCTGACAAATAAGCCGGAGTGAGATCCGGCGTATGGATGCACACCGGCACTGTGAGATCCGTTTGCGCTGTTAGATCCACCCCCCCGGATCTCGTTGCGCCAAAGCCTCTGATTCGTCCTCCTGAGGTCGTCAGGATCACGGAAATAGTCGAAACAGCTCGAAACAAGCCAACAGAAATCGGATCTCACTTTGATGGATTTTTACATAGTGTGCGTGTGTATAAGCTTCCGTGAAACGACACCACGTCGCGCTAGCGTCGACTATACACAAACGGATCTCACAGTGACCGTGTGTATGGATACACACGAATTTACAATCTACGGTCACTCTGAGATCCGGTTTTTAATGGCGTGGCGGCGGGCGGTCGGAGTCAGCCTAGCCTGGTAGGTTCACTCGGCTGCCTCAGCGAGCACACAACATAAATTTAAAAAATTGATGATTATAAAGTTAAAATAAATTTAAATAAGTTAAAATTTTTCTCTGTCGTACATTTGCTACTACGAATACAGAAAATAGTATTTCTGTACAAATAATAAAACTACATAAGAACTTAGATTAATTTATATTGTGGCTAAACAACAGCCAATTTTCACAAACCAGTCAATTGGTTCATAAGCAGACGGCAAAATGAAATCACCAAAATCAGCTACAAAGAAAAAAAAACATAGGATCCCAGAGTGCCTTTGGACGCGGCAATTGTATCGTAGATATTAAAATATGAGACGAAAATTTGTACAACAAAATTAGTTTTCATAATATCGTAAGCTACGTTATTGCTTTATAAACAGACCCACAAATGAAATGGAAAAAATATATTAATTGTGTCATGACCATCAGTGGATCTTTTGTTTTGAAATAGAGTAAGAAAATCCAAAATGAAAATCAGCAGATAACTTATTGCTGGTTGTTTAAAGATCAAACTTCTCACAGCACAAGCATAGGGAAAAACCGTTATATCTATACAATAAATGGAATGAAATGGGAAATTCAGCCCGGAGCCGGGACCACCGGGATTTTGAATTTTGCCATAGTGGATACGGTGAAGGGGCAAGATGATCAGCCTAATAATATCAAATAATTAGCTATGGAGTCGTGGCTCGCACCCTCGCAGTTGCCTGTACATTTAGTGACGCTAACACAAATCTGATAAGTTGTCTATTGTTTAAAAAGCTCATTGAACTTTTTAAGTTTTATTCGGTGAAACCAAATCATTAAAGTTTTATTAGTAAAACCAAATCATCTGCATGGACCACTCTTGATATTTATGACTAATTTAATCTAATCCCCAAAAAATCTGCCGCCCCTTAAAATTTGCCGCCCTGGGCCCGGGCCAATGTGGCCCATGCCTAAATCCGATCCTGAGTCTGATGGGCCTATGGGCGCCAACATGTTATTACCTTATTACCTACCTACACTAAATCAATAGTGAGAATTCTAGTTTCTGATTTGCTAATGGCTTTTGTATTAAAGGTAATTGGCATCGATGTTGAAACATGATATATATAAAAAGTTAGAACTGAAACAGGGTATTCTATGAAAAGATTAATTTATTTTTTGCTTTAGCATAATGGGAGCTTACTTTCAAGTACCGGTACCACAATATATAGGCTATTCGGACAAAACAAAGCAACAAAGACAAAACGTCACCGGCAGTCGCGTCGTATACAATATGTGTCAGTGTGTGTGACCGGCCTTGTGGGTATCAATTACCTATCACACTTTACCGTACCTACACCATTTACAATCAAAGATTTCAACAAATTAAACTTATTTATTCTAAATAAGCAAGCATGTTTCTTTCCCTCATTTTGTCTCAGCTTGTGTGCATTGTGGGAAAAATAAGCGCGTACCATTATAGAACGGTATCGTCCTGTAGATGAGCATAATTGTATTATAATTTACAGCCCCCATGATAACGCCCAACCGGCTTTCAAAGTGTCGATGTTAATCTTAGACCCTTACCCTTCTAATTAGTTAAATTATCGGACAGTTTTGTTATATAAGTATTAAAAAATAGGGAAAAACGTATGTTTAAGTACCGGTAGGATAGGCTACTGAATTTTCTTCAAAATCAAATGAAACTTTTGCAAATATTGAGTTTATAGCTACGCCGTTGGAAATGGAATTTTTTTCGAGGTATTGCAAATTTTATGCTGATTCAAAAAAATGATAGTTTTTACCATGGAAAAGCTCGGTAAGCCCCTGAAAATCAGAAAAACCGGAATAAGCTTTTTTATTTAGAAATAGGTTAAGTGGGTATTCAAATTAACCGGAATGTTTAGCTGACTACAAAATGTTTACCACTATTGCAATGAGATTTCAAATAAATCGGAAATGCCGAAAAAAATCTTGGAAAAGCCATTAGATTAACTAACTTATTTTAAAGAATGTTATGTGGGGAAAACCAACAAACCCTTCATTTCGCTTATTATTTTGATGACATTTGGTATGTAAGTTTTTACCTACATTCACTAGGTAGAATTGAACCAATATGTCATTTTAACTTATGTTTGCCTACTACACCCATATAGCGGCAAAACCTTCAAATTCACCCTTATGTAATTTTTTATGAAAAAAAAAACAAAACAGAATTTCATACAATGTAGTATTTATCTGCACTGGAAGGGACTGCCTATTTAAATTTTGCTGTCAACAGCCCTATAGCAGCAAACCTACATTGTGTTACAGAAAAAGATTCATCTTCACCTTTGGGCCATTAGCCCATTGTGTTACGCAGTCGGCAATACAATACCATATACGGCTTTCAATGCAAAACATGGTACTTTATTTGCCTGTTTCGGACTCCGTTTTCCAATCTATTTTTTTAAACTTTGTAATTGTTTATTTGATAGGTGTTAGGCCCCTCATACCTCGAAATTTTGAAAATTTAACAAATATTACTCTCTTGGACGTCGCAAAGTAACACGATTTTCCTTAGTAATATATGTTAAATTTTCAAAATTTCGAAATATGAGGGGCCTAATACCTATCAACTAATCAACTACCAAGTTTAAAGAAAATCGGTTGAAAAATGGCGTCCGAAACAGGGAATAAAATACCATATTTTGCATTAAAGGCCGTATGGTTAACATTACCGACTCCCCAACAATGGGCTGATGGCCAAGGTGAAGATGACTCTTAACAAAGAGTAGAATAGGCCTAAGTAGGCAACACTGTCCCTATAATTTGCAAATCATACGCCTTTGAAAACGAAAACAAGCTTTGTTAATAGCTTCCCTGTATTTTGGTAGCTTACCCAATATTACCGGTAGCCTATTTGGAAAGTTGAAACTAAAAATTGAAATGAATTAAATGAAGTGAAACTGGAATAGTGCTGATTAGTACCACTAGTGAATGAAATTTAAAAGTAGAAAACTAATAGAAGTAAAAGTGTTCGTAAAATTTTATATAAAAGGAAAATGTCATCACATACCATTGCAATGTACCGGTGCAATCGTACCGATACATTCAAACTATCAAATGATAATTCTGTCATTAAACTATGATAGTGTAGTCTAATACCGACCTTAGGAAGGAATATATTTCCTTTTTTCTTTCATCGTAATAATTTAAAATATTTAAGTATTATTGTAGTTGTATTTAAAATATTTAATTAAATTGTCCTCCATATTGGAAGAATGGCGGAAAAACAATTTGAGTTGTAAAGAATATACATATATACCTAACAAAATATTCATAAAATTGACATTTTTCGCGAATTTTAAGATGATTGGCGTTTTTGTAGGAAGGGGAGGGGAGTGTATAATAAAAATCTTGCCCCCCCAATCAAAATGCTGAAATGATGCCTATGACAAGAGATAAGCCCTTTGTACTGAGCATTTTAGCGCACTGTCTGTAGTTAGATACTTTATTTGAAACACCGACGCACCCTGTGGTGCGTATTTTAAGGTGAGTATGACTGAAGGGGTGAGTGTGATGATTGTGATGGATCAGATGAGGTGTAGCTTTGTTACTGACAAATATCAGCTGTTTCATTTGTCAGGATCGTCCCTGTTGTTTGAGTTTACCGAGCAAATCCTCGGCCCCGGGTATTTCATATTAACATTGAAACTTTTAAGCCTGTAGCGCGTATCTTCGGGGGGGCGATATGGATTATAATAATGAGATTCTGCTCATCTACAGGACACTATACCTTTCTAACGGTAAAATCATAAAATTCGCAATTTGCGCACGGGCCACCTGGTAGTAATTGTTAGGTTACAAGCAAAGCCAAAGCAATCATAAATCATATAACGGTTCAAAAGGGATATTTATGGTTTAACTTTCTTCACAATCCTTTACGAATAAAATAATTAATTATAAAAATACTACATTATTTATTTTTAGTTCTTGCAAGATTTGTACCTAACTCAAAATGATTTTAACTAAACAATAAATATGGTAAAATATGGGAGACCCCCATTTGAAACCTCATAAAACCTCACACATGGAAAATTCAAGACGACGACCTCCTATCCAAATTTATACCGTTTTACATGTAGTATTAATTTGCGTTCCAAATCGTAGATCTCTATTATCTAACGCGCAATCCTATTTCGATTGCCACATATCTGACGGACTATTACACTATTAGTAACTTGTTTGCAAAACAAACGTAAGATGTTTGTAACGGTTGAGGCGCGCCCCTAACGTACGGTAGTTGTGGATAGATGCAAACATTGATTTAATAATTCATTGGTTCAAAAACTTTCTGCGTGTTTAGTACGATGTTTAATTAGGCATATTTGTACCAATTTAAATTAAATAAAAAGGCCTGTCTAATAAAAAACAAGTTTATCTTAAAGTGCGAGTCATGCAATATTAAATAAAAGTAGCTCATATTCAGGATTTTTTTTAAATCAATTAAACAACATTATAATTGCGGGTAAAATCGTTCCGGGTAACAGCTATTAAAATAAGTTATTGCTTTACTACTTTCCCAAAAGTACTTTGGAATATTACATCCGAAACAGGACAAAACTTGTGCGTTACTCATGGTCGTAAATCCTTTTTTCTCGCAACAAGGATCAAAAGAATCTTTTCAAGTGTCAGTGTTGTCACGAAAATTCAAAGAAGAATTACTTAATGTTTGTTTCTTGGAACGGTATTGAACAGCTATGTAGAAAGCTTGCGGCAAAGGGTTCCATCCTGGACGGCGGGACGGACACGGGCGAACTGGGCCCACGGTCAAAACATTCCTACCCGGATTACCGTCAACCCTGAAGGGTCGGTGTTGAATTGGGCCCCTGGTCAGTCGGCCAACATTTATAATTTGGTCGGTGATCAGGCCGGGCAACATTCGTTTTGTTAGTGATCAGACTTTAGTTTTCACTTTAATTTGCGATAGAATTAAAAATAAAAACACAATAAAAGCAAATAAATACAATGAAACTTAACTAAAAAAAAATAAATAAATAAACAACATAAAATTCATGAAAAATTATTTCTTTTATCTTTTAATTATTACTAGCCCAAAGTTTCAGTTGATCTGGACAAAGTTCACCCAATTAGTTTCAAAACTATTTCATAGCTAAAGAATTTAATAGCATTTCTTCCTGATTTGCTATTATTACAACAGATATCTAATGATTTAATCAGTTACCCTTTTCCCATAAGAATATCGTTGAAACTTTGAATAAAAAATCACATTAATTGAATTCAAACAAAAATAACAACAATAACCATTCCAAAACTTAATGTAACCATACCTGTTAATTTTTTACGAAGTCCAGTTGAAGTGTAGATAATATAGCTGTAGCCTATAATGATTGTAAATGCATGGGAAAAATTCGACTCAAGACTCCGAACTGACCACGGGCCCAATTCAACAGTCAATTTTACGCCCCTAACTGACCGCGGGCCCAATTCGACAGTCCTTTTTACGACCCTGACTGACTGCGGGCCCAATTCGACATCTCCCGGCGGGACGGCCCAGCTTCTCTCTAATGGTATTCTGGGAAGAGCCAAGACCCCTCGCAAAGATGGCGTATGTTCCATTGTCTAGCGTAGCCTGTAAAGGGTGTCTGGGTCTGGAAAATTTATCTCGGTAATTTTGCTAAAACGTTGGCATTACGGTGTGTGAATTTGATTCTTAAAGGAAGTTTGATAACAGCCTCAATTCCAAAATTGGTACGGTAACCTACCACAAGATCATAGTGTAAAACCAGTTTGAAAATACAAATTACAGTAATTGTAACATGGTAATAAATTTAAAACTAAATTAACCATATAAAATATAAATGCAGATCATCACTTAAATTAAAAGTACAATAATGAGGTTAAACGTTGAGAAAATTATCATCCAGTCACTACTATATATATAATACTATAGGATTTAGTATAGATTTAAAAGTAATATAGAGTAGATACCGGTATATAAATCACTTAAAGACTAATTTTAAAAGTATTTTGCGTTCCTTTTAAAATAAGTTGTTCATTTATTTTTGTACACATACTATGTATACTTTAGACTTTTAATCATAGAATTCTATGCACCTGGAACGCTCACGCAAGGCATTATTCAAACCAAAGACCGCAACCCGTATTATTCTGACGGTCAGGAAAAAACGAAAAATTAACAACTAAGGTTTTGTGCGTGCGCTCACTTACACGCTTCTCTACCGGTTGATAAATATCCAAATTAATTTAAATATGTCATGGTTTTAAAGCAAAATATTTACTATTATAGCGATGTAGCTCTAAATATCTTAGCTATTACATTGAATTAAAACCCCCATTATTAAAAAAAACTTACATCTACCGGGACCGGGTGTTCCAGACCACCCGTACACCCCTTTTAAAATATATAAAATTAAGTGTTAATTAAAACAAATTTTGCCATTTATAGGTAACTTGGTTGCACTCTATCAATTGATGACAATTTCAATGTACTGGTTGTACCAGAAGTAACCTATTCAAACCGGAAGTCATTGATTTTAAATACGAACTTAAACTTTTGTGGTATTTTTGGATTCTAGACTTAATTTTAAGACTACTTTACAAATTAATGTATATTCGTAATTCTAACGATTTGGGAGATAATGGCTGTGTAAGTTTGGTTTTTTCCCATAAGAATATACAACATAAAGCAAATTTTCATATCCATTAACACTGAAACTTTTACCTTTAACATAATTTTCTAAGCATAAAAATATATAATAACCACATTTTAAATAATATTCCATCATAATTATACCGATTATCACGTAATTAATTTTAATATTCTATACATTTAAAGTCTCCGTCATATTAAAAATTTTATAAAAAATTTAAAAAAATATAACAAAATTTATAAATATATAAAACTTTTAAATTACTTTAACATACTAACATTATATTAAGATTTGTGTTAAAATGAAAGTTTTGAAGTTACTTTCTGTAACTGTGGAGCTTTATAGATATAGATTAAACGTTTAACAATACGGTACACCAAACAATATGACTTACATTTCTTAACAGAGCCTCGTAATCATTAGACTATTAATCTGCAACACCAAAATACCATAATGTATTAATTTGTTCTTAAAGTCTATTAAATTACGCATGCAAACCGTAAAGGATCTCACTTCGACCGCAACTAGATAGAGTGTGTGTAAACACCAGCGAGGTGGTCGAACAATAATCGGGAAGTTGCAGACGGATCTCATTGCGACCGTGGTAGTTCAAGTGTGTATAGCCAAGGTCAAAATGGATCTCACAGTGACCTTACATACCGGATCTCACTTTGACCGCAAAAAACGTATGGTTAAATTTGAAGCTATCCCAAATCTGACGAGACTGGTGCATTGTACTAACTACAGGAAGAAAAGTGTCACTTATTTTATTTAAAAAACCACTCCTTCTAGTGGATCTCGTACAGCTGGATTTTTACATGGATCTCGTTGCGACTTATATGCGCGTATGTGTGTGTGTGTGTGTGTGTGTGTGTGTGTGTGTGTGTGTGTGTGTGTGTGTGTGTGTGTGTGTGTGTGTGTGTGTGTGTGTGTGTGTGTGTGTGTGTGTGTGTGTGTGTGTGTGTGTGTGTGTGTGTGTGTGTGTGTGTGTGTGTGTGTGTGTGTGTGTGTGTGTGTGTGTGTGTGTGTGTGTGTGTGTGTGTGTGTGTGTGTGTGTGTGTGTGTGTGTGTGTGTGTGTGTGTGTGTGTGTGTGTGTGTGTGTGTGTGTGTGTGTGTGTGTGTGTGTGTGTGTGTGTGTGTGTGTGTGTGTGTGTGTGTGTGTGTGTGTGTGTGTGTGTGTGTGTGTGTGTGTGTGTGTGTGTGTGTGTGTGTGTGTGTGTGTGTGTGTGTGTGTGTGTGTGTGTGTGTGTGTGGTGTGTGTGTGTCTCTGGATGTAAACAGAGCTAGAGAATGCCCCAATGGTCCGATTTTGGTGAAATTTGGTATGCAGGTCCAAACCCACGATAATTCCAGGTATTTTTTTCATCTTTTGAAATTTTAGATTTATTTTGCCCCCAAAAAACACAAATTTCTCAAAAACGGCTCTAACGATTTTGATTAAAATTTTGTGGATTATTAAGATTAAAATGCTGAATAAGATGACACCACCCGCATCTCCGAGAAAATGTGCGTTCAAAAGTTATACAATAAAAAGTGTTTAAAAAATGAATTTTTTATTTTTTAAATAGCTGTTATCTTGAAATAAATTTTACTTATCACCATTAAATCAAGCTCCAAAAATTAAATAATCCAGTATTTTAAATTATTGTTCTACGTCAAGTGGTTGCGGAGAAAATTCAATTTTTCGTTTAGCGGTAAACGCAGTACGTTGTTAAAAGTCACAGATGCGCGTAGGGTCCAAGGATAATAGAATATGGGGAGGTTGTCTCATTCACAAATTCAACACATTTGTGCTACGTCATTGGCCGACCCATCAGCTGGCTGTTTTAAATCAGATGTAAACTTTCTTTGTTTACATTTTCTTTGTTTTTGTTTCCCTTGTTTACTGTTAGTATTGTGGTTAGGTTTTTTTTTTTTTTTTTTTTTTGAGGGAGAGGCGGAAAAATGCATTACGCACACAGGTGGCCAGCCTGTAGTGTGGGGCTCCCCTAAAAACGAGTTTACCCACTAAAAAACCTCCTCTACTCTTTAGGAATCTAACCTGGAATTGTTTGTCACATTACGTCAGGCTAGGCCTAAATTTGGCTTACGCCCGTGGGGCTCGCTCCTTATCCAGCCGCTCGATCAAGGGATCTGGGCCACTTGTGGTGGCCCCCCCTAGTTGGTAGAAGCCGCTGACCTGTCCTGAACTGTGACGTCACAGACTACCACAGGGCAGCGGCTTCTACTTACAGTTAAAGGGGTGTTCTCTCAGTTTTCAAAAAAAAAAAAAAAAAAAAAAAATGGGTTACATATGAAAATTGGATATTTTTTTATTGTGAGATGTACTATAAGATAAGTAGGTTAATAAAATAATATATAGCATAACCTACTACTTGCATGACTCAGACCTAGTATTGAGTCATATGTTGTATCTCCCATGAGTCATTTGTTGACAATAGACGACTGACAAGATGACGTCAGCCTCTACAATAGATAATGTTTAGTGAATCATCACAGGACAACTGTTAGTTTCTACTATACATTCACTAGTGTCGGATGCTTAAACTGACATCTCATAGTCATCTCATAGTCATGGATTCTACAAGGAAACTTTATTTTTATCACATTATGGCAATTCTGCCTGAATTATATTTACGTAAAAATATCCCTGGATATTCCGATTGTGTAGATGGACTTAAATTGGGCTGTGGTATAAGTTATACAAAGAATATTAAGAAGAGGTCCATCGATGGTGACAGATATGAACTAGCAAGTGACAAGAAATTAAAAGTCGATTGTAATGTTACAACAGTAAATAGTGGATGTCCTCCATCACCGCATACGCAAAATACTGATGTTACGGATTATATGGATACCCACTCTACACCATGGAAGATGAGTGTGTTACATACAGGTACAAAAAATGTCCATTGGCATTTCCTTTATATTTCAACTCATAGAGACTTTAAAACAAACTCTAAACTAGGTCATGACATATCAAAGGTTGTACATAAGGTTAAGAGAGTAGCCTGCATTCCATGCCTGTATAATTATCTATATAAAGGAAATGGCAGACAGATAATTACAGACAATCTAGAAGAAATATATAAACACTATATTTATTGTTTAAAACATGCGAACTTAAATGTGCTTAATGAAGTATGTGAAGGAGATGAAGTAGTAGGTCTAGACACGTCTATGGAAGGACAAGGTGGAATAATAACAAATGAGCTACTAATAAACATTATATTAAATAAGCGTGCATTTACTGAATCATCAGCTAGATCGGAATTGGCATGTCTTCCTAATGGACATAAATTCCTATTTCAAAAATATGCATCCGAAAGGATTAGAATTGCTATCCAAACAAGTAAAATGATTGTCTTTAAGGAATCATCACAATCCAGACTTGAAAGAGCAAAATTATTATATTCCAAAACTGGAACAAATTTTGATTATGAAAGACAAGTTGATAAATTGAAGACCTGGCTTACAACTAATAATATAGATATTGAAGACTTTGCAATAACGACATATAAACATTTTAATAAGCAGACAGGAAAGAAGAATAACCTATTTTTTAAAGGTCCACCATCCACTGGGAAAAGTATGATTATTGAGAGTCTAATAAATTGTCACTACAATTATACAAGATTGACCGGTATTAATGAATACTCTTCTTTCAACTATTCTTCACTTATCCATGCTAATGCATGTTTAATGGATGAAATAAAGATAACAAATCAATTATTTGAAACATGAAAACTTTTAGCGGCTGGACAAACATTTACAACTGATGTGAAGTATCGCGATAAATGTGAAATTAGCAATTGTGTCCTATATACCGCCTCTAACTATGATATCGACTTATTTTGTAAAGTACCATCCGCAAAACAGGCTATTGAACAAAGGACTTACACCTTTCATATAACAGAGCCATGTGAAGAATATTTTACCCTTGCACCACAAGCTTGGGAATTGTATTGGCAGGAATTTAACGAGTGATATGTAAACGTAATATTATACTAATAAAACAAATAACAATATTTGTAACACCATAATAAATTATAAGTCTGTCTACACGTCTATGAAAAGTGTTGCAATTTGTTATGTATAATAAAACATTTAGACCATAGACTGTGTATATGTTATTGTATTCAGTGATGAACCAATAAACAGATTCAATATAATCTTTTAATTATTTATTATACCAGCATTCCTCTACCAAATTTATCCCTAAAAAAAATTAATAAAAGTATCAGTTGAGGTAGTATTTAAGGCTAACAATTCACTATATACCTCTGAGTCATCGCTGCCATGAGTCATTCATTTATCTTTGAATGACTAATTTTATCACAACAGCTATGAGTCACTACATGACGTATACAACTCATGAGTCATACCTAAGACAATTAAATACTTTTATATAGTTAGTTCATTACCAGGAAAAATAAATAAAAAAGTTTAAAATAATATAAATCTTAGATAAAAATTCGATTTTCAAAATTTTTTTTTTTTTTTTGGAAAGCTGAGAGAACACCCCTTTAACTGTAAGTAGAAGCCGCTGCCCTGTGGTAGTCTGTGACGTCACAGTTCAGGACAGGTCAGCGGCTTCTACCAACTGAGGGGGGATTGGTTATAACGATAAAGAAAGTAATACAGATTAAATTTATTAAAATTAATATCAAAACTTTGTTGTGTGAAATGTGTAAGCTGTTTTAATTATTACAAATCCTAAAAGAAGAACAGGTCTTAAATTGTTATTATTAAGATTATTGAATTGAATTTTATATTTTATTAGGTTTTGGCGTCCCGATAGTCCACTGTAATGAAGGTCATTAAACACGATAATGATTATATCCTGGACACCATATTGTTCATTAAGCAAAACCCACCTCAACTAAGACAGGAATGCCACCAATATAATACAAGATCAGGTACAAATTTCAATATACAATCGCATAGGCTCCAAAAAACAGCTAAAACACCCTCTCACATGGGGGTCAAACTTTTTAACCTGCTACCTGTAACAATCAAATACATAAACAATGACAAAAAGTTTGCAAAGACATTAAAAAACTACCTACTAAATAAAACATACTAGAGCCTAAAAGAATATATTGATGACCACACCCATCATAGGCTATCATAACATCCTCACAACCTCACATACAGTAACCCCGAAGCTGACGATTCTCCAGTCTCTACGACTGCGATGAAGAGGACATATGTAAGATGTAAGATAACGTGCTACTGCGGCCGCTTTTTTCATTACCGCGGTATCACAGTTTTGGACAGAAGATATTATACAATCTTTGGTCCGAGTTTTAGGCCATTTAACGATGCTTAATCGGTATTGTAGCGATCGCCTTCCTGCGGTCCGATCTTCCTTTGAACCCATGTTTCACGGTCTGATCGAGTATACGGCAGATATATAAATATCCCCATAACGACCTGATTTTTGCAACAAACATCAATGTTAAGAAATTTTTAATTAAAATACCTATAAAATTCATTTAGACAAACAAATATTGTTCAAAAATTGCCTGAGTTAACCATAAGTGCACCGAACTCCTAGATGTTTTGGATGATGCTTTTTATCTAGGCCTACTGCAATGAGTTGTAATAAACTAAGGAAATGATTATTGTTGGATAAAATAATCTAGCTTTTAAACCTTAAAATGTAACATTTATATTAGGATTTAATGATGAGTAGTTTTTCCCTGCAAATATTTTGGCGACCTCGCACCTCCAGATTGGCCCCATCCAGATACTAATCAGACTAAGATTAAGACCTAAATTCACCCATGTAAACTCGTGTAAGTTTGAAGAATCTGAAATAAATTGTACGGTAATCAAAGTAAACAATCTTGAAAATATGATTTAAAACCTTTTTAAAATCATAATTTAAAGATATAATGAAATGCGACAGATAAAATATGGCATTATTATTAAATCTGTGGTCCCCGATAGAATCGCGCGTCTATAGCAATTTTAGTTCCTGCTGATTAGTTCCATTTTTTCTCACTAGTATCGCTAGGGCGGACAGGGTCGGCCGGTGAAGTAACGATTCCAGCTGTTACTGTCCACACAGGCCTTATGGGAATGAGACAACCTCTTCTTTTTCTTATTTAATAGCCTTGCGTAGGGTCAAGGTAGCCTTGCTCAGCTGGTAGCTATCCGACTGAGTCATCAGTACATTAATGTTTAAACACCTTTTTAACACCTTTTATATTGAACCGTTTATATTAAACACCTAGCTTTTAACACCTTTTTTATATTGTTGGGAGAAAGTATGTGTCAGTTAACTGATACAGTTTATTTAGGAGATGCTTAATAACATTTGATCTCTGCCCATTATTACGCCAAGCTGAAATATGACTCTTATACCATTTCACAAAATGAACAGTTTGGCTTTCGTAAAAACTATTACAATAATTTTGAGTTATGAGGCAGAGTTTGAGGAGAACGGCCGTGTGCCGGAGCTCCGATTGCGTAATCACTGTGTCTGTGCAGTAACAATCAATATCTCATGCTCTATAGGTGTTTCTGCTAATTGACAGAAGATATTTAATACATGGGTATGAAGGCTCATACTTGCTTCTTCTGTATTTTGCCCACACACATAGTTTTTGCAAAGTTTAAGTGATTTTAGCAAATTTCGCTATAGGGTAGTAGTCACATTAAGACCTAAGCTCGGGATCATGATACTTTTTTGTTTTGAGGTCCCTAGAAGCCAAAAACACCGTTCGTTCAAATTGATATTTATGTATTTGTGTCCGTGAACACGATAACTTTGAACCGAATTTCCAATTTTGATGAAATTTGGTACAGAGGTGTAAGCCAGCATCTACTTGAATGAGTTCCAGAACCAGAATGATCAGACGATGGGAACGGGGTTTTGTGGGGTTTCAAAAAGAAAAAAAAATGAGTTTTTGGCTTTTTTTCATCAATTTTAACTTAAACCATTTAAAAGAGCTTAATAGACTCAACAACAAAAAACAAACAATCTAAAACAACACTAAAAACAAACAATCTAGTATTTTGAATTTTTTACTTATCTTAAATGGTTATAGATAAAATCCAAAAATTGTTTTCCATGTTATTCTTATGGGCAACAACAAAACTTTCTATACTGCTCATTTATTGACATATCTTGGTAAAACTTGGTATGTACATTCATTAGGAAGCCTTTAACTTATATTTGCTGACAAAACCCATAGGGCGACAAACCTACGTACTCACCCCTATGGGGTTTATGGTAAAAACAAAAAGAACCCTGTAAGTTGATAAAATTTGGTATGTACATTCACTACGTAGGGTTTAACTTATTCACCAACAAAACCCATATGGCGGCAAACCTACATATTCTCATCCCCATGGGTTTTAAGGAAATAGAAAATATACCAAAATTCTATTGGAAATTCGCTGAGTACGCAGATCTGCTGCAACGGGGGTATTTAAATTATGATGTAAGTTCTTTACCAACTAAACATTATTAGTAACAGACAATAAAAATAAATCTTAATTTTCTAAAAATGTACAATATTTTATATATCTGAAAAAGTACAATATTTTACAAAGTCACAAATCAGTACAAAATTTAAAAAATAACCAGGCTGACCTCGACAAAAATAGATTACAAAAAATTAATACTTCAGTACAGACAAAAGGCCCCTAAGACACAAAGTCCATTCAGGGGTTCCTTCACAATACAAAATTGATATTTTTCTGAAAGTTGGGATGATAATAATAAAATAATTTAAATTCTGTGATCAACTAATATTGGGACAAAAATAAAATCAAGTGCTCCTAATGTATAACACAAGGATAAAAACCCAGAAATTGACTTATTATAACAACTACCATAATACCTAATTACGAGATTAAAAACTCATATATAGTTTAACAAAGCTAAGAAATAACATTATTAATCAAAATACTACGAAAATAACAGAAACATACAAATCATTTCTATAATAACTTAATAATTGTAAAAACTCCTAGTTCAACAAAAGTAAGCAATGATTTCATTTAAGAAACACTATGGCATCAAAGAAAGAAAAATCTATATAAACTTTACTAACAGTTATAAAACAATGAAACATCACAATAAAAAAAAGAAAGGTTAACTTTAAAACCAGCAATAGAATTAATTAACATATACAAACACAACTTCTACACCATAATATTTAATATCCTCAACGCTTTCAGGTAACTTAAACCACATCCTAACTTCTTTCAAGAATTTTTTGTGATTTGCTATTAATTTAATATCACCAGGAAGTTTGTTAAAAATTGTTGGAGCAATGGAATAGCACATTTTACTGTAAGTAAAAAATTTTGAATTGGGTTTTGGTTCAAAATTTGAATTAGTACTTTTTATATTTAGTTTATATCACACTCATTGTTTCCAAGTCTTGAGATTAAGTGAATTATAATTTTAAAACTTTGTATTTAAAAAGTGACCTGATTGTAAAGACATATAGATATTAAAAACATGGGTATGAAGGATCATAATTGCTTCTCCTGCAAACTGTCCGCACAAATAGTTTTTGCAGAGTTACAAGTGGTTTTAAAATCATGATATGTTACTCGCCAAAATATGATACTGTATTCAAGTCTACTGCTTACCAGAGCAAAATATGAACTTCTCAGAACGTTGAGAGGACATATACTTAGAAAAAAAATAAAAAAGACTTACCATATGCTACCCAGGATTTTTTTTATATTTTTAATTAAGTTCACTGTCTCATATAACCCCATTTTGTGTTGGTGCTTGCAGGGCCGGATTTAACTTTTGAGCTCCTCTAGGCCCTATATTTTTATGGCCCCTAGATATAGGTTATTTGTTCCTAAATTCCTCCTAAAACACCGTTAAAGTGTTACAGTATTCACTTTACAAACCACGTTTCATCACGTTCTTAGCACAATGAGTTTGTACTAAATTTTTTAAACAGCTAAATTTAAAAATGGGTATCATACAACAATACTGTATTACTTTGAGTCTGACAGTAGATTATAATAGCTGTGTTACACTGTAAAGCTAAACCATCAAATTTCAATCAATCATACCGATTCACTAGGCCCAAGGAAAGAATGACAGAATTGAAAGCTTCGCCCCGGTGAATATCCTAATGAGTTACATCCTATTTGTTGTATCTTGCATGTGCTTGAGTAAAATCTAACATAAAATGTTTAATTTTAACCCAAGGGGTTTATACTCCTGACGCCAAATTGTTTATTGGAAAATAATCTTTCTGTTATTTTATTAATATTTTGTTTAGTACTACTATTTCTTTGTTTTGTTAAACTATATGAGTTTTAAGCAAGTTAATTAAGTATTATGGTAGTTGTTATAATAAATCTATTACTGTTTTTATCTTTGTATTATAGAGCACTTGATATCATTGTAACAAGGAGGGTGAGGGTTAAGTATATGTCCACTCAATGTTCTGAGAAGTTCATATTTTGCTCTGGTAACTGGTGGACTTCAATATGGTATCATAATTTGGGGAAGAACTTATATCACAATTTTAAAATCACTCGTAATTCTGCAAAAAATATTTGTACGGATAATATGCAGAATTCAAATTTTGAAACAAAATGAATTCAAGGGTATAATTATTATGATTCTTGAATTCATACCCATGTTTTTAATATCTAGATGTCTTTACAATCAGGTCACTTTTTAACAGGGGCGAACCCAGGATTCAATTTCGGGGGGGGGGGGGATATTTTTTGCGGACCCCCCCCCCCCCTCAAGAACACGGTGAATCCAGGGGACCTCCCCGGGATAGTTTTGGAATTTTTGAAGCTAAATGGTTAAGTATTTAAACTAAATAGTTAGTGTTTTATGAATTTCAGAAGTTAAAATTGAACTTTATTCAGACCTTTGCTCTGTCAGAATTTGGAGTGAAACTATAACGGGTAAAGGGATCAGACTATTATTTAAACTTGGGAAAAATGTATTGACTTTATTACGATGGGAAATAAATAACACTAATGCGAAGTGCAGTAAAAATTTTTAGTCTAAAATGTATTAAAAACACCAAAATCAAGAAGTAAACACACGATTTATCAATAAGGCAAAGAATACAGTATCAGAGTTATTTATATTATAAAGATAATATATAATTGTTATAATAACAGTAATACATTGTAACTTTAAAGTGTTATATTATTTTAACAATGCATAAGTTATATCAAGGCAAAACATATCTTGTCTTCTTAAAAAAATAATCAAATTGTCAAAATTCAAATAAAGTACAGTAAATGATAGTCTATAGTCTATAAGAAATACCAAAATAAATACACTACTTAAAAATCATAAAATATAAGAGTTATTTCTAAGATACACACACGTTTAGACTAACTAAAAGCAAAACCACGAAATAACTAATAAGTTAGGGGTGGCAGCACTGCAAGTGAATTAGAGCGCGCTTAGTGCCAGTTCGTCCGTCACTCCATTATTGCAAAGTTCTACGTGAAGTTTTTGGGAGGTCTGAGTTAAGAGTGCCATAAAGTTCTATGTGCAAATCTCTATTTTTCAAGCTAATAACCCTGCAGTTGCAGCACCAATTAATTGCAAGAACTTGACAGTGCCGACGCGACGCTTTGTATGAACTCATCAGTAATGCCAACGCACAATAAATAATTTATTTCATTTACAAAACTAAAATGACCTGTTTTGGATGTAATATTACTGTTTTATCTTTTTGTAGTGTGCAATTAAAACCCCTATTATTCTTTATATAAGTTGGCGTTGATATCGTTTTTTAAAAGTCTGGCTTATGAAAATAACCTTTTGTCATAGATTATTTAGATTTTTGGGCATATTTTTTTATTCTCCAACATTTCGGGGGGGGATATATCCCCTTTATCCCCCCCCCTGGGTTCGCCCCTGCTTTTTAAATACAAGGTTTTAAAATTATAATTCACTTAAGCTCAATACTTGGAAACAATGAGTGTGATATAAACTAAATATAAAAATTACTAATTCACATTTTGTACCAAAACCTAATTCAAAATTTTTTATTTAAATGTGTATTTGATTGCTCCAACAATTTTTAATAAACTTCCCGGTATTATTAAATTAATAGTAAATCACAAAAAAATTCTGGAAAGAAGTTAGGATGTGGTTAAAGTTACTTGAAATTGTTGAGGATATATTAAATACTCGCCAACGGCTCGATGGGGGCTCCGCCCCCATGCCCCCTTAGGGGATATCTCGAATTCGTTAATTAATGAAAAGACTCATTTAATAACCAGACTAGTTCCACCAAAATACTGGACGGCCGAGGCAGTAACAACACCGCCTAATACACACTACTCAAATCAATAATAATAAATGCTTAGAATTTTCCTATGGGCATTTTTTGAACCCCTTCGTAGTTCTCCTTTGTTAGTATAAGACTTTTGAGCTGTGAAATAATAATCAACTATGTAAATATTCTATGTATTATGCTGGACGGAGACTCCATCCCATTGCCCTCTTATTGGTTGCCCCAAATTTTTAATTGCTGTAAAAATCTCAGGCACTGAATATGCCAGTTGAGGGCTCCACCCCCATACCCCCTGAGTAGTTAAAGCCCAAATTAGAGTTGTCATTTAGTCATAGATTTATCTAACGACATTATAATTTGAATACCACGACTCTGGCATTCAGTGCTCAAAGTTCATGACTTCATAAAACCTTAGTGGGGGGATACATAGCACTAATAAGTAAATACAATTGGAGATTAAAAGTAAAAAAACAATTATTAAATAATTATTCTCACAGTTAAACAGCCTGTGAGTGTATCTTCAATGTACATGTGAGAATTTGTTTATATTTTAAGAACGGTAAAATAATTGTTGAGGGGCATTACGCCATCACGCACCTAAGCACTTGGTGCAATGGAAAAAGTACAAAATATAAAGAATTATCATTAAATTTTAATAAGATGTGTTTAAAGGTTAATTTTTGTTGGATAAATTATTTGTTCACTTGAAAAGACCTCAGCCATTAAAAATGTTCAAATATGCTACAAATTTAAACCTGAAGGGTAGTGAAACGGTTAAAACGGTTAAGCTTAAGTGTTAAAAAGTTATGAGATCACGTATCTTGATTACTTGGCGCTAAAATAAGAAAATAATGTATACAAATTTTGAAAAACTTGTAAATCAAAAATGAAGTCTAAATTATTAAACTGGCTAGTACTACTGAAGTACTGGACTGCCACGACATTTACGGAACCGGCTAGCTATTTAACTTTACTAACAATCAATACTATTAAAAAGTTAGAAAATAGCTTAATAATTGTAAACATAAGTGAATTGCTTGGATAAAAATACAACTATATGTGCATGGTTGAAATAATAAAAAATTAGTCGGCCTAGTAAAATCCACCAATAAAAAATTGAAAAAAACTTATTTTAGATAAAGCGTGTTGATATTGACCATGGTTTTGTCATAGCATGACTTACGAAAACTTTAAAAATAATTAATTGTTTATTCTTAGGCGTCCTTAGACAGTAAATCTAGGCTCTTGTAGAGAGATAAAAAACACCGGGGGAAATGAACAAACATTTCTATACCAAATGTACAGCAAAATCTCATTTAAAATAAATAAAACCTTCAATGCGAATTTTAAATATAAGTAATGGTTAGATGAAATGGAGTTGTGAAATATTAATGGACTATGTAAACATTCTAGTTATCATGTTTAAAAATTGATGTGTTAAAATTTTGGGCACATGATGGAGGTAATTAGTATATTAAAAATAAATAAAATTATAAGTTTTATTTTAGATAAGCTGTATGTAATCAAAGACAAAAATTACGTAAGGAAGATACGAGTATTAGTAATTTTAAAAATCCACCGGTGATTAGTGAAGAGAATTCACCATTTAAGCAACTCCAAGCAAACACACATGCTGTAGATGCTACACACTTCTCGTTAATGTTGTAGGGAAAAATACATTGATATGGTATCGTAATTATAAAAGCGCCATGTGAATTCCATGGGGCACATGTAGTTAAGTCTTAAATTAAATACAAGCGAGAACTTAAAAAAAGGAAGATTTCGTAAATTGCCACTGGGTGTCACTTATGTAATAATAAATTTACATAAGAAACGTGTTGAAGGTTCATTCTGCAAGTATTACAATGTTAGAATCAAACACGGGTGTAGTTGAAAGAGATCATTTAAACACGAGCGAGAACTAAACCTGCAAAGTGATCTACGATACCACGCGGTGGTATACGCTGATGATACGGCTGAACTACGTTTTCGACAAATCTATATTTTTTACCTTTTTATAGTTTAAAAGTAAAAAAAAATTGTAGTTTTATGATTTTTCCTAAATTGAAACATTTTAAAGAATGTCCATTAGAAATTTCAAGTCTCTAGCTTAAACGGTCGCTTCAGGACATTACTATCATCAGTGAGTCAGTCAGTGAGTCAGTTACACATAGGGCTGTATATATTATGGATTATGGTGTAGAAGTTTTTGTTTGTGTATGTTAATTAATTCTAATGCTGGTTTTAAAGTTAACCCCTCTTTTTTATTGTGATGTTTCAATGTTTTATAACTACGAGGCCAACCTCATCACTGAAGAAGAAAAATAATGACGCCATGACTGTACTTAATGTTCATGTCAATAAAGAGTATTTAGTTTTGTTTGTCTACTAGTAAAGTATCTACAGATTTTTCTTTCTTTGATGCCATAATGTTTCTTAAGTGAAGTCATTGCTTATTTGGTTGAACTACAGTAGTAGTTTTTAAAATTATTAGGTTATTATAGAAATGACTTGTATATTTCTGTTTTTCATAGTATTTTGTTTAATACTGCTATTTCTTTGTTTTGTTAAACTATATGAGTTTTAAATTAGGTAATAAGGTATTATGGTGTAGTTGTTATTATAAGTCAATTTCTGTTTTTTATCTTTGTATTAGATATTAAAAGCACTTGATTTTACTTTTGTCCCAACATTATTTGTTTACAGAATTTAAATTATTTTATTATTATCATCCCAACTCTCAGAAAAATAGCAATTTCGTATTGTAAAGGAACCCCTGAACCGACTCTGTGTCTTAGGAGCCTTGTTATCTGTTCTGAAGTATTAATTTTTTGTAATCTATTTTTGTTGAGGTCAGTTTGGTTATTTTTTTTAATTTTTTCTGATTGTTACTTTGTAAAATATTGTAATGTACTGTTAAGTAAAAAAGATTTATTTATATTTTCTGTTACCAATGGGGTTTAGTTGGTGTTGTGTAATAATTTTTTTTTTATTAATTAGATTTATTTTCTATTTTGATATCATTTTTATTTTTATTTGATTTTCTTTAATTTATTATTTGGTCATTTTGGTTTATTTATTTTATTTTTCATTATGCTTTGATTTCTCCATTGGTAAGATTTTGGCCAAAAGTAGTAAGGAAATCATGTGACTATGGCGCTTTATTGTATTATTGTTCGTCATGTTAGTTCTGTCATTCTTTATTTGGGCCCGATGATGATCAGTGTGTCTGGTTGAAATCGGTTGCCATTTTCCATCTTTTCATATATTTACTGTCTGTATTCTTTGGAGTAAAAGTATAAATATATTTTTGGGATGTTGGTTTTTTCATTTCTGATCAAGAATAATAAAATTTTCTTATCAACAAAAATGGTATTCTTACTAACATATAAAAATTCTTTGAACATAATGAAAGTTGTCAAATAAATTTTTTCAACTGCTTCCTGAATATTTATTTATTTTGGTTTTCATTAAAACTGATTTGGGTAGGTGAAACTCAAATTTAATGTCACACAATGAAGTCTGTTTTATCCTCCTAAAATTGCTGATAGTCCAGTTAAATGTCACCGTGCAAATGGAAAATATTGATAGAAAGGAGGGGGTAAAATCGGGATTTTGATTGTGTCATATTTGTAAGAAAATCACAACTTTAAATTGAACATATAGGAGTAGTTTTTAAGGAAAATAAATGGAAAATGTCTGTTGTAATCTGCTGCTGTGTCATTAGAGTGTTGAGCTGAAACCAATTTACCGCCCTCTGATAAAAGATAAAAAAATTAAGAGGATTGCCCATTGATGAAAGGGAAGAGGAACGAATCTGATAGTGAATCTCTCAGATTATCAGGTGCGCCACTAACTTATAAAAAAAGTGAAAATAACCTTCTCAGCTTTGGAAGTGATTAATAAAAAACCCAGTTCTAAAATTTTTTTAAAAGTTATCCTCTAAAAAAATTACATCACTTAAAATTAAACTCTATAAGTATTGGTCTCATTTAGAGCGCTCAGTTTTCCGTTGAACGATACACTAATATCCACTATCAATCCTCGACCCACTGGGGCGAGGGAGAACTGTCCGGTTATCTCCTCGCCGTATCTCACCACTAGGAAGTCCTTCAGGTAGAAGACGGTCTGTTTCCAGTGTGTGGGAACACTCAGGGGGCTTGTGGTCAAGGTGACTGGTTCAGTGCATCGGAGAAAGTCGACTTCGAAGTAAGCGACCAAAGCGTGGACGTAGTCAGCTCGTTTGGCCGTCAATGAGAACGGAACACTGAAACTCAGCTGGTCCTCCGTGACTGTGTACAGGTCAAAGACTTGAAGGGGAGTCGACGTTGTGACAATCTGAAAAAAGTGGAATATGTTCAACTAGTGAATTAATTGAGTTTGAGGCAAATAATTTATGACTAGGTACGCGCCATGGTTTTAACGAACTTCTTTCATGTGAAAATGTAGATAGTACTTTAGTACTTTCGCTGATGTTCAATGTTTACACTTTACAGAGGTTTACTTGAAAATCAATGAATTTCCTTACCAATGGTAATAGGGAAAATTACGAATTTTAAGGACTTGTAGGGCCCTTCCTTTTGAATGGGTATCTACCAATTTTCTTTAGAAACAACTTCACGCCGAGCTTTATCCTATGACACCAAAATCATTAAAATCGGTTGAAAACTGTGGGAGGATTTCCTCGTACAAAAAACCGTGTCACGTATTAAATATGTATAGATTTGTGATTGTTTGTGTATATAATAGAAATCTGATGGTTCGGTTTTGCGAAACTTTAATTTTTAGTTGTGAACATTAGGAAATGATTCTCTGTGTTCATATACAAGCCAATCAATTACTTTTACGTAACATTAAGAAATAAAATGGATTTTTTAAAATGAATATTTATTTAAAAAAATTATATATAAATGTAATACCTTCAAAGAACCCAAGAGCTGCAAGGACACGTGGGTAAGAAAAATATATGTAATGTCTATTATATTGTCCACGTGAAAGTACATTTCAGCACTCATAGATGGTCAGTCTAAGAGATCAATTTTATCCTGAATAATTGGTATTTTTATTGGAAGTCAAGGAACAGTTTTAAAAATTTTAGTTTTATTTTTCAAAACATATAAAATTACTTTAAAACTAATAAAAAAATTGTATTCCTTAAAATAACAATTTTCTTTAACGATTCCTTTATAATGATTAAATTATAACATTCCTCCGTCACTGCAGACCTACATCCTCAGCAAATTTCATACAAAATATTGATATCATTTTAATTTCCCATACCATCAGAGAGTATGTAGGTTTGCCGCCAAATGGGTTTTGTATGCAAATATTAGTTATGCTCTTCCTAGTGAATGTACATATATCAAATTTTATCTTGCTATATCAATAAACAAGATAGGAGGTTTTGTTGATTTCCCTAAAGAATAACATGGGAAACATATTTTTGGATTTTCTACATAACTATTCAGGCTAATATACAGCCTAGTCTAAGGCTAATTGACATCCTTAAGAGTCATCTTCACCCCTGGGCCAGTAGCCCATTGTTGCGCAGTCGGCAATGTTAACCATACGGCTTTTAATGCAAAACATGGTATTTGATTCCCCTGTTTCGGACACCGTTTTTCAACCGATTTTCTTTAAACTTGGTAAGTGTTTAGTTGAATTGTTATATTAGGTCCCTCATACCTCAAAATTTCAAAAATTTTACAAAATTGTGAAATATTACTAAGGAAAATCGATTTACTTTGCGACATCACAAAGAGTAATATTGGTTAAATTTTCAAAATTTCGAGGTATGAGGGACCATAAGTTGTCTATTCAACTAAATACTTACCAAGTTTAAAGAAAATCTGTCGAAAAACGGAGTCTGAAACAGGGGAATCAAATACCATGTTTTGCATTAAAAGCCGTATAGTTAACATTGCCGATTGTGCAACAATGGGCTACTGGCCCAGGGGTGAAGATGACTCTTAATAGACTACTGTCGATAAAGATTCATCTTTATGCCATTTTAAAGGCAATTTTAATATGTAGGGGACTGTGAAATAAAAATCACGAGTATAGAGCGATTTATGATATTAGGCCTAAATTGCTGAAACCCCCGTCCTTTTCAAACCAACATTTTGAGAACAATTTGTTGTTTATTAATCAAACAATCAATATTGCTGACGAACAAAGCAGCATTCAGTTTCGAATTTTAAAAAGCTACTAACTTAGGATTAAATTGGCAACCTTCGTTACATATTAGTGAAAATAAAAAATGTACTGTCTATAAACCAGAAGCATTTGTGGCGTTTATATGTGAAACGGTCCAAACCCTCATTTTGTGACAATGCTATGGCAACCTGTTGTTAAGTAATATTATTAATCGATAACCGATGGCAAATTGAGGGAACTGGAGAATTGACAATATTAAGGTTTTTTTTCCTTTCGCTATTCTTCATTTTCATCTTCACCTTTGGTTACTTTATTTATGAGAAATAAGTTACTCTGAATGTCTTATATTGAACAATCATTGAAATTTATTTGGAAAACCAATTTATGGATACAGAATACAATATTTAACAACGAATTATAAAACGATAATCAGATTCTACAGGATCCTCTTGAAATTTAGGTTACAATTTTGTCAGAAGATTAATGCAAATACTACTGCCAAATTTCTCCAGAGAAATCTTAAAGGTTCAAAACGCACTTCGAGAAAATTTTCTTATGCAGTCCAAAAAAAATCAAATCCATTCTGGCTGTCAATAATTCAGCAGGTAGGTTGATCTTGTCTGGGGCTCGTCACAGTTTCGATGGAGGCGTCATATCCGATCGTCACATCCTGTAGAGGTCCTTCAAAGTCATCGTGTTTCTATGGTTTACTTCAAATTTGGTCTTTCGTTTCAGCCAAATCCAAATCTTGAGCGATACACCACGTGGAATTTTGCAGAAATTATTGAGTAAAATCATTTTTAATTTTGATAGGTTCCAGCTGAGAGGATTCAATAGTTACAAACTGATTAGTAATTTTTCTGCAATGAATTTTGACTTCCCAAGGAATGGAATGAATGAAAATCTCCAAGAGTAATTTAGAGTGTGACCAATAATTATACTAAAAATTTTGACTGATGATTTTGGTTAATGTTACCAAGGTAATAAACAACAATACTTTCTACTTGTTGTAAACTGTAGAATTATTGTAAAAAAAGAATGTAAACTGGCTGGGTAGCTGAGTGGTTATAGTGCTCGCCTTTGAATCCAAAGGTTGCCGGTTCGATCCTGAGGAAAGTTAGTAGCTTTTTAAAGGATCGATTCCGGACCCAGTTGCCATTTGTCATTGGGCTATTAATTAATGATGCTTTCTAACAACTGGTCGATGTTAGAAAGTAACAAGACTGGGGTTTGGACCGTTCCCCGTCAAAACGTTAAAAAATGCCTCTGGCGTAGATAGACACAAAATACAAAAAGTATCTAAAAAAACAGACAACACATTATGATTTAGATTTATTTAGTTAGGTTGAGATGTTATGTGATTATGAATGTAGAGTCAGTGCATAATTGGCTATTTACACAACTATATTAAAGGAGCCTGTAGTATATAGCCTACACATCTTGGATTTTTATCCAAATAAAACTAATGTAATGTTAAATTTCAAACGTCCACTTCGCCTGAAATATTGCTCGAAAAGGATTCATCTTTATGCCATTTTAGAGGAAATTTTTAATACCTTAAGGTATTAAAAATTTCCTTAAGGCCTAAAAATTTCCAGGTACATTAAGGCCCCTTGGAATCAAAAGTCTTTCAGTTTTCTTTGACACACTTAAAAATATGTTAGTGGAAATTATGTTTTTCCAAGAAAAACTCATTTTTGAATGCACATAGTCAGGACAGTATGTATTTTTTTCTTAGTTATAAACATTATTATCCTGTGAATATTCCCAACTGACTTGTACCTTCTCTTTGTCCACCACCATGATCGTGTGCTCCTCGAACATTCCGTATGGGCCGAATACGCTCATGTTGAACCCGTAAACATTTTCCCACCAGAGGAACGCATCCTGCTTGGTCAAAGCGTCCTCGGCGGCAGTGAGGTGAAGACTGAAGCGATCCGGGAACATTACGCCTCCTGGACGCAGCCACTTGTCTCGGGCGAAGAGCAGCGTCGGGATCACGTTCTCGTACAGCAGGCAGTAGCTGCAACGATTAACTAGTCAGAAATGTATCTATTAACACCTTCATCGGAACATGTTGTAACATAACACTAACTGAAACGTCACACAAAACAACTACTACTACACTCTACTAAAAGCCATCCAAGACAATTCTTTGGTATAAGTAAGAAGAAGCTTATAAATCATTCCATGAATATACCAATGTATGAATATATATTCCACAATATTGTGAGTTTTTCTTGTTGTTCATAACGAAATATATGACTCAAACGTATACTAGGAATAAGGAATAAGGAAGCAAACTGTAGTTCTTTATTCCTAGAAATGGGTGATTAAACTAAGTTTTAGATTCTAGGCGGATAAACCGACCTATTATTTGCTTTGCGGTGAGAGCTAAATTTCAGTAGCGGATGTTTTTATGTTGGTTAAGAGAGTACAACCATTGCAGCACTCATAACAAAATGCTTCTAATGTAGAAACAAGCAAGCAAGCAAGAAGAAAAAAAGAGAGGGTCCAATGCTGCCCAATCGAGTTTGAACAAAAACAAATTCTACAGTGAGAGGATCAAGGGGTTGGACGACAGCCACTGTGAAGGCAAGCGCAAACGTGCTACAGGGATGCAAATGGGAAAGAAACCAATTTTCTTTTGGGTCTCATAGACCAATCGATGTATTGGCAAAGGTGTTAACTATTTTCTGGTTGGTTGAACTTATAAATTTTAGTTTAATTTTAATTTTTTGTTATTCTGTTAACCACGCAATTTTTGAAGGTTGAATTTTACTTTTGTTTTCTGTGTAATTCCAATTTTTCCCCTAACAAATTATTAACTTTTTCATTGTTAGATACGTGCTGTAAATCAAAACTTGAGGTAAAAATATCAATAGTGTTTAAACTCACCCCATTATTTCCGAGATTATCACATCCACTTTGTCAATCCCATCTGGGAGTTCCACTTCTTCCACTTTCCCATGCACGATGGTGATAACATCGGACAAATTGTTGTCCTTGATGACTTGTCTGCTGAGATCAACCAATGACGAAGCCTCGATGCCGATCACTCGCTTTGCTCCCGCTTTTGCGGCAAACAGTGATAAAATGCCTGTGCCTGAACCTACTTCCAACACTGTCTTACCCTGCAAAGTAGGAGTTTAAATTGGTAATTTATCGTTTACAGTGAATCATCACAAAATATAATCCATATAAAATACAAATATATAAACATATAATATACATATACAAAATACAACAGATAATGAAATTTTGAAAACAAATACAGTACACATAAATACAAAAAAATATATCCTATTTCCTACTTTTTTTTAGTAAAATAAAAATGTATGTAGGGACCAGCGAAGAAGAGTGCGATTGAATAGTTTAAATCATATCCAGAATTGTCATCGAGTTCAAAAATATTCTTTTTCGTCACATATATTTTTGGTTTTTTTTGTATCAAAATAAACAGTAAAATATTATTACAATCCAAAGTAAAATTTTGTTCTTCTTATTTTGTTTCATATTTATTAACAAGTGCGCTCCTGCAAATGTTCCAGAATGGGGCCATACCCTCACCCCCTGCCGCTGTTGCCTAACGGATCCGTTCTATTTTCAATGATATAAAAAAGCCAGCACTTAAGGGGGTAATGCTTTCTCTTTTCAACTTGAAGGGACGTAAGTTCAGAAGCACGGGTAACACTTAAAAATAATAATAATTGGATTAGATCAGTCTAGATGATCAGTTACTGCGGAAAAGAGTTTCCTACAGGACAAATCACAAAATCCGTCTGCAAGATAAAAGTTACCAACCAAAAGTGATCCCGGCAGCAATTGCAGTGTCATTGTGTGAATTGAAATCCCAGACAATTCTTTTACTTAAATACGACTGTATTTTTTGCTTAGATAAGTTACACCTAGTTAAAAATACAGTGTCTTCAATAAGCAGTCATATTGTTCAATATATCACAACTAAACAATTAAATTTTATATAATAGCTTAGAATTAAAATATTCTGAACTAGCATTTAAATCACACCTGGAAGAGATGGGGGTTGTCCATTATTGCCTTGTAATAAGTGTTCGTTCTAACACGATCTTTGATCATAATTTCATGAATTCTAGTGAAAGAGTAGGAAATAATTAGTTGATCTTTTTCATTTCCGTAGTTATGTTTCGCTGAACACCTTGTTTGGCAGTTTCTGAGGCAAGAACTTTCAGCAGCTGTTAGCTTTTTGCTTGGAGAAAAAGGGCAGTTTTTCGTCTTGTCTTCATTTTTTGCGAAAGGGCATGATCCTTCATTGGGCTGTTCTTTACCAAAGTTTATCTGGAAAATGTTAGAAATCAAAAATTATTTTAAAAAGTTTTGTTTTGCAGGGATTATTTAGTGTTAGGTATATGAGAAAACGATAAAACTAGGTACTTAATTATTCTCTACTAAATAGTTAAAATATTTTTACCATATGTATTGATTAAAGTACAAAATTTTCACTTATACAACACTTTTGGTTTGTTTGATTTATCATACAGGTTGTCCCACAACCATTTTATCAAATTTCATCAGTTTATTCAGGGATAAAAACAAGCAATTGTAATTCAATGTAACATGTGACTTATTTCAATTATTTTTCTCTTTTATCTGACAATTAATTTTAATTAATCCACAAAATCTTTCAAATTATCTGAGTTATAGAATTGAAACTTTTGGCACAACCATTACCTATATTAAGACAAAATTCAGCTAGATTTTTACATTTCTCAGTTTTATGGTTTCAAAATGGCAACCATTTAATGCTTTCAATGATTACAAACATCTAAAAAACACAAATTTTACTAGTCAACCTATGAAAGTTTGTATGATTTTGTATATAAAAATCAGTCTCTCTTAAACTTAGTACTCACAGTGACAAAGCAGGCGAGAGTGACGAAAGCCACGAGATAAATGGGAGGAACAACCATCTGTAGTGAGGGGGTAGCTAGGCCCTGGGATGACTAGGCAATGGCAGCCATGAGCACTGGAATGTCCAATGTTCGGTCAGTCCAATGTAAAAAGAATTATAAAAACTTAACAAGCTGGGTATCTGAGTGGTTATAGGGCTCGCTTTTGAATCCAAAGGTTGCTGGTACGATCCAGAGAAAAGTTAAAGATAGTAGCTTTTTAAAGGTTTGATTCCAGACCCAGTTGCTATTTGTCATTGGGCTCTTAATTAATGATGCTTTCTAACAACTGGTCAATGTTATATAGTAACAGGACTGGAGTTTATACCGTTCCCCAACAAAACATTAAAATACGCCACTGGCGTAAATACGGTACACACAAAATAAAAAAATATAATCATTTGTGAACAAGAAAACTGCCTCCTTGATATTTCTATTCGACTGATTGACAGTAAAACGTTCACTTGTTCCCCCACTCCAATTGATAAATATGTCTACTTTATGACTCCATTGCCAGTACCGTACTTTGCCTGGACACGCTTGGGCCAAGACATGATTATAAGTTTAATGTGAAATGCATTCGAAAAAATACTGGTGTAAAAATTTAAAAAGTGGGACTTAAATTTGTTATTATACCACATATAGTATTATATGGCTCTATACATTCATTACCCAAAAGGTTGACCACGGAGCAAGGTTTCTTTATGAAATTTTAATCTCTATTGACCAGCCTTTAAAAAAACAGCTTTTCATAACAATAGTGGATTTCAATATCAAGTGGAACTTGAACGCCAGAATCCCAAGACAAAATGTTTTGCTTATGAAGTCATTTGACATAAAATGGTTTATTAACTATCCAATGAGAGTCCGCTATTTTCAAGATGGCAAACACATACAACAAAAAAACGTCATCACAAATGTAATAAAGATTGTGGTGATAACAGCAATCGCCAACCACTGGGGCCAAGAGACTGTTATTAGTGGTCATCAGCCTAAACAAAACCCGCAGGCTCTTTGCAGAAAAAGGGACACTAGCTCTTCTAAAATTGCTCTGTTGAACTTGTGGCTGGCAACTGGTCTTCAATCAGTCGCTCAGTACCAATCAAAAAAAAATTTACCCTTTTCAAAAACTCTTTAGATTATAAAGGAAATATACAAGGAAATCGGAATAAAGCAAAACTATATTTCATCGCTGTTGCGTGGCATCTTGATGGTTACAGTTCACAAATACTTAAAAATACTAAACTATTATTTATGAAATGTTTACACCTCCAACAAAACTCAATCGTTATTTAAACTGCGGGATGTCAGAGGTAGGTGGGAGTCAGATGTGTACTGGTGCCAGCACTCGTTTGGAGGAGAGCCCGATGGTGGAGGTAGGAAATTCCTGATTCAGTGTCAATGGGGCGATTTACTAAGTGATGTTGAATAGGGCGCACGGGGTTGTAAAAAGGACGGTTGAACTGGGCCTGTGGTTAGTTATTCGGATCCAGTGTCGGATATGGGCCCATATTTATACAATCATGACGTAATGGTCAAACATCTATTTTAGACTATTGACACATCTCCTTTTTAAATCAATATAAATAGTTGTTAATAAAATATTTTTTTAATCCCTGGCCACACAGAAGGTCAACATATTTTAGAAGTTTTAAACATGTCCTTTTTACCTAAATATAAGTAGTTGTGTGATAATATTTATTTGTAAGGAAAACCCAAAAAAATGCATACATTATAAAACTTTAAAAAATTGGCAATGCCCGAAGGTAGCTCCTTATATTATCCTTACTGTCCTACATTATTGGAAGGGACATAGGATTAATATGTGCAGCTGTCATAATTCAAAATAATTTAGAAACATTCATATTACCGCTCAACACAATTTAACAGATATGACTGCATTTTGTTTATTGTTGTTTGAATTAAACTATAGTCCTGGACACTCTTATTGGCGGGTGCCGCGATTACCTTTCACATTGAAAATGGGAGTTTTTAAATGGAACAGCTGATCAAGGCAGCCGCCAATAAGCCTGTCCAGGACATATGGTTTTGTTACTTATACTTGACAATTAATTTTTAAGCTCAGGACTCGCTAACTCCAAATTCACATGTCTCTCTTATATATAAACAGCATTTAACAACAACTTGAATAAAAAAAAAAAAACGTTAGTTAAAAGTAATATTTTTAATCCGAATCATTCTTGAACTAGGATTATCGACTTAGGGCTATTCGACTTAGGGCCTATGAGTGTTTCTATCGCGGCGTTTTGCTCGCGTCTAAAACTCAGATGAACTGGAACCATGGCGAGTAATGGGTGAGTCTCCATGGGAGTTTTGGACATAGGGTTGCGACAGGAAGTGACCCGGCGTTTCTGTCATATCTGTCACCCGGTGAATGAACAAATAATACTAGGGGTGAAAAATTGAAATTATTGAAATCCCCAAGAGAATCATAAAAAAGTTTAAGATTAAGATATATTTTTATGTTTTCTAGATTTTTGTCCATCTTATTGTTACTAACCTATTGTTATTAACCTATGTTTTCATAAGAGAACATGGACATTAGTGATTTATGATTTAACTTTAACTTTTAACGTTTTTGTCTTAAATATTTTTATCTAATAGACTTTATTCAGAACTTATCTTGAATGCTCGGTTACTCCTCAAAATTGAAACTGTAATAACATTTATTTTGCATTAATTAAAAAATAGAGTATGATCAGTTAATCATCATAGACCACTCAAGCTTGCTCTCTATTTTTAGAGGGTGTGATTTTTTACTTTTCATAATTAAAAAACTTAAAATACATTTTGATTTTTTGAACAAAATATTTTGGTACGAATAAAAGTACATAAACCAAATTATTTAGTACATTGTATAATTTTAAAAATTCCATGAATAACGAAGTTGAATAAATAATATCAAAAAATGTATAACTGTTGTTACAAACTCCCAAAGAATCCACACAGTAATGGCGTGTTCTCCACAACTGGTCGTACAAGCTTTACTCTGGTAGGCCGAAGAAAAGGACAGTCAACCGCTTGAACAAAGGCAGGAGCTGGAGCTTTCTGTAGAAGCTCTTGTAGATTGAATCTCCTGTGGAACTTCTTCCTTGAGGTCGGGAAGCCCAAACTTGAAGTTCTCGAGTGCTAGCAGTAACCCTCAGTCGAGGGAACTCGGTCACCTACTCTGTTGAAAGGATGAACTCCTCAAACTGTGAGAAGAGCTCTTTCCCAAGGGTTCTCGAAACTGTTTTCTTCTCTGGATGTGAGGAGTTTCTACCAAGAAAACTGGAGTTGAGGAAGAGAACCCTGGGTCAAGTTTGGAACCTCTTCTAAAGCACAAAATCAAGGAGATTTAGGGATCAGCTACTATTTTTGGGAGAGAGCAGCCAAAAGTGATTGTAGTTGCTATGAAAACCATATTATTTTGAGTAATTGTTGAAAGTGTTAATATCTAAATAAAGAAACATGGAATCAGTGGTTTATAACTTTTTCTGTGTGAATGAATAAAAGCTTATGAATTAAAGCAATCACTTTAAAAAATTAGATGCACTTCATTGAAATAAATTAAACATTTTCATATACTGAGAATTAATTAAGAGAAGTTATTGTTTAATTCAATCTTTTTTTACTAATTTCCACCCTCTCCTATATTTAAGTTAGTGAAGTTGTGTCAATAAATTCTGCAGAATTTCTATCACAGTATAAATAATATATTGAGTTTAAAATATAATATTTTGCCTTCTTTCAGTCTAAAAAAAGTTAATCTTGCTTCTACATGTATAACAAGTTATATTTTAATAGTAATTAAGTGTTTGATTCTAGTTAAATTAGTCGAGAAAATGTAGTTTAATTTACAAAAAGTTACTGTAGTTAATATTATTACCAAGTGTTACATGTTAATTGTATTAATAAATTACTAAACTCATATTTCAACTAGTTTTGTCTCTTATTCTGTTTTGCCCAAAGAAATAAGTGATAATGACAGGGCACCTTGAAGCCATAAATTAGTAAAAAAAAAAATGGAAGTATTCGCACGTAGATAAAGTATGGGTTTAAAGCTATCAAATTGTATAAAATGTGTATTTTGGGTTACAAATTTCAAAATATATTCACTATATTCCATTAGACCCTTGGTAATCATCCTTTTGATACTGTGGAGAGTTGTGGGGGGTAAGTGGAATGGGGGGGGTTTACACTGGCGCTCTCTGGCCATTATACTGTCCTCCGCCCTAAGAAGTGGGCCAGCACGGGCCTGCTCTGGATAAAAGATATTCTGTAGTGCTAGCACCTGTGTCAATACAGTTAAAAATAATCTAAAACAAACATTTATGACCTCTCTTTATAAAGCTAAATCCAGGGCACTAAGCTATTGCAGCCCAGCTTCACTTGCACAATGTAGACTTATCAACCCTTCGGGAAAATCACTCAATGACTATGTGAGTCATAGTGTGGAACTCCGCTCCACAGCTGCATGACTGGTCTTCTGTCATTCACCATTTGTATTTCCAATAATTGCATCTTCACCCTCCAGTGCGGAAACCATTGAGAACAGTCCACTTACACTCGTTCCTTAAAGTTTGCCTATGTGGATGATGCACTTGGTTTATCAGCACATGTAATTCCGACACGCTGAGGAAGTACTAGCAAACGACCTCCAGGGCCTCGTTGAATACTTTAAAGCCTTGAAGCTAAATCCAAACCCAACTAAAACTGAGGTATCTTGCTTCCACTTGACTTAGACTGGCCCACCATAAGCTTAAAAAATTCGTTTACTAAAATATCATGATTAACAGTATCAAAAGCTTTTGAAATATCGAAGGACCTGAAGCAAACAAGCATTCCATCTTCAATTTTATTCACTACTTCTTTATACAATATTAGCAGTTACCCGGCGTGCGTTGCTGTGCTCAAATTAAGTTTTTTCATAAATGTATCTATTTTAATATTTTTTTAAACAAATTTAAACCTGCATAGTCAAAGATTGCCCTTGTGCCTTATTGATCGTAAATGCAAATGCAAGAGCACCTAAGAACAAAAAGGCATGTCCATATTAAATTTCAACCTCGGCGGCCCTAAATTAATTTTGAAGTCCGGGGCGGAGCCCTAAATTGCTTAAAAAACTATATTTGCAAAACTGTTTCTTGGTGAGTAACTATGATAAAAGAGGGATGTCCATGTCAAATTTCAACCCCACAGGCCCTAAAGTAATTTTGAAGTCTTGTGGGGCAGAGACCTAAAGAGCTTCAAACACTATATTTGCAAAACCGTTTCTTAGTGAGGGTGACTATGAGCAAAGAGAATCATCCATGTCAAATTTCAACATGTATACGCTGCACAGTAATTGTAAGCTTCCGTGGGGTGGAGCCCTAAAGACAACATAAACATTATACCTCTCACAGCTGGTTACTTCTATGACTGTAGGCATTTGCCTGAACGAAACTTTAAATTTTTTTAATTGCAGCTGTTAATTTTGTAAACTTTAAATTTCTAAAACCTGACACTGCACCATTGTATACCCTCTGGGTCGGAGCCCTTTGCACAGATTTGCACCAAACTTCACACACACCATCCTTGAATAATGCTTAATAGTGCCTGATCTGGTGAGCGATTTCGGAGTCCATAGGCAACATAATAATATATATATATAAATACTGCCTCCTTTATAGATATAGATGTTTAAAAGAAGCAACTGATTGAAAAATTGAGAGTTGATGTTAAAATGACTGGCATACCTTTGTGTATGAAGGAATATGTCAAAGATCAAATACCTTGGAAGTTACCCAGCTCATGGTAGTCTTGGCAAGCCCTAGTTATCTAGTCATTTATCAACAAAATTAAATGTGCCTGAGAAATCTTACCTGATTGATGCAGTCTTTTAGATGACAGTTGTATAATGCTCAATCTCGACTGAAGGATTTTAATGCTGATTTCTTCTCTTTTATATCCCCCCCACAACCCATAATATCTATAATTGGTACATAAAATGCTTTAGTTTAGAAAACTTAAATTAATAGATATTTGTAATAAATCATTGAAGTGTGAAAAGAGCTCATTAAGGGAATTTTTATTACGCTTTGTATGTTGTGCAACTCATTAATTGCCATATTTATTATCGGCCCACATTTCAGGAACAATAACTAATAAAATGGAGTGCAATTTTTTAATAAGGAATCATAAAAATAATGATATACTAATTAATTATTGCTACTTTTAAGATACCATACTAGATTCCTTTATTATTTCATTAGAGAACTAATTATTTACTGAAAGTTTTAATGTCTTGACCACAAATAGCATTTTCTCATAACCTGTTACTTTACAAATTTCTTTATGTATTAGCAAAATTGTCCCTATAGGGAAGATGCTTTTTATGGTAGAACTCATGGTAAGACCGAACGCTGGGACCATATTATTTTTTTCATTTTGAGGTCCCTAGAAACCAAAAACACTATTTGTTCAAATTCATTTATATGTATATAAATAATACAGCGATCAATTTTTTATTCTATAGTATTATTTGCGTAGTGCCTAATACTATTTAATAGAAAAATCTATCAATACGATCAATATTTCACATTGGATCAAATATTGATATTGGATCAGATCAGATTTTCTTTTTGAATATTCTCTGCAACAAATCAAGATAACTTAACAGTTAAAACTACTAAATTGTTTATTTTTTGAGCTTTTGTAAGTCATGTAGCTCAAAATTATGTAATCAAAAAACTTTATAGTAAAAATTGGGAAACCCCATTTAAAATCCAATAAATGGAAATCTAAGACGACCTCCTAATTAAATTTAAGGATTAGTACATTATACATTTAGTATTTGTGTTTATTATTTTCCATTTCTATCATCAAATGCACAATCTTTCCAATGGCGGACCTTACACGCTCAATACAGAACGCGATATTTGGATTGTGATCCTGGATCACGAAACAGATTGAGTATGTAAAGCCAAATTTTGATGTATGATTCATGGATCACACATCAATATTTGACTTTACACGCTCAATCCGTATCGTGATCCAGGATCACTATCCAAATATCGCGTTCTGTATTGAGCGTGTAAGGTCCGCCCGTGTTTACTACATATCTGCTGGACTATTTCTACATCATCAGCTGATTAAACAAACATAATTTTCAATTTATATTTTTATACAACTCAATCCAGAAAGAAAGAGAAAAGACTAGAGTTAAATAATTTTAAAAGTCAAGCTAAAATCAAGTGTGAGTGCGATGGAGAGGTTTTACTACAGATATGCATAGTCCACATTGCATCTGAGGAGTTTGGACTCTTGAAGGAGGCACACTCCCCTACACGGAGGAGATAACGTTACATCACATTTACAACTACAGTTCCATCACTCAATCTCGACCGATTCCGATTAAATTTTTAACTCATAAAAAAATCTTAATAACTTACATTCTATCTCCGTTAATAGTTTGGTTTAAACAACTTTTATCAAGATATATACTAAATTAAAAACTAACACACATTCAAAACAAACATCGTAAAACACTTATTGTTTTACAGAATTAGATTTTTTTGTTATGAATCATTTGGGCCAAACGAGCTTTTTCTGTGGAATTAATGTATAGTGCATGCAAATGGAACTGATAAAACAAAATATTGAGCACTTTATCTATAAAAAAATTTTCATGATTTTTCAGAAAATGACAGAAGACAATACGTTCTCTTGTGGACATTATTTGCTATGATACTGAAGGAAGTTCATATTTAATTTCTTGCTGCACTGAATGCATTAGTGATTATTGTTGTTACACATAGTCAACTGTTTAAAATTAATGAAATGGAATATGTTTCTTTATAATACATAATGTAGTTGTAGTTATTTATTTTTTTAATTTACATACTTTTTTAATTTTTCTTAAATTTAGTTTTATGTTCAGTTTGCTGCCTTTTAATCAGGTGTTCAATTACTAACAATACCGCTGTCAGCTTTTGATAAGTTATTTTCATCATACCATTGCGATAAACATTGTTTTCGGAACGGTCAGCTGTGATCGAAACTAGTTGATTCCCGGTGGGTTGGATAAACGTGTTGGTAAACAAAGTTTTAGGGACTAGACCGCGAGGCAGTGGTTTTCGGGACTATTATTTTTAATAACAGCTGTAAAAAGTTCAAATACAAGATAAACAAATAACAACGTAAGAGGGGGTATATAGGTTAAAATTTATCAATTTTTATCCAAACTGTAAGTTTATTAAAGGTGGTATGATGAAAAGTACTGTTCGTAACTCATCCAAAAGTGGTATATATCGAAATTTCCTGTTTTTGTTTCTATTCCTTTTAAATTGGTAGTACTGTCCGGATTAAAACCCTAGCACTTACCACCAACATGAAAAATTATATTGCATTTTAATTTATTATTACATCTATTACGTTTATTAAAGCACAATTGTTACATTTGTTTTGATTAACTCCGTTATTTCTCTGATAGTTTGTCCGCGTCTCTTTTTTTCTAAAATTAATAAAAGGCTAAAAGGTCCAACATTTTTAAACCTAGCTATTTATCATACTGATGACACTTTAAAATAATATACAAATACAAGTGGGAGATTAAACTACACACAACTTTGTATTTCAATTTTAATAACTAGCAACAAGTAACAATTATATTTTTTCATTACCCATGTAATAGAGAATCTAATTAACTTGAGCCCATAACAATGGTTATCTTATGGTTAAGCACCATCATTTCAGTAACGTATACATAATATTGTCGTATAATATATTCATCCTAGTATACATATATACTGGATTATCAATAAAACCATACCATATATGGATTATAAAACCATACTAAGCACCTTTGTACGCTGCACCTGAGGCGTTGTGATCAATTTTGCAATTCAGCTGGATTTACAGTGCTGCAAAAACATTTTATCATAACATAAACATATAAACCTTAGTTATAAAATGTATCACATTTTGTTTGAGAAGAGTGGTAGTAATGATTTACCTATCATATGTCACTTGTACTTTCATGTACGCCAAGGAATATCACAACCACAACCACCATAAATTGGCCTATACTTTGAGAAATCTACTCACGTTAGAATATATAGTTGATGTCACTACTAAACAATGGATTATATAGATGGAAGACATTAATTTCTCAAGTCCACATACAACATAATTCTTTATCAGAGAAATAAAGTACTGTTATATTACAGCTGAAAAAAAAACAAGAATGTGGTCTTAATAATCACATACAGTAGACTCCCTCTCAACCAGACACCTTTTAATCGGCCTCTGCTTTAACCGGCCTTTCTTATCACAAAACCAACTTCCTTTTAACAGGCCATTTTTAACATAACATCATTTTAACCGGTCTAGTTTCACCGGAAATGTTGTTTCTGTATCCATCTTTCAAATGATGTTCACTTCATATTGAAGTCAGTTCCAGAAAACAATCCAAGCAAAAGTCTTGTCAGCATATATTTCGATGTGATTTGTTTTTGTTACGGTGTACCGGAAAATATGTTAGGAACCTGAGTAGGTAGCTATAAACTCCATAGAGTATTTAGTATTATTTTTCATCTTATTCCGGCCATGGAGGAGAACTACAATTTAACGTTGTTAAATTTTCAACAGTTTAACCGGTCAATTAGTTATCCGGCCACTGTCTGTTCCCGAGGTGGCCGGTTAAGAGGGAGTCTACTGTACTGACGATTCCTATCCTGGCACTAGATTGAGGGTGAGTGGTTGTGTCGGTCACATGGTCACATCAGTGGGCAGGTCACCCAGTGGGTAGAACTGATGGTCCACCCGGTCCTGGTAAACCTTGACCACCCGCAGACCGTGGGTGTCCGCCCCGAGTTGGTATCCCGTGGCCGTGGTCACCACGCACTCTAGCTGTCCGTAGCGTCCGCCAGCGTTGCGGTGAAGGTGACCGCAGAACACATATTTCACACCTGGTGAAACAATCATCATGACAAACTCTGACCTGCAGTAATAATAATAATCTTTATTTTCACTTATTAATACTGGTATAGACAACATCTGAGTTTGTACTTATAGTACTTTACAACTGTACGAGTGAATGGCAAAAAAAATTTGGGATACCATGAGGATAAATTGCAAGCAATAAATGCACCTTAATGTTGCAGTTGATATTGGAGTTGTGATAAGTATGGTGTTTGTAGAAAGAACCGTGACCAAATTAAACACATTCAGCCATTAAACATATAGCCATAACTGCTCAGTCGTCGCAGCGATAGAAAAAATAACTCATATTCAACTTAGTCTTATCCAGATTTTCAGATATCCATCTTTGCCGCCCGCCACATTGTTATAGAAAAACAAGAGTGTACTTTGTTCCCATTACTTAATTCCAGTTTTATTTTATTTGATGAAGGGATGGGGTTGGGTAGAGGCAGGAAAATATCAGCGTTGGGTAGATCAATTCATGAGGAATCTATCTGACAGTCAAGATCTGAAGTGCTACTGGCTTTATAGTCGCTATTGGAGATAGCTGTCTGATCTCTATCCGACAAAAAGTTTGTTGGTTTCTACACACAGCTGGCGGATGGCAACATTTTCTTCACGTATACATTAATGAGTCATTTGTAAAACAAACTGTGCTAAAAATGACCGAGGTCAGCCTGACTTCTAATGGCCACGTTGGAGACGGCAGTAGTTGAACTTGTAACGATTTTAAAGATGTTTAACTAGGTGTACTTTTTGTTCAAAATCCAGCAATTTTATTTTGGACTATCACGTGTCACTGCTTAAGTCTGTTCAAAATTAATGTGATGTTGAAATGCGGATTTTAACAACATTTGATTTTGATAAAAGTAGAGTAATTCAGGGCAATAGGGAATTTTCTTTGTGGTGGGAAATGAAATTCTTTTTATGACAGCACATTAATTTTGAAATTGAATTGAATTTCTAACAGAAGTTGTAAAAATGTAATATTTGGTTCCATATCAATTAAACCTGAACAATCCATTATTATGATTATCAGTTATAGCCCACAACTACACTTAATTAAACAGATGTTAAAATGCTAAACCCAATAACAATGTTATTCTTATGAGAAAATTTAAAATTCCAACTATGGACAACGCCTTGGACAAGTCTGATCCTCATAAATTTTTTTGGAAACAACTACAGACCGAGGTCTATCCAACGACATCGAAATCTTGAAAGTCAATTAAAAATTGTAGGAGGAGTCCTAATTGCCAAAAAACAATGCATTAAATAAGTATAGATTATAGTGCACAGCGTAGCTCTACTGTCCTCCATGACTCACGGATAAGATTTCTAATGAGTTGGTCTACCAAACGCTCATCCTTGCCTGTACCTATTTACACCCATCCCTTAACCAGATGAAACGGAACTCGCTTCCTGAACAGCCCTAATGCTGTACGACTACAGTATCGATGAGCGTGTTCACAAGCATCCACCGCAAAGTGGTTTGTTTACGTTTTTGCCTATCACGAGACAAATCCCTCAAATAAATTGTCTGGAATTTGTAACGTAATAGGAAAAAATGAGGAAAAAATGTAAACAAAACGTTAACCAAGCGTTTCTCACCAGCCGCCACCAGTTTGTCCAGCATCTTTTTCCTGGTGGCGTGTTCAATCTCGAAGTAGTTGGTCTCCGTGCTCTCTGGATCGCTGATGAACCACGGCACGTGTTGGAACATGATGCTCGGAGTGGGCGAATGTCGAGCGATGTCAAGCTGCCAGTCGAGCCACTCGCCCTGCGGGCAGGAACCGTTACCGTTACACCAGCTGTCACAGTGACTGGTGATTATTGTATTAAAAGTGCTATTCCCTCCAAATTTGTTAAAAATCAAAGCCAAGGATTTACAGAAAAGGTATACAAAAATATTTGTGCTACTCAAGTAGCCTTCAATTCAATTCATTTATTTATTTCAATGTCACAAAACAGACATAATTACATTGTAGCATTATAAAAATCTCCTTATCAAATATGAGTGAAAAGCAGAAAAAGATTTGTAATGAACTTAAAGCTATTAAAAGAATCAATGCCAGTGATCCGGAAAAAAAATTGATATCGAATATGGAGTACGGACACTATAGGGATCTCCATTTCCTGCATTGCTTTCTATTACTTTAAGTTAATTGTTAAAAGGGCTGAAGTTTCAGTATCTTATTTTTAGAAAATCTAGTGTTATCTCACCAACAAAGGTGAATATAACCGTAATTAGTCACCGTAACGGCAAAAATGTTGACTTGCTACGGACCAGGACTGTGGAGAACATATAGGCTAAACAAAAGAAGGGCTGTTTCATTCCTTTGAGGTTGGAAAATGCCGCTTTTGAGTCAGGCCGGTGACGTAATCCATCTGATGTCCATAAGAATAACATGTACCAGCTGATCAGGCTAGTGACGTTTTGGGTACTAATTTTTACATCGTTTTTCCTGCTAATGAAACAGCCCTTGTCTATTACATTCCAGCAGTTTTCCCCAGTCCTGCTACGGACTACGCTTTATCGGAATTTTTCGAATCCGAATAGGCCGCACGTTACATTAGTTCCAATGAACAAGAATGCCTACCTCACACCTAGGTAGAATGATTAGAAATCGACTACAGCAGACGACGAAGTCATTTACCAATGCATGCTAGCCGGCTACCTGTTCAACCATAATCTCACTGAAGAGATAAAAACACAAAGTTCCAAGATTTTAAAACAATCACAACAATAAACAAATTAACTTTCAAGTGAAAGTAGGCAATAAATAGTTATCATAAACTGAATAACTTAAACAACTCTCACTATAGCTAGGTTTACACGTGAGAGTTTTTAACTCTCGGAGAGATCAGTACTCTCAGAAGTTTCTCACAGAAGTATTACACGAGGCGAATTTTCTGTTTACAAGACTAGCCTAAACTTGCAATGTGCGGCTCTCCGAGAGAATTATTTACCCTGATTGTTTCGGCGAGCCAACTCTCAGCACCGTTTACACGACGCGTATCACTCGCAAAAAACTCTCACGTGTAAACCTAGAACAAAATACTATTTACTGAGAACCAAAGCAATGTGCATTTAGTCCATTTGCATGCTAGATCTCCCTCAGGTTTCCGTCCGTCAAAAGTCCAATTGTCAGCGTAAAATTAATTTTGTTGCAAATGCTACATTTTCAGAGTTTGAAATTAGCCAAAGATTAAAAAAGTCAACACATAATACAACACAGCCACAAAGCATTAAAAAATGTATTGCACTATTGTTGCAAACGGAATGGCATCGGCAGCAGCTCTGTGGACTTCTATAGAGCAGATGTCGGGGCTGTTGGCAAAAACAGAGCTACAGTACACTTTTGTTCATCGGACTCGGCGACATCGGAACTGAAAATCTGGCTATCATTAATTTTTTTTGTTTCTTATGAAATGAATCATTTTTCCGTTTTAGCGCCTTCAATTTCTATTCGTTCTATCCGCACAACAGAGAAGTATCACATTTTGCATCTAACGTCATCAGGCGTTTTCCATAATCAGTACACATCGATGTGATTTACGAGGCCGTGGAGTATTCACACAAAAATTGAAAGAGGAAGGGGGCAGGAAGTGAACTTCCGTTTCGATTGCTTCCCAAACTGTCACTCAGTCTGTCTCGCGTCGCGACTGCACCTGTGTTACGTGGAAGTCAGTTGCCTGCTGGAATATGAGTAGAATATGAATGTGGAATATGAGAATAACGATTTTGGATCTTTATTCCCTGCATTGTTTTTATTCCTATAGGTTCATTGTTGCCATGTTCAAAGTTTGAGTGCCTTATTTTCATAAAATCTCTTGTGTTATCTTAAAAACAAGAGTGAATACAATCACAATAGGTCACTGTACGGGCGGAAATGATGACTCACGACGGACTCCGCTTCATCGGAATTTTTTGACATCCGAACCGGCCGTCCGCCACATTAGTTCCGATGAACGAGAGTGTACTGTATCAATGTTTTTTGGCCATGTCTGTATTAGTTTTTAATTTTTTAAAATTATATTTTACCAATAGCAGTGAAATATGTATGTTATGTTGAAGATTTGGATAAATGACGAAGCAAGATCACGACATTGAAGACAATCAAGTTTTTACTTTGGTTTTAATTTGTTCAACATGGACTGAACCAAATGCATTGTTATTTAGAAATGACTGTTCAAGAGATAAAAATAAAATAACAGGAGTCCTATCAAGGCAAAAGAGACATAATTAGGCTACCAAAACTAGCATAAAAAAATAGTACGCTTGAGCAAATTATTTTGGACTTTGAATGCCGTGAGTGACTTTAAACATCTCTTAAGATACTGAACTTAACCCATATTGAAATTCTACACAGGTAATTTAAATTTGATTGGATTTCTTTCACGTATTTCGGTTCTAACCGAAATATACAACAGCCACACGAATGCTACAATCATCGTACCTGAGCCTGTATAAGGTCGGGCGTGAGGGTCGCTCCGTGGTAGAACTGGGAGTTGATGCAGATGAAGAACACTCCGCCAGCATGGAATGAGAAATAGTCATCGCCGTAATTGGACGTGTAACTGCAGGCAGTGCAAGGGTAATGATAAATCGTGGATTTAACGAGGATAAGATATCAATATATTTTATTCTGCTATTTGACAAATTTTAACTTAACATTTTCACAGTTGAAACAATCAATTATGCTCCTGACTAAAGTATTACAGAAAAATATGCTCAACAGTTTTTATGTTTTATTTTAAGTTACAATGACAACAAAGTTTCTCCATAAAGGTGTCATACAAAATGATTATGAATAAATTTATAAACAAACATAGCAATCAACGTCCCATCATGGCAAAAATAAATTAAAATCTATAATAGGTTCGTTCAATGTCTTAAAATTCAAAGTAATTTTGTTAGGGTCATGGCCAAAACGATTTAATGGAAGATTAAAAATCTGGAGTGTTAAACTTAACATCCTAACATCTCCCCTAGGAGGTATCATATTTAGCTAAATTTTCATAAGTGAGATTTTTCTCCGATTACCTTAAATTAAATTGAAATAAAAAAAGTTATTGGAATAATTGTGGAGAACACAACTTTACTACTGGCGGACGAATTAATAAGAAATTAGAAATCAGAACTTTTTGCCGTTAAGCTAGTTAGACTAAGAATAACTGGCTTGAATGTTATTCACCTTGAGATGGAGTTGTAGGTGGGGTTGTCGCCCACATCGTGGTTGCCGCAGACACACACTAGGGGGATGTCTGGGTCCAACCTGCTGTATACTCGCTTGAAGTCTGCGTCCTGGGCGGCCCTCACCTCTGGTGTCTTGTCTGCAACACACAACACATAACCTGGAGATGGAGTTGTAGGTGGGGTTGTCGCCCACATCGTGGTTGCCGCAGACACACACTAGGGGGATGTCTGGGTCCAACCTGGTGTATACTCGCTTGAAGTCTGTGTCCTGGGCGGCCCTCACCTCTGGTGTCTTGTCTGCAACACACAAGACATCACCTGGAGATGGAGTTGTAGGTGGGGTTGTCGCCCACATCGTGGTTGCCGCAGACACACACTAGGGGGATGTCTGGGTCCAACCTGCTGTATACTCGCTTGAAGTCTGCGTCCTGGGCGGCCCTCACCTCTGGTGTCTTGTCTGCAACACACAACACATCACCTGGAGATGGAGTTGTAGGTGGGGTTGTCACCCACATCATCGTTGCCACAGACACACACTAGGGGGATGTCTGGGTCCAACCTGCTGTATACTCGCTTGAAGTCTGCGTCCTGGGCGGCCCTCACCTCTGGTGTCTTGTCTGCAACACACAACACATCACCTGGAGATGGAGTTGTAGGTGGGATTGTCGCCCACATCGTGGTTGCCGCAGACACACACTAGGGGGATGTCTGGGTCCAACCTGCTGTATACTCGCTTGAAGTCTGCGTCCTGGGCGGCCCTCACCTCTGGTGTCTTGTCTGCAACACACAACACATCACCTGGAGATGGAGTTGTAGGTGGGGTTGTCACCCACATTGTGGTTGCCACAGACACACACTAGGGGGATGTCTGGGTCCAACCTGCTGTATACTCGCTTGAAGTCTGCGTCCTGGGCGGCCCTCACCTCTGGTGTCTTGTCTGCAACACACAACACATTACCTGGAGATGGAGTTGTAGGTGGAGTTGTCGCCCACATCGTGGTTGCCACAGACACACACTAGGGGGATGTCTGGGTCCAACCTGCTGTATACTCGCTTGAAGTCTGTGTCCTGGGCGGCCCTCACCTCTGGTGTCTTGTCTGCAACACACAACACATCACCTGGAGATGGAGTTGTAGGTGGGGTTGTCGCCCACATCGTGGTTGCCGCAGACACACACTAGGGGGATGTCTGGGTCCAACCTGCTGTATACTCGCTTGAAGTCTGCGTACTGGGCGGCCCTCACCTCTAGTGTCTTGTCTGCAACACACAACACATCACCTGGAGATGGAGTTGTAGGTGGGATTGTCGCCCACATCGTGGTTGCCGCAGACACACACTAGGGGGATGTCTGGGTCCAACCTGCTGTATACTCGCTTGAAGTCTGCGTCCTGGGCGGCCCTCACCTCTGGTGTCTTGTCTGCAACACACAACACATCACCTGGAGATGGAGTTGTAGGTGGGGTTGTCACCCACATCATCGTTGCCACAGACACACACTAGGGGGATGTCTGGGTCCAACCTGCTGTATACTCGCTTGAAGTCTGCGTCCTGGGCGGCCCTCACCTCTGGTGTCTTGTCTGCATCACACAACACATCACCTGGAGATGGAGTTGTAGGTGGGGTTGTCGCCCACATCGTGGTTGCCGCAGACACACACTAGGGGGATGTCTGGGTCCAACCTCCTGTATACTCGCTTGAAGTCTGCGTCCTGGGCGGCCCTCACCTCTGGTGTCTTGTCTGCATCACACAACACATCACCTGGAGATGGAGTTGTAGGTGGAGTTGTCGCCCACATCGTGGTTGCCACAGACACACACTAGGGGGATGTCTGGGTCCAACCTGCTGTATACTCTCTTGAAGTCTGCGTCCTGGGCGGCCCTCACCTCTGGTGTCTTGTCTGCATCACACAACACATCAACTGGAGATGGAGTTGTAGGTGGGGTTGTCGCCCACATCGTGGTTGCAACAGACACACACTAGGGGGATGTCTGGGTCCAACCTGCTGTATACTCGCTGGAAGTCTGCGTCCTGGGCGGCCCTCACCTCTGGTGTCTTGTCTGCAACACACAACACATCACCTGGAGATGGAGTTGTAGGTGGGGTTGTCGCCCACATTGTGGTTGCCACAGACACACACTAGGGGGATGTCTGGGTCCAACCTGCTGTATACTCGCTTGAAGTCTGCGTCCTGGGCGGCCCTTACCTCTGGTGTCTTGTCTGCAACACACAACACATCACCTGGAGATGGAGTTGTAGGTGGGATTGTCGCCCACATCGTGGTTGCCGCAGACACACACTAGGGGGATGTCTGGGTCCAACCTGCTGTATACTCGCTTGAAGTCTGCGTCCTGGGCGGCCCTCACCTCTGGTGTCTTGTCTGCAACACACAACACATCACCTGGAGATGGAGTTGTAGGTGGGGTTGTCACCCACATCATCGTTGCCACAGACACACACTAGGGGGATGTCTGGGTCCAACCTGCTGTATACTCGCTTGAAGTCTGCGTCCTGGGCGGCCCTCACCTCTGGTGTCTTGTCTGCATCACACAACACATCACCTGGAGATGGAGTTGTAGGTGGGGTTGTCGCCCACATCGTGGTTGCCGCAGACACACACTAGGGGGATGTCTGGGTCCAACCTCCTGTATACTCGCTTGAAGTCTGCGTCCTGGGCGGCCCTCACCTCTGGTGTCTTGTCTGCATCACACAACACATCACCTGGAGATGGAGTTGTAGGTGGAGTTGTCGCCCACATCGTGGTTGCCACAGACACACACTAGGGGGATGTCTGGGTCCAACCTGCTGTATACTCTCTTGAAGTCTGCGTCCTGGGCGGCCCTCACCTCTGGTGTCTTGTCTGCATCACACAACACATCACCTGGAGATGGAGTTGTAGGTGGGGTTGTCGCCCACATCGTGGTTGCCACAGACACACACTAGGGGGATGTCTGGGTCCAACCTGCTGTATACTCGCTGGAAGTCTGCGTCCTGGGCGGCCCTCACCTCTGGTGTCTTGTCTGCAACACACAACACATCACCTGGAGATGGAGTTGTAGGTGGGGTTGTCGCCCACATTGTGGTTGCCACAGACACACACTAGGGGGATGTCTGGGTCCAACCTGCTGTATACTCGCTTGAAGTCTGCGTCCTGGGCGGCCCTTACCTCTGGTGTCTTGTCTGCAACACACAACACATCACCTGGAGATGGAGTTGTAGGTGGGGTTGTCGCCCACATTGTGGTTGCCACAGACACACACTAGGGGGATGTCTGGGTCCAACCTGCTGTATACTCGCTTGAAGTCTGCGTCCTGGGCGGCCCTCACCTCTGGTGTCTTGTCTGCATCACACAACACATCACCTGGAGATGGAGTTGTAGGTGGGGTTGTCGCCCACATCGTGGTTGCCGCAGACACACACTAGGGGGATGTCTGGGTCCAACCTGCCGTATACTCGCTTGAAGTCTGCGTCCTGGGCGGCCCTCACCTCTGGTGTCTTGTCTGCATCACACAACACATTACACCTACCTACTGTACCTGCCCTGCATTTCACCACAGACTGCTAAAGAACAATACAGGGTTCTTACAGCCATATTTCGACAAAATTCAAGGACTTCTCAAGGACTTTTTAAGGACCTTCCATGGTTTTTAAGGACCACGAGTAGTAACTATACTTACATCAATTGGTAGGATTGGTACAATTTTTTTGTTAAAAAAAATAGTAGGTTTATCCAGAATTGGATAACACTGGGCATTGGGACTTACACAAGTTTAAAATTTGAAAATTCGACAATTTAAATAATTAAATTTAGGGTAAAGAATGTATAAGTGATTAATAACATTGTCAATGTTATGGCTCACAGTTCGTAACGAGGTGATAAATTAATGATCGTCATTGCTTTTTCCTACGTATGAACTAGATTTTTGATCCACAAACTAATGAGTTATTTAACTGTAAAACTTAGAAATGTGTAATTTTTACACAATGGTAAGTAAATAGTCTCCTTTCAAGTGATGTGTTTCTTAACCTAAAAAAAGTTTTGGCTTAACTTATATATAACAAATAAGCACCAAATATACACAATAACAAAAGAAAGTAATACAAATTTGATTCTAAATCGTTAATTTCACAATGTCCATTAAGCTGTCTAGTATGCAGCTGCAGTACCTAAATATTATATGCATCAGTTAGCTTTAAAATAGGTGAACAAGAATCTTTAAAATATAAGGCAATAAAAAATTCCCACAAAATTCAAGGACTTTTCAAGGACCATACAAAAAATTATAAAATTTCAGTATTTTTCAAGGCCTTCAAGACCAGGGGTTAAATTTAAAGGACCGTAAGAACCCTGACCATATATTTTTCCTACCACTGCATGGAAATAATTTCTTCGCCACACCTGTAAAACCTACGCAAAACAGTTCATTTCTGGTTTCCGTTTCTTTTCTGCACTAGAGTGGCAATCAGCTTTACCGCACGCTAAATCGAACAGCGCAATTTAAAGTCAGCTATGCCACAAATTTAAGTATAAACTATGCCACAGCTGTTGGTCATCGTTCTCGTTTAGTAATTGCTTCTATTTTAGTTTGAGGTAATTTTTAATAGTTAACAGTGTGTTCCAACAGAAACAAATAAAAAATAATCTAAATGACATTTTGTATACAATAAAACATTTTTAATCTGTTGCAATTAATCCAGATTTCCAATATATTGGTAGGAAAAATCTTGTGTGTATTACGAGCGCAAATAGTCATGGCCGCTCTTGAAATGTTTGGCCACACCAAGCTTTCGAGTGGCAATGACGTACTTTATGCTCTTAATACATAAATAGCTAGTTCCACAACTTTGTCTGCATACTGCTAAGGAATGACGTATCAACGGACATAAATGGCAATATCGATTGGCTCAATTGTGAGATGTGAATTATTGTCGTCCAGCAGTAAATAATGAAATACAGCATTTATATTTTTTATAGGTGTTTTCTTGTGCCCTCGTCTACGCCCCTTGGATACCTAGCAGTTTCTTAAAGTTTTACAAGTATATTTACATGGCAGTTCTAGCACTTTTTTTAGAACCGGAAAGATTAAACAGCTGGATTGTAATTGGTTTATAATATTCTCTTTATGATCTCAATATTCTCTTCATTATCATTATGAGTGCTTATACCAAAGGCCATGGATTTGAAAAATTTGACATTGGAAGATTTTATGAGTGTACCCAAACATCTATACATTTACTTATATCGTGGTAAGAGGGAATACAATAGAGGCCTGTTTCAATAAAATATTACTACAGTCCCTCATGTTAATAGGATCTATATATTAATAGGCAAGCATGTTTCGTTTCCTCCTTTTTTCTCAGCTTGTGTGCATCGTAGGCGAAATCCACGCATATCGTTAGAAAGGTATAGTCCTGTAGATAAGCAGAATCCCATTCTAATTCACATTGGGATCCAGGGCTACGCCCCTCAGGCTTTCAAAGTTCCAATGTTAATCTTATGGAGGGAGGAAGGATAATTGATTGAATCAATAGACAGCTGTTCTAAAAACAACTGCTAGGAAAAAAAACAGAAAGAACACATGTTTCAGTTAATGTTTTTAAACTTCTTGGGTCCAGATCAACTGAAATTCTGGTCGAATTTCGATCAGGAGGCGATCTCTAGTATATATAAATATTTATAGTAGGCCTACACGTAGACCTACCTTTAGCTGTTAAGAAAAAACTTTAAATACTGTTTGCTTTTCTTATTTAAAAAAATTTTATTCCTCTTCGAACTTGCTGCTTTCACTAAAAAGTTAAAACACTTTTACATACAAAAAGTCATTCTTTTCATCTAAACTGAATTTTTATGTGAATGTTTTTGTTAGTTACGGTACTCAAACTAAGTATAATAGGCTACGTACCATAAAAGTCATGGCAAAGATCTCCACATATTACATAAAATTTTGGTTTAGGTCTCATTTTGTTTACTTTTTCCACGGCAAGTTCCGCAAGTTCTATCTCTTTGGCCCATTTTGGCTCCGTTGTTACAACAGTGAAATCGGCATACATCCCAAACTGGGTGTTCGCTCCCTGTATGAAAAAGAACGGCTCTTTCCATTCTTTGTTGATTTCTGCAACAAAATTGGTAAACCACAATATTTGTTTCAATCTCCCGAGGTTTATTTTTCTTGCTAACATGGTATTATATTAAAAATCAATCATTCTAACATTGTTATCACATAATTTTTAGGAATTCACTTACACCCATATAACTTCAACGCATATTTTGGACACTCTCAGCTCTTAACGCATTAGGTAATACAAAAATTTAGGTACACATTAGGTAATACGTATGATACAAAATTTGAATGATGTCACAGACAGTTTGTTGTACACACGGTTTCAAGACACTTAACGCTGGCAGCTCTAACTTTTTCTTCAGTAACATAATGAAAATTTTACTATTCTTCTTAACTAACTGTATAGCCTTAATAAAACTTTTGACTGCCTTTAGGCTATATTTGTGAGGTGGAAAGCGAAAAGGGACCTCTTGTAGGCAAAGTAAAATTTTCAGTACAGTTAAATACAGCAATTTTTGGTCCAAATCATCGATTTTCGGTTTTTTATCGATTATTAATCTATATTTTGTGTAGAAAAGGCGTATATCGGTTAAAAAGTCTAATCAAAGCTTAAACAAGTCGATATAAATAATTTTGTTAGTCACTGCATGCCCTGAGAAAAGGTACCTCTTGTCGCTTATGGGAAAATAACATGGCCGACAAGAGGGCCCTTTTCAACAACACACTTTGTAAAGTAACATTGGTTCAAAATTGAGTCTCTCCTGAATTCTAGCGGACACTTAGAGAACTAGGACGAAGTTCTAGTGAAAGCAGAACATCGTTTGATTATTTTAATACGGACCCGACAAGAGGTACCTTTTCTATAACCGAGGTTTTGGTTACAAAACTTTGACTTTCCTATACAGTCCTTTAAACAGTGGACAGTTATTACGTTATTGTAATTAATTAATCAGTAATTATCAACTAACAATATTCTATCAATGATAAGCGGGATAGTTCAATAATGAACAGGGCATTTTTATTGTAAAGTACAAGGTTGGTAGCAATGGGTATCGTGGTTGCAACCATCAGCTGTTGCCCCAGCTACTGCCTCTGATTGGAGTATTGTGACACTGTCTTTGTTGTTTATCAGTTGTTTATCAGTTCGGCTTATAGTTGACGAGTATTCAATTTAATAGCAGATCAAAAGCAAAATCTTTCAGCAATAGGTCCCACTTCGCTTTTCAATGGTTTACGTTCAAACTATCGATATTATTTTCTAGTTAGGATGTTTATTTTGACTATATTAAACTAATTATTGGATAAAACATTTAAACAACAATGTGGCAGCAGTAAATGATCAGCCTTGAAAAGGTATCTCTTGTCGTTATGGAGATATAACACTGGGCCGACAAGAGGTCCCTTTTCAGAAAATACCCTTGTGTACTACATGTTGCAATAAACACAGTATTAGTCTAAATTCTAGCGTTAGTTAAGGAAACTACTAGTGTTCTTCCTAAAGAGGACATTATAAGCTTTGCTTTGATACCAACATCATCGCTTAAATACAAAAAATATAGATTCTGAGTTAATTTAAACTTTTTAAGGGCGTTTTTCCTGAAAATGCCCTTCACGCTTCGAGAAAGTTCAAACGTCCATAACTCAAACAAAAAAAAAAAAAATCGTAGGGACATGAACTTTGCACCAAACTGTTAGGAATTTTAAGGTGATAATAAAAATATTAATAACTCAAAATCGGAAATTGCCGACAAGAGGTCCCTTTTCGCTTTCCATCTCACATTTGTCTATTTAGTTGTTTAGGCTCACATTTTTTACTACGGTACCAAGTTCTCTTATTCTCTTAGCTTGTTGCCTGAAAACTAATAAAATATATATAGTTTAGGCCTTCTGTTGCCTATTCTGTTAACTTGTTTCATATCATGGTTTTAAAATTAAGTTAATGTGTTGCTCTTCACATTTATTTTTTTCAAACAAAAGGATATTTTGGTTTATTATCATAAACCATCTTCAGCTTATCAACAAAACTAAGTAATCTGTTTTTGTAGATAAAACTAGATTATCTAGTTTTGTTGATAAGCTGAAGATGGGTTATGATAATAAACCGAAATATACTTTTGTTTGAAAAAATAAATGTGATGAGTAACTCATTAACTTAATTTTAAAACAATGATAGAAACCATCCCAAAAACACATACCGGAGATAATTGTTTCATATGATTTAAGACTAATAACCTCTTACAAAACAAACATCCTAGACACCTTAAGTAAGCGTCTTCTTCGTTCTTCACCTTAAGGCTAGTTAGCACAGTCAGATATGTTAATCATAAGCCTTTTGGGCAAAACATGGTAAGATATTTTATTCCCCTGTTTCGGACACCATTTTCAACCAAATTTAGAAACTTGATAATCTTTTAGTTGAATAGTTGCAGAATCAGAATCAGATTCTTTATTGGTCTAAGGACACGTTACAAAATTTGTGTATGAGGCCTTGTCATTGGTTTGCAAAACAAAATTATGTCAAAAAAGCATAAACTAAGTCACTTAAAAAGAAATCACTAATAAATAAAAGTGAGATTTAAGTTTATTGAACATTTATGTCAATACCTACTAAATCCAACAACTAGACTAAATAATGAATACGGTATTTATATTTTTGTTTAAACAAAAATTAAAAGTATTAACAATTAACTAATTTTAATTTTAAATTATACATTATACCTATCATAACACTTTTAAAATGTGGAAACATAACTCTCTTAATCAAAAATACCTCAATTTTACTTGTTTTAAGATTTTTTGTACTAACAATATATTTTCAATTATATTTCAGGTATGAGGGTCTTAAATCCAATATTAAGTTAATTTATATTAAAACATGTTTTTGATAAATATTCAAAACAGTATCCAATACAGAGGAATTCAGAGGCATATTTTCAGTGTTTTTACAGGGTTAAGACTATAGGGTTTAGAATTTATCTTAAGAACAAAGTAAACTAACCTAATAAACTAACCTGACGAAAAATCAGAGTGAGTTCTGTTTACAGCTTTTATAATCCAAGACATGATGGACAACAGGTTTTGTTATAACTTGAATTAAGTTATTCTGAACAACAACTAGGCTTGAAAGCTTATTAGTGGACTACGGTACGTTACTGGAAACAAACTGAGCTTATTCACCTGAAAGTGAAAAATAGTTTAAAACTATTTAGGAGTAAGTGGAAAAGAGGCTACTGTACTACTTAAGTTATCATTACTTAATCTCAGGCAACAATATGTAATCAAAAGCTCAAGATTTTTCTATTAACATATCAAATTCACACGATGTAAGAGCTATGCTTTATTGGATTAACTTAAGTTAAGTACAGTAACTTAATATGTAAAAATTCCTGTCGTTAAAAGACAGTGCATTTAACAAATTAAACAAAATTAAAGACAGGTTTAATGTTATAACATAAGATAAATTGTTTTCCAAGGATAAACTTAGGTAGTTGATTTTATAACTACAAGCATCTGTTAATTGTATAGAATTTAAGCTAGCTGGTAGACAGTAAATTTTTATTTTGTTAGAAGGCTCAAGGTGGTTTAACTGAAGAAACCCTGCTTAAACAATTTTATCCTATTTATTCATTTTTGCCTCCAGGATTGATCAATGACTGATGATTAGGTTACGTACCTTGGGCCGTCGTCAATCCATATAGTTTTTCTGATAACTAGTTTCGGGACTGTCGTCCCATTTTCAAATCAGTAGAACGTCGTCAAAACTTTAAAACACAGTCATATACTTTACATTTAAAAAACAACACATAACACAACACACGCGCGAACATTTAACAGTTAATTTGAGGTTGGCCGGCCAAGACATTGAAGGTTACCGAACACGCGGCGGACAGGATGACGGATGCAACACGACGAGTCATCCCGTCCGCCGGGTGTTCGGTAACCTTCAATGTCTTGGCCGGCCAACCTCAAATTAACTGTTAAATGTTCGCCCGTGTGTTGTGTTATGTGTTGTTTTTTTTAATGTAAAGTATATGACTGTGTTTTAAAGTTTTGACGACGTTCTACTGATTTGAAAATGGGACAACAGTCCCGAAACTAGTTATCAGAAAAACTATATGGATTGACGACGGCACAAGGTACGTAACCTAATCATCAGTTTATCCTATATTTTTATTCTTTTTTTATTTAATTGGAAGCTAATGAGTTTCTACAAGTTTAAAACTTATAGCACACTATATTGAGTCATTTTTTGTCTTTCTACGACACTTTATAATGAAGCAAAAGTTTGATATAAATTAGAATTTATAATTTTTACACCAATTAAGTTACACCCAATTAAGGTAGGCTCACTGACACTGGTTAATGACACCAGACCTTAACCGAGTGGAGGTCGAGTGTGAGCACCACCAAATGACTCCTATGAATAACTTTTTTAATAAGCAAACTTTATATAATTCACGAAGAACAAATCATTTAGCCTAAAATAAACTTTATAAGACTTAATAAGATAGGCTTTCTGTTGAGGCTCATAGTAAAAACTCCTTAAAATAAATGCATTACTAATAGGCTAATCCTTGGATGTTGCCCACTCCAAAATGGAAAAGAGAATTAGGTTAGGTCCATTTCACTATATATTGCAGAATAAACTTAAGTTGCCTTTACACCGGAGTTGGCAACCAGTGGCTGCAGGCTTTTATCGGCTATTTTGAGTCAAACACATTAAAATTTGGTTTTCCGACCAGAGTCAGTAAGTATAAAGATCAAAGGCGGATGGCTTCACGACCGTCAAAGGCGGTGGGTTTTGCCAACCTCGGTTGGGAAATTGCAGGGCCGACAGGACTTGCGACTTGAGTTTGAGAGTAACTCCACCTATTTCCCTAGTAGAGCAATTTCCCCTAACAAAAAGGTGGGCCTACTGGAGATATAAACATGGAAATAACGATAATACTGCAAAAGATAATCTCACCTGAAAACAGAGAAGATTATAAGGATGAATGCTTGTAATTGATATCAGGTAATTTGAATTCAGATCAAGTGTTAATAATATAGGCCTTGTAATACTGTGCGTTGTATCGATATTTTAGCACTAAGCCATTAGAAATTATGATTGTATCAAATGTAAAATGGTGTATTGCCGTCAATAAATGAAATGAAATGAAATTAAATAAAAGTAATTTGAGGAATAGCATTGAGTGCCAGTCGCTGATTGCGAATATAACTTGACTCATCAGAAAAATTAATTGTTTCTAGTTTGGTTTCTACCTCTAAACTTACCTAGACCTATTCAACCTCATCCACTCTGTTTGTTTACAAATTACATGACATGTCAACATTCAATTAATTCCAACGACAACACGTGACATTTATTTATTTGGAATTTGAACAGCCAACATCAACAACATCCAATGATCAGCTGACTTAGGATCAGATTCTTTCCTTTCCAGCTGTTAGCATTAGACTGTGCACTAATAAGACAGTATGTAAGAGAATCCATAGTCAACGCTTTTGAGAGTTATGCCATTGACTATGGATTGCCATTGATTTGTTTATGTACATAATATATTATTTTATTCTTACTCCATAGTTATATTGTTCCCAAGAAGATGCATGTTTACTGGTCACACACATTTGTTGTTGCTGTTAAGGTGTCTGCGACTACTATTGTAAATGTATACAAACCACCAAACACCCAGTGGTCAGACACAGTTCTCCCAACTTTTGAACATCCTGTGGTATATGTAGGTGACTTCAACAGTCATCATACCCAGTGGGGATACTCGTCCGATGATGACAACGGCACTCGTCTTTCAAGCTGGGCTGAAAATAACAACCTTTTCCTGGTATATAATGCCAAGGACCCACATACCTTCCATTCAGCCCGATGGCGTCGTGGGTACTCTCCAGACTTGTGCTTTTGCTCCCGTGAACCATCAGCAACACCCGTGCCTACTTCCAGGATGGTCCTTGGTGCATTCCCCCACTCTCAGCACAGGCCTGTAATAATATCAGTAGGAATGCAAATTCCTCTCGTAAGATCTTTTCCTCGGCCTAGGTGGAACTTTAATAAAGCTGAGTGGGAGGCCTTCTCATCAAGGCTTGATAGCGCCATTAGGTTCATCCCCTCTAAAATAAAAAAAAAACTATGATCGGTTCACTCGCCTTGTCCTGTCTTCAGCTAAGGCGACAATCCCAAGAGGTTTTAGAAAAGAATACATACCAGGATGGAGCAGAGAGTGTGAAGATCTTTACAGTGAGTTTACAGACACTGCTGACAGAGATGTAGCTGACCAACTCCTTAACTCTCTCGACAACTCCAGGAGAGATAAGTGGGTGAAAACTGTTGAGAACCTGAACTTCACCAAAAGTAGTCGGAAAGCTTGGTCTCTGCTCAGGAAACTCTCCACTGGTAAATCAAGTGAAAAACACGATGCCTCACAGCCTAGCCCTCGTGAAATTGCAAAATGCATCTCCGTACTTTCAAAACCTGTGCGTACGTCTGCAGACAGAAAAATTAATTTCAAGCTTAATGAGATAAAGGAGAGTCGGCAAGCACCCTTGGAAGTCTCTAGACCCTTCACTTACGACGAGCTGGAAGTGGCGATTGATGCGATGCCAATTGGCAAGGCAGCAGGTTTGGATGACATTTTCCCGGAGTTTATAAAACACTCGGGCAACAAGGTTAGACAGTGGCTTCTGGAAGTTTTTAACACCACTCTGAAAACCGGTGACATGCCTGGGATATTTATAAAATCCAAGATCATAGCTATCCTGAAGCCCGGAAAGGATCCAAAACTGCCTGAAAGTTATCGGCCTATAGTTCTTTTAAGTGTTTGTTATAAGCTGCTAGAGAGGTTGATTTATAACAGAATCCTCCCTATTCTCAATGCCATTATCCTTGTCGAACAAGCTGGATTTAGGCCTGGTCGCAACTGTTGAGACCAGGTTTTAGCTCTGACTCTTTCATTGAGGATGGGTTTGAGCGAAGACTGAAAACCTCTGTGGCTTTTTTAGATCTGACTGCAGCATATATGACACTGTCTGGAGAAAAGGCCTCCTAGTTAACTTTTACGACCTTATTCCTTGCCCTTTCTTGTTGCGTCTCCTCAACTCAATGCTCTCCAATAGGATGATAAAAGTATATCTGGGACGCAGAGAAAGTACGTTTAGGCAACTAAAGGATGGCCTGCCACAAGGGTCAGTGCTCGCCCCACTGCTCTTTAATGTGTATACTGCCGACATTCCTGTAACTCGGTCCTTAAAGTTTATATATGCAGATGATATTGCATTGGCATATCAACACCAGCATTTTCGACAAGCTGAGGAAACACCAACAAATGACGGGACGACCCTCGGTGAATATTTTGAAGCCTGGAAGCTAAATCCAAACCAACAAAAACTGAGGTTGATTGCTTCCACTTGAATAATAGACTGGCCAACCAAAAGCTTAAAATCGTATTCAACGTGTTGAGTTGAAACATAATGACCAACCACAGTATCTGGGAGTCACTTTAGATCGGTCTCTCACGTTTAAAAGCCACTTACAAAAAACGGCAGCTAAGGTGAGAACCAGGACTACATTGTCCATCACCTTGCTGGCTCCACATGGGGAGCTAACGCACAAGTTCTGCGAACAACTGCTCTATCATTGGTATATTCAACTGCTGAGTACTGTGCTCCCGTGTGGTTAAATAGTGTGCACGTTAGAGAGATCGACCAGCTAAACAGGACCATGAGAGCCATTAGTGGTACGAGCTCATGGCAACTCCTGTACCCTGGCTCCCGGTGCTGTGTAATATCGCTCCTCCTGAAATAAGACGAAGGGATGCACTCATTAGGAATACACAAAGATCTTATCTGCTCCACAGCTGCCCATCCATGATTAACCTACCCCAGAATGCGGGCCGATTGAGGTCCCGAAAACCACCTCTACGAACAGCCTCCCAGTTGATGGACTCGAACTTCACCATCCATACAAACTGGACTTTCTCCTGGGACGCTTTTCAAGGTCGGAACCACTTCTTGATAGATGACCCGATCGTAGCGGTAGGTGGTATGAATCTTCCTCGGAAGCAGTGGACTATATTCAATCGTTTCCGCACTGGAGTGGGAAGATGTAATTATTGGAAGCACAAATGGGGAATGACACAAGACCAGTCATGCGACTGCGGAGCAGAGTATCAAACTATGGAACACATAGTCGAAGAGTGCCCACTGAGTGCCTTCCCCGAATGATTGGCCTGGTCTGCATAGCTCAAGTGAAGCTGGGCTGCAATGGCTTAGCGCCCTGGATTTAGCTCTATAAAGAGAGATCTAATTTTTTTTTATTTGAGTGTTTAGATTTTTACTTATATTGACTCAGGTGCTCTGCACCGCAGAATTTATTTTATTATTCTTACACCATGGTGGCTGGCTGAATGAGCCATGCGATATATATATATATATATATATATATATATATATATATATATATATATTATATATATATATATACTCCTTTTGGTGTTGGATTGGCCAAATTAACATTCCTATTGTGTTATCGAATTTAAGCACGTCTCACGTTTCTGGGGTGGCCTCAGAAATCTGTCTTTGCTACTTATTTTTGTTTTAACTATGTTATAAATTCCTTTTGTTAATTTGCATCGCGTTTAACTATTTTAAAGCAAACTGTTTTCAGAATAGTAAAATTATGTTTGTGATTTTAAACTACAATGAGCGGCTGAGACATGCCTATATAGGCAGTTTTGGGCACTGTAGCTCATTTAGATGTCACGGTAAATTTCATATTTCGATTTATTATAATCTTCAAAATGTACTTTGTTTTATAGTCCGTCCACCCAGCCATGGCACCTGACCGATTAGAAGAAGGGTGACTCTCGGACGCGCACTCACAAGCGCCCGGGTTCGACACCCCAATGCCCACGCGCAGGTATGGCAGTACTGCAGCCAATACATACAGGGCCGGCGACAAGGGGGGGCAGAGGGGGCAAATGCATAGGGGCCCGGGCTCACAGGGGGCCCGGGCCGACGAAAAACATATGTTTAGATTTAAAACATCTGAAAGTGTACAATGAACATTCATTGTTAAAATAAAAAATGACAGATTAAGTTCGAATGTTTTACGGCTGCTTTTTTATTTACAAGCTTAATGTAAATGAGCAGACAATGATTAGTTACATTCATTCTAAACAAACCAATAATTGTTAACATTGAGGGTGGTGGCTCTACTGTGAGAAATTCCCTGGAACAAGAACCGTTGTTTCTGCCTTGCGCTCGTCGCACACGCACTCACGGGCCCGTCGCAGGCACGGCATGACTCGGGGCCTACGAAAACTAACGTAGTTTTCGTAGGCCCCGTTCCCACAGAGCCTTTAAATAGGGCCTACATCAGATCGGGTTGCGACCTGAGCGCCAAACAACACCAACACGATACTAAGCGTATGTTTCTTTCAAGCTCGCATTTCGGCGCTGTAGATGTTTTTATGTTCTCATTGGATTGTTTTTGTACAATTCTGTTTTGTTGTAAGAAAAGATTAATAAAGACCTATGATTAAGACTCTAAATTTATAAAACTTAAAGGTAGGCCTAAGTGAGCAAATATTTTTAGTTTTTTCTTCTTCACAAAACGGTAAAAAAAACATTTCTGCCGACTTTTGATGTGTTGATGGGAAGTGAATTTTCAAGGTAAGTAGGTTGGTTGCCTGAATCTAGGGGCCCGGACTTCATAATTGCACAGGGGCCCGAGAATCCTGTCGCCGGGCCTGAATACATAACTGCTAACTTTTTTATGTATGACTTCCAAACAAACAAATTTTCATTTTTTTTTCTTTAGCAGAAAATTCTGAGAAAAATGAGTATAAACACTACATTGTTTTTGTAACTGAAAGGATATGTTTTAAGGCTCCGGTCTACCCGAGCCCGAATGCCGCCTCGCGTCCGCGGCCGTAGCGCTACGTGAGTTTTATGGATGCAGAGGTTTACGGGAGTCGTGTTTTAAAAATAACTAATTAAGATAGAGATTGGCTCTTAATTTTTTTTTTTAAGCACAAAGACGGATCTTGTCTTTTGTGTTTTTAGAATTTCTAAATAAAATTTCTAAATTCAGTTATAACTGTCTAAAATCATCTGTTTTTCTCTAGTGGCAAGTTTTATAGATGCAGAGGTTTACGGGGATCGTGTTTTAAAACTGACCAATTAAGATAGAGATTGGCAGTAGTGTCAAATTGTTGGTGCTGGCTCAGTTCAAGGTCACCTGAGGGATGACGTCATCGAGGTCAATGACCTCACCGATGACGTCATCGATGACGTCATCGATTGCGTCATCGATGACGTCATCACTAATGACGTCATTTCTATGACGTCACACCCATGACGTCACAGAAATGACGTGCTGATGACGTCATCACCCCTTACGTCATCAAAATGACGTCACCGACGCCACTGAGGTCAAGGTCACGCCGAAACTTAAAATTTTTTGGCACTTTTGCCGTTTCTCGCACTACGCTCCGAGTTTCAGTCAGAGTCCCCGTGACCTTGACCACTTGGAGCGAATTTTCGACGAGAAACGGCAAAAGTGCCAAGTTAAACTCGAGTTTCTGACATGACCCCTGCCTAAATGGCAATTGTTATCCCTCAGGTGACCTTGAACCAGCACAACACCAACAATTTGATATTACCGTGACCTTGAAAACCTAACAACGGAGCGCCGACACCGATGCGCACCCCACGACAGCCACCGAGTGACTGACTGTCAGGCTCCGTGTACTCTAGGTATATGGGGAATTGGAGGGGGAAATCTCAAGGTCATCCAAATGGAGTTTTAAAAAAGTTGAAGAGTAGAAAGACTACTCTTGTGCTTCCTGGGCAACTTCATCAATTTCCAACGGATCTGTAAGCCAATTTGATCTGTAGCGGCAGGAGTCCAGAAAACAGGTGCACCACCCATCAGGTTGTCCGTAGCACTTCCGACAATTGGTAAGGTTGGAGAAGTGAAATTTAATACACCGCTGCGGACAACAAGTATAAAAGTATTTGGATTTGTAGATTTTGAAAGTTTGTAGTACCGGTGGTGGCAGCTGTTGGTTCTTGCATCTACACCTGCAACATCCGAAGCATTCACATTGCCGACAGGCCAGCCCATCCACTTGCCACTTTGGTAAGAGGAAACACTTATTCTCACAGCAATAGGTTGTCCCCGTCTCTTCCTCCCAACGCTGGAACAAAACCCGGAATGGAACAAAACCGGTTTTTTACAATACATTTTTAACAATTCCAGTTAAAGGTGTGTATGTTACAATTTTATCATGTAGAATTAAACAGTATGTAGTTGTATTTGCAGGTATAGTTGCAGTAAACTCCATTTCAATCTTTATGTCAACACTTGATGATTTTACTGATTCATTTTGTTTAGAACAATCAATTACAACTATTGTGTAACCATCTAAGTATTCTTCTGGTGATAGTAAAGGTGTATTTGTTTTACCGTAATATGAATTTTGAAATCTCGCATACATATCGTATAATATACTGTACTTTTTATTAGCGAATGACACATTCAAATTGTCATAGGGGAAAAATTGTGAATTTAAATAAACTTTAATATTTTTTAAGTTGCAATGATCAAACTTGCCTGCATGTTTTGTGATGCTGTCCCTCCTACCTGTTTGTAAACCAAATATAATATACCTGGCTCGTTCTACGTAATTAGATGTTTTAACAGTCCAAGTGTGACGATCCGTAGCTGGCAAGCTTGGATGTTCATGGAATTCCCAACTTCTAAAAGGAATTACAATATCACGATCAGCCTTTAACTTCCTTAATAGTAGCATTCTATGCTCGTCAGCTAATTTAACATGTGGAACTCTCCATACAATTTTGTCTAATGTTAATTTCCATTCTAAGTTTGCATCTGTTGTACCATCTGGAGCTTTAATAATGTCTTTATCGTTAGAAGATCTCAATAAAACTAATTCTTGTTTAACATTTAATATTATTTTTCTATAGTCTTCAGCAAATCCAAGCAACAAACGTAATGGGATATGAAAATCAAAATATCCATTTGTATTTGGAGTGATTGTATCATGTTCAGGTAAAACCCATCCGGCAGGTTGAAGTAAATTGGTTTCATTAGGTGATATAGATGTTATCCCTTTTAAAGTTGTTGTAATACCTACTTTTTTAGTAGAATCAACTGTTACACCTGATATTTCATATCTAATTTCATCAAAAAGGAAAGCCATAGGATTATTTATAAATGGAACTGTTGTACCAGTAGTAGTACCGTCCTTTTTAGTAACTTTTCCTTCAATATACAAGTAACTTTCACATGGTAGTGTGTAAATGTCTTGATGTTGTATGGGAATACGAATTTCATCGTTATTGTTTAATTTCGATGAAGTGTAAGGGTTGTGGGTGTGATATTCTTTTTCCCATAGGGTTTCGTCGAATGTTGGACCCTGCGCTATATCCAGTATATCCATAATCGGTTAATTTTAATCCAACCCTCTCTAAGAAACGAATGTTCTCGCGTGTTAACTCCTCCACAGCTGAAGAGCTACTAATGCGGTTTCCCGTAGGTTGTTCGCTTTTAAATGTTAAACCCATGGTTTTGTTTTAAAGTGTCGATTTTAAATGTAATCTAATCGTAATAGGCTCTTTTCTGAAGTCTACCAAGTTACCGTCTTGATCCAATACGCTCAACACGATGTCTGAAATGAAAGTGGTGTTCAACGGTAGATATACCAGGTTTTGTGGCTTTTCAACAATTTTAAATCCAGGTGGTACACTTGGGTAAAATGTATGTATGATATGGGTGTTAGCCCCATCCCTGTAAGCTCCTTGTATAATGTTGCAAGTTATGTCTATACTATTGACTTTTAATATTGTTACTGTTTTCTTACCGGAATGTGTTACATTTGGTTCTAAAACAGGCTCATCGTTGGAAAATCCTAATAAATCACCAATTGAGTTTGGTTGAGTAAAATCTATATAATATTTTGAAGTAATTTCAGCTTTCATCGTATTATTATTACCTTTTAATGTTATATTGTCTTTTCCCATTTTAGTTTGCAAAAATTCATTTATATGATCAATTTCATAAGAACCTGTGGGTAACCTGCACTCTTGTAAGTCTGTAAATTTCCCACTGGCATCTTTTCCCTTATAATAATGCAATACGTTATTTTTACCTTCCGTAACATTGGGAATAGAGTTGTAAGTTGTAAAATCCAATAGTGCCGCCTCCCAAAACCTTCCTTTTTGCAAGCGTAACGCTGGAAAAAGGATACTTCGTAAAGTGGACGATTTTCCTGTTAATGATACCGTATAGGAAGACATCTCAATAGTGACTGATACTTTTAGCTAGAAATTCCAAACATAAATGGCCGCATATTGAAGTATTATCAGGTTGTTCTCTTTTATAGTTATAATATATGTTTTTAGCAGATTTAAAGTAATTTTGAAGTTCTTTTGGTGGTGGCAAATTACCGAAACTATCAAAATAATATACATTGTTATTTAGTTTCTTATAACAAACCCAATGGGTGCCAGGCCCTTCAGTATTATCCAAATTTACAATTCCAGTCTCATTTTGCCACATTTTCTTTGGTAAACTGTCTTTCATAAACACACCGCGGAAAAATGGTATTTTTAAACAGGAAATATATTTAAATAATTCAATATTGGTTAATGCTTTATGTGGTATGACCAATTGATTTCTTTCATTTAATATGCACGATAAGGTCTTAGGTAAAGACCTGCCCCGTTTTTTACCATTGACCACACGGTGGGCTTCTTCCTGCCTTTTCTTGTAGATCGTCGTCTTCTTTTTATATTTCCTCCATGTTTTCTTGTGGTTGACCTCCTTTTTACTCTCCTTCTCCTCCTTCTTCCACCTCCTACTGCTGTTTTAGCCTTCATACCTGCTGTTACTGCTAAAGCTGCTGCTTTTTCTGCTATGCTAGCGTCACTTGATTTTACTCGTTGCCAAGCTATGTCCGCAAGCTTTTTGTCAGCTATTGATCTATTTTTTGAATCGGCAAACGTGGAATATGCGATATCGTGTTCTTTACAAGCCTGATCTAACTTGTTTATGCCAGGATCGCCTCTTTCCAGTCGTTTTTTCAATTTAGTTCCTGGTCCGCAATACTGATAACCTCCTGGTATATGAAATTCGTATGGTAATGCGTCTATTGCTCTATTTACTATGGATCCTACTGGAATTTGTTTTAAAGCTTTACTTAACAGAGAAACCGCTGTGGACGTGATCCCACCTCCTTTTCTTGCAGTGTCTCGATATGGACTGATGTACTTGAACGTCATTATTGTCCTTTTATAATGGCAATGTGCAACTCATGTGTTAACGCTATGACAGGTTGCACATAAATGAAGTCATTTATTGAGATCTTATATTAAATATCAATATCACCCCAATCTGATGATCTAAATTTTTGCGTATTAGGGTTAATAAAGTATTTATTAAAAATTTCCCTTTTAATCCAACCACCTCTAGAGGATTCAGCAAAAGTATTATGACTCGTTTTTCCTTGAAGAATATCCGATGTAAAATGGTTGTGTAAATCAAATAACGCATTACCTAAAACTTTTACAAGAAAATTAACAGTGACGGCATTATCCACATGTTCAGGGTCTTTAAGGTCTGTTATACGTTTATTATTACAAGTATACACTTTACTATCCTTTAATGATGTTGTGATGGTTTGTCCTACAGTTGCAGCATCATTTGGATCTTTTCCATTATGCAAGTTTTTTATTACTTTATTATTACATGTAAAAAATCTAAAAGAATGATCTGGATCTAGATGTACGGTTTGTGATAAAGCAGCTGCATCTTGAGCAGTATAACCCAATCTCATATTTGATAACCCTTTACCCATGCAATCCCAAGCATTATTTTTGTATGTTAATAAATTAAATTTTTCATTACCTTGAACAAAGTCATCCCCTTGCTTCGATACTACTTGATCTTGTTTTACAAAAGAGGTTGTTTCTTGTTTTAAGGTTTCCATCATTTGACCCACTGTTGCACCATCTGATGGCGCCGAACCATCTTTAACATTTGCTAAACAATTATTAAAACAATCTATAACCCCTACATCACGTATGATACAATGATCTTTAATATATTTTAGATTTACAGCATCGTTTTCAGTTTTTGGATAACCTATATCATTAATAACAAATTTATAAAAAGAAAATCCATCTTTTGTCTTTTCAGGTATCAAGGAATGTAAATAGCGTCTATTTACGCTGTCTTTTGCATCTTTAGGGTCATCTACGTTGGATATACGTTTATTGTTAGCACTATACGTTTTCCCATTGAATTTTAACGTATTTTTTAATTCAGATGACAAATAACCTTTGTTTATTGCATCACCGTTTTGATTTGGTTTACCAACGTTGATGATTCTATGATCTTCTGCGTCATATGTGTTATTTTGTAGTCTTAATATTGGCGATATCTTTTCCTTTAATATTTTTAAATTTATTGCATCGTTTTCATCCGTAGGATCTTTTATGTTTTTTAACCTTTTATTACTCATATCATAATCTCCATCAGGTGTTTGTGGTAAACCAGCACTTCTTTTTAAACTATTCGCATAATATAACCCGTCCGAGGAGTAACGTCCGAACTTGTCGACACTCATGGTGCAACTGAATAGTATTCTAGGGAGTAACGCATTTTTATGAGATTACCCCACGGTTTCGGAGTTCATCCACTAAAGCCACCCATTCGTTTTCCAATCCAGTATGACCTGCTTCTTTAGCTTCATGTATTAGTTTCATTCTATCCACCAATTTATTGATATTATTGTAATAAATCACATTTGTGTTATATAGTTTCTTCATTAAACCTGTACCTGTAACAGATTTGTTTCTTTTTCTTGGTTCTGGAGCACTTATATCCAAAGTGGATGACACAAACCTTCGTTTTACAGGTTTTCTTGGTATTATTGGCATTGGTTGTCTTCTCGTTGTTGGTATTAACTTGGATACAAATTCTCTATATTTTAAAGACTTTGATCTAAAAACAGGTTGGTCAGCTGAATACTTTCTCCTGTATGCATTAGTTTGTTCCAAAATCTTTTTATATGCTTCCATGTCTTTTTCTTTAACTAACAATTCTAAAGGCTTATTTTCAAATAATAATTCAAATAATCCCCTTGTGCCCTTATACCTTTGATCACCAACAATAATATTATCATGTTCATCAATGTTTACCGGGCTATTACCAACCATTAAACCGTCTTCTGTTAATCTAACTCCATAACTATGGTAGTTTTTATTAGGATTTGTTCCAGCTAACATTTTTATCATGTATTTCCTTCCTAAAGGTCCTTTGTTATGAATGTTTTCACCCAACAAGCTTATGTTTGACGGACCTTCCCTTGTTTCTTCTTCTTTTTCCTCTTCACTAGCAGTTGATACAACTTCATGTCCTCTTTTGGCTTTTACTTCATATAATTCTCTTATTCCACTATAGTCCGGTGATTTTAGCTCTCTTTCGGGTTCTCCACCGGTAAAACCACTATATGTAGAGGATTCCGGGTCTTCATCACTAAAATCTTCTGATTTTACATTTTCTCTTTCAAACTTCGTAATAGGTGCAATCGCATCTCCTTCCAATATAGGTTTAGCAAATTTTTTGTTTAATTGTTTCAAGGGTTCAGTAATAGGTTTAAATGTAGATTCAAGGAATTTCTCCCTCTCGCTAATACCTAGTTTCAATGCTCTGTTTTTAGCCCGAATAGAATCACTAAGTGATTTTATTTCTTTTACTAATTTTTCTTGGTTAACCATGTTTGTAGCAAGACGTGTTGTACAACAATCCTATACTATAATACGAGGAATATCTGAAGGGATGTGTGTTCCACGATCTCGAAATCTAGCTGTTAGATTTTGCTTAAACTTTGCATTTAAGAGTGTTTTGGCCAAAAAATAAGTTTAGGAACTGACTCAATCCCAGGAAAAATCGAATTCGGTCTAAATTTAAGTTTAAAAATCGTAATTTTTAACATTGGTCTTATGGGTTGCTATTTTGGTAACGAAATAACAACGAAATGTAAACAAAAATAAAGAAACATTAATGTTAAGCAGACTTTTTGAAACATCTGTTAACTGTGAAGAGGTATAATTGGTTGTTGGTGGAAATATTAAAACTGAATTAAAACCAACGAGCAAGGTTCGGTTAACCTGGTACTGAATGTTTTATACCACGTTCAATGTATTAATATAAATCTATCAAATCCTATCCTGTATCGACCATTGTTTAGCGGTTGTTCCTTCATAATTGTTAGGAACCCATATTTTTCAGCCCAAGCCTTTCCACATAACTCTTTAAATCGTTCAAATGTCATATCCGCATTTACATGATCAAAATATATATGTTTTAGGTTGGTTTCGTCGTTTCAATATCAATAAAATGGACCAAGAACAACCAGAAAATTCGTTTTGGTCTGATTTGCAACTTCAAACAAATGAAATAAGTTCAATTGATTCATTAGAAGAAACCTCTCTGCAAAATGAGAAGATACCATGTGAACATTGTAATAAATATTTTACAAGAAAAGGGATACCGATACACATTTCAAAAAGTCATCCTGAATATTCAAGACTTAAAATTGTTCACAAGTATGGCAAGAAAAAAAGTGTTGCTACTGAACCACAAAAAGATATCGATGAAGATTATTCGGCAGAGACTATGAATGCAACAAACCCTCAACTTCATGCCTTATTGAAACCATGGGAAGAAAAAATATTAGACCTTTTCTTAAAACATGGTTTTAACAGCTTAGGTAATGAAGAGTTTGACAACTATATACTAGAACTATGTAGTTTTCTACATCAAAAATCAGAATTATTGCCAGGACCAAAACATCCAGCTGTAAAATATTTTAATTTAAGGAAAAATAAGGTAATGGCTAAAGCAAATTGTTCTTACCAGAAAAACTCAAATCCACGTAGGTTTTCAAAACGAAAGAGAGAAAAAGCTAAGAGCAAATACAACTATGACCTCGCTCAATATCTTTACTACAATCAAAGAAAAAAGGTTGTAAGACATGTCATGAACCTAAATAACAATGTCTCATGCAAAATCCCAATGTCTCAACTTGAAGAATACTACAAAAATACTTTTTCTATTGTTAATGACGAAACCCCGCTGAGTGCGGAATTAAATCAGCCTTCATCGTGTTCTGGTAGACCTACTGATGTAATGCAAACCGATGTTGAAGAAATATCTTTTACAGAAGAAGATATACAAAGAGCATTAAATGGAATTTCAAAAGATACAGCCCCTGGACCCGATAGAATATTGGTAACAATGTTGCTAAAATTTAATTCAAGTAAGATTTTAAGTCTTATAGGAAATCTGATGCTAAAAACAAACCATGTTCCAAAACCTTTCAAGTGTGGAAGAACCATATTAATTCATAAAGGCGGAAATACCGATGAATGCAAAAATTGGAGGCCAATAACAATTTATTCAGTAATTAGAAGAGTCATTGAGCGGGCGATTGTCTTTAAAGCAACTCCATACATTAATTTAATTTCGCATCAAAGAGGATTTGTAAATATGCCTGGCACATATATAAATTCTAGACTTCTGAATAATTGTCTAAACCACGCAAAAATAAATAAAAATGATTGCTGTGTGGCATTTCTAGATGTGAGCAAAGCTTTTGATAACATTGGCCATAAACATATTCGTTGTAGCTTATCACAAAGTAAGATGCCACATGAGTTGCAAGACTTGATAATGTCACTGATTGAAAATAATATGATCCAAATAGAATCTAACTTTACAAAATCAAAACCAATATGTGTCAATCGTGGAGTACCCCAAGGGTCACCTATATCGCCACTAATTTTTAACTTGTCCATAAATAGTGTTTTAAAAGAGCTTGTTGATAAAGATGTTTCTGATAATTATGGTTATAGTCTTGTGCCCGGCTTGGACAAATTAACAACTCTAGCGTTTGCTGATGACATTGTATTAATTGGAAATAGTTTAAATTCAGTATCGTCTTTGGTATGCATAGCAGAGGACTCTCTAAAAAGAATTGGTTTATCATTAAATCTAGAAAAATGCAAAGCAATACATATAAAAAAAGGGAATCTATGTGAAACCTCATCCATAGAGCTTCAAAACTATAAAATTAAAACAATAAATAGTAATGAAACAATTAAATACCTTGGAATTGATTACAATGATGAAATAAAATTAGATAAAAATCACATAATAAAAGAACTAAGAAACAACCTGGAGAAGCTAGTATCAAGCATTCTTTTAAAGCCTGATCAAAAAATGGCCATTATAAATCAATACATTTGGCCATCAATTATATATCCTCTGCAATGTGCACCATTGAGTCAACTCCCAACTTCATTTTTAGAAGATATTGACCTTATCATTAGAAGCATAATAAAACAGATAATTGGTCTCCCAACCAACTGTCCAACAAGTATGATTTATGCTTCTAAATCATTGCGAGGTCTAGAAGTTGTCAGAGCTAGTTGGGAGGCATATCTACAACACTACAATATAAGTACTAAACTACGCACCATAGAAGATAACCATCTACAACATTCCAACAATTTTGATGAGGAAAGAATACATTGCTTAAAAAGTTTAAATATAAATATTGAAGAACTTACAGACAATCAAAACATTCTTCCAACAAAAGCACCAACAGCTCGAAAATTAAGAGAAATTTTAAGGAAAAGATCATACGAAGATTGGAGCAAACTCCCTCAAAAAGGCAAAGGAGTGTCCCTTTTCGAACAATGTCCAAAAGTAAACAAAATGATTATGAACAAAAGTAGCTTAAGTATTTCTGAATGGACGACCATAATTAAAATGAATGCCAATGTAACAGCAGTGAGAGCTACTCCAGGCAGATGTCAGGACAACCATTGCCGTCATAAAGACTGTAATGAGATTGAAACCCTTGGCCATGTCCTGGGATCTTGCCCAAAGGGAGAATTGCTTATAACCAACAGACACCATAAAATAAGATCAATGTTGGCAGGTGCTTTTAAGAAACCAGGTTGGGAAATATTTGAAGAAATAAGTGCAACATCTTCTGACGGATCTCAAAGACGTGTCGACATTATAGCAATATTTAGAAAAGAAAACAAGGCTTTAATAATCGACCCAACCATAAGGATGGAAACAAGCGAAGAGCAGGTAGAAGAAGTAAATAACGAAAAGAAGAAAATTTATGAACCTTGCATCCCATACCTATCTGAAAAGTACAATATTAAAAACTGGATTGTGATTGGCATTCTAATTGGCAGTCGTGGAACCATTCCAAAATTTCTTGTTGATTTTTGTAAAAAATACGAAATACCATCAAAAATTATCGATTCAATTTGTATAAGTGTTATAAGAGACTCTATCAAAATTTTAAATCATCACTTATTCCAGCCAAATACATAACTTTTATTTTACTGTATGTAATTGAAAAATTTCTTATTGTATCACAATCAAAATTGTTTGTATTCTGGATCAACTTTGGTCAACTGGAAGTCCAGTCAGATTTGTAACTTTTAATAAAGTTAATTTCTCTCTCTAAATGAGGTCGAAATTGTGGTTCGGATCCCACGTTATACGGTAGGTCCCTAGATACCACTGGCTGTTGGGCTATTAATTAACAGTCCTGCCTAAAGAAAATGACGGCCTTAGTCAGTAACAAATTCAAATTCAAATTCAAATTAATTTATTTCTGAAAAGCACAACATACAAAATGTACAAAATTAAAACGAAATAAAACTTCCCGCATAGGCCGAGGCCTGTGGGCGGAAAGTGAGCCAATTATCAGTACCACTAACAAAACTTTCTTATCAGTATAGATAATACATTGAAAACTTAATTCTATAGTGGATATAGTTAATTGAATTTGAGAAATAATATACCAAATTTTACGGTAGTTTAAAAGACTACAATAAACATCGAAATAAATATAAAATTAAAATGTTCTACAGGAAAATATTAATCTATAAATTATTGATGTAAATTGTGAGGCAATGGAATACTAATTCTGTCTATAATTTAGTAGCTTGGATATTAACAGAAAATTTATATGTACTAGACAATTAAAGATTACCACCCGAGACTTGACTCACGCATACACACAATCACATAGATGCACACATCTCACTTCCGCACACGCACACAGACACACCCCGCACACACACACACACACACACACACACACACACACACACACACACACACACACACACACACACACACACACACACACACACACACACACACACACACACACACACACACACACACACACACACACACACACACATACACACCGCACACACCCCACACAACGTACACGCATACTGACACTCATTCAGTTCTGCCGTTAATTGACACTCTCTCTGTGTAGAACCCTCACTGCCGGTAAATCGACGTTACGTATTCAGAAACTCCTCCCCTGCCTATTCTTAAAATAAATTCATTAACTAATTTTTTATACTTGGAAATACTACAAGGACTGGGACATTTGAGATTTTCCGGCAATTTAGAATAAAGAACACTTGCAGAGTAAAAAGGGCATGTCGTACTGATTGATTTATTTATTCTAGGGAAAAGTATACCTGAATTGGCCTTAAATCTTGTCGAATAAGAGTGAACGGATTGATTGAAAATGGTCTGCTTGTTTTTAAAAATGTACATTACTAAAGATCTCAAATATAGCTGTGGAATGTTATAGACTCTGAAATCATCAAATAGTTCATCAGTTGGAAATCTAGGGTTTAGACCCAGCGCAGATTTAATAATGGCTTTCTGGGTTATTATCAATGGCAGAATTGAGCTTTTTTGAGCACCACCCCAAACCAATATACCGTACTGCAGTATGGACTGAACGTAAGCAAAATAAACAGTTTTTAGTATTTGACGGTTAAGAATTCGGCCGAGAGTGCGAAAAACAAAGATGAATTTTCTAAGCCTTACTCTAATCGATTGGATATGATCTGTCCACTTAAGTCGGTTGTCAAAGACGATTCCCAGATACTTGAAATTAGACACTCGCTCTACACATTCACACGAATTGCAATCATTCTGGCCGCCACAAGTGTGCAATCTCAGCTGGTAGTCAACAGGATCGTTATCGGCTCGCAATGAAATGGCTAAGTATTTTGTTTTATGGGGATTTAATGTGAGCCGATTTTGATCGAAAAAATGTTTGACAGCGACCAGCCCCCGACCCGCCACCGCGTACACCTCCTCCCAGCTGTCGCCCTCAAAGAGAATCGCCGTGTCGTCTGCATACAAAAAAAGGCTGCCCTTCTCTAAATTTAGTCTACCAATGTTGTTTACGTAAATTAGATACAATAGAGGTGCAAGAGTCGAGCCCTGAATAATTCCATAATCAATTTTCATTTTTGTACTACATTTATCTAGTATTGAAACTACTTGGTATCTATCGCTTAGATAATCTTTAAACCAATTTAGGGCCGATCCTTTAATTCCGATGTAAGAAAGTTTTTTTAAAAGAATCTGGCGATCAACTGTGTCAAATGCTTTAGCTAAATCAATGAAAACAAGCAAGCTTTTCTTATTTCGACTGACGGCATTGTGGAGTTCTTTTGTTAATTGAAAAAGGTCATCATTAATATTTTTATCGCGCCTGAAGCCAAATTGATTATGAAATAAAATGTCATTGTCAAAGACGTATTTTTCTAATTGGATTTTAACACATTTGTCAATCAATTTTGCCAGAACGCTGGCCAGAGTAATAGGTCTATAACTTACACATTTGTCTTTATCCCCCCCTTTATATACAGGAATGACTTTTCCGATTTTAAAGATATCGGGATAAATGCCTTGTTGCAAGCTGAGATTAATTACATGAGTCAATGGGACTTTTATTACCTCGAAATTATTTTTTATTACACTTGCAGGAATGTTATCCAGCCCTGGAGCAGACCCCCCTTTCAAATCTTTAACAATCCGAGCGAGTTCATCTTCACCGACAGGACGCAGCTGGAAGGTGGTGCCGGGCTGATAGGCCGCGTCGTCCACGACGCACCGGGGGACAGGCGGAATAGCGCTGGCCAAGTTGGCACCGACATTTACGTAGTAGTCATTTAACTTATCTGCTGTCTTGATAATGTCTGACTCATCCACGTTATCTTTGCCCGTAATGAAATGTTCGATAGGGAAACTTTCTTTATTTTTACTCGTGTTCGTGATTTCGGCTATAGTTTTCCAAAGCATTTTGCAGTTCCCTTGGGCCTGATTGATTTTATTTTTATAGTATGTTTCCTTGGCAGACTTAATTAGTTTGTTGAGGAGATTTCTATAATTTTTGTATCGAGCCAACAAATTGAGATTGAAAGGTTGTTTTTTCACATTTTTACTAAGTTTGTCCCTGGTTCTAATGGACCTGACCAGCCCCGATGAAATCCACGGTTTAATTTGTAAATTATTAGACGAAAGGTTTTTAACTTTGGTCGCTCGAGCAATACATTCTTGCAGTTTATCTACGAATGAGCTAGAACTTTGGATAATGTCGTATGTATTTAATACAGGTGACCAGTTGCATTCGGATAACAGTGAAGGAATGACATTTTGATCAATGTATGAGATTGAACACTTATCCTTTAGTTTAGTTTTGCACTCTCTTTCGATTTCAGCAGCTACAATATAATGATCAGTCATTTCAGACTTAATTACAGCAGATCTTAAAAATTTTGCATGCGCGGCATCAATAAAAAAGTGGTCAATGCAGCTGTTAGTATTTCCAGTTACCCTTGTCGCAACATTAATACAACTTATAAAACCAGCCCCGTACAAAACATCTAAATATCGTTGCGATAAAGGGTCCAACGTTTCCGGCAAGATACAAATATTTATGTCGCCAACAATACAGCGCATAGACCAGTCCCCGCCCCGGGCGTCATAGTACGACTGAAGGTCATCAATGAACAGTTCAAGGTCATTGTCTGAGAGCCGATCACTGCCAAACGTTATATTTACTTCGACACTTGTGGCGCCATACAAACTTACTTCTTCACAACACACAGCAAACTTTTTACTTACAAACACAATCACACCATCATTCTGATTTCTACTAGTCTTATTCATGATCACATCATACCCATCCATTCTAACATTCGCAAAACTCTCATTCAGCCAAGTCTCAGTGAGGACAATAACATCAAATTGAATTTTGAAATTGCTCAAAATCACAATCAACTCATCGGCATGTTTATTGTAGCTTCTCACATTAGCACTAAAAATAGTTATTCCATTATTTACCCCAATATCAACTTTTAGCTCTTTAAAAAAATTAAATAGACTAATATCTTCGTATACGCTTTCGCTTAAACATTTAAAATCAATTTCCTCGGTGGAAGTGTTATTCATGAAGTGAATCCACATTGCACCGCCTACCCAAAATTACGATACATGCAGATAAACAAAATATATAGTACATTACCTATGCCCAATAGCTAGAAATATGATTTCATACTTTCTTGGAGAAAAATTACTATAAAAAAGATAAGATTTAATAATTGAACATAAGGGATAAACAAGGTGATGATATCTTTCATATGTAGTTGAATTAATTATTTTACGGTTTTCCAAATTGTCCAGTAATGCGTTTAAATTGTAGATGACATAATGTTTAACTGTATAGTAGCTTTTAATTGAGCTTTACTATTATGTTATGTTGAAAAATCCAAAGAAAAGCATCTAGGGCTTAATACGAAAGTTTAAAACGTGCAATTTTTTTTATCTTACAGCTTGCCAAATAAAAAAGTAAAAAAATATTTGATAGATAATAAAATGTACAACATAGTGCCTGACAAACTGGTATTAGTTATCCATGCAAATAATAAAACCATACTCATGATCATTATCAGCTTGATACAGAAAATCATGCATTTTATGCTTAATAAATAATAGTTACGATTTCAATAATTATTTCAGACAATTATAATTTATACGCTTGTTCACTGAAACAAAATAGTTTAAAAAATATATGATAGATAATAAAATGTACAAAATAGTGCATGACAAACTGATATTATTATCCATGCAAATAATGAAACCATACCATGATCATTATCAGCTTGACACAAAAACCATGCATTTTATGCTTAATAAATAATAGTTACGATTTCAAGAATTATTTCAGGCAAATTATAACTTAGACGCTTGTTTTCTGAAAATTAAGAGAATAAGGTTTATGATAACTGAAAATCTGTACATAACTATGTCAACTAGTAATTTTTTATAAATAATAATAAGAAATTATATTCAAGCTTATAAATAAATTATAAATTATAAATAAAAAGGAAACTAATACTGTAAGATTGGCAATCTGCTGCAGGATATAATTGTAAATATAGGCCTAATTAAAACGAATAAATTAAGAATATCATATTAACCTATTTACATGGTGGAAAGTAGACTGTCCCTTTAGGGACAGTCTTGTCATGGTGGAAACAAGACTACAAGATTACGCCACAATCATCCTACACTCATCGCTCATTCATATTCAGGTTAAGATACCCGCTATATGAGGTCCCTGTCTCAAAATAGTGTGCTATAGTGATAGTGATAGCGTCCCTTTATCTTGAGATAGGCTTTTTTAACATAAGGGGGCCTTTTAGTACAGTAAGGTGTGCAAGAAGAGCACATTTACATTCTTAAAGAAGTTGGCGCATGATAGGGAAGTAGTGTCCCTCTGGTGCGAGTACCTTGAGACTTTTTAAATCTAAAGGGGTCACCTTACAGCTATCCATATTAAAAAGAGGTCATCTAAAAGACTAGGAGGGTGCTGCCACCTTATTAAGAGGGCACTTCCTTGAATTTAAATGAGAGTTTTAGAGGGCACATGTATTTTAGACTGGGACGGTGGCGACGTCCTGTAATCCAGCTACTTGGAGGTCACGAATTAATTGTGGATAGTTATAAACGATGGCTTGTGGATGCGATATTCTCTAGTGAGGATTAACGTCCGCACTAGTGAATACTAGTTCATCCATAAAGATCATGCTCATAATTAGACCAATTCGTATATGTGAGGTCAAATTGTGGTTCGGATCCCACGTCAAACTGTAGGTCCCTAGATACCATTGGCTGTTGGGCTATTAATTAGCAGTCCTGTCTCAGGAGAACGTCGGCCTTAGTCAGTAACTAGACTACAAGATCGCGCCACAATCATCCTACACTCATCTCTCATTCATATTCAGATTAAAATACCCACAATGTGAGGTCCCTGTCTCAAGATAGTCATACAGTGATAGTGACATATAGAGTTTGTAAATCAGACAAACAATACCATTGACCTGCTTTCTGGTATCATTAAAAATAAATAATTTGAGGAGAATAATTTAACTGCCATTTTCGCTATTTTCATTTGGTTTATTAAAGCGCCCACCATACTCTGACCCCTCCCTTTTGCCAGCCGGTGCAGCGCTCCGCTCCGCCCTCCAAAACCAGCGTTCCAAAAAGTTTTTAGGAAAATTCAGCTAACAGAATACCAACACTTTGTTGAATGATACACGGTTTAATCACTATATTTTATCTTCTCTCAATATGATCCTTTGACACTTCTCATTTTAAAATCAAACTAAACCCCTTCTTAAAGTTAATAAAGTAGGCGTTTCTCAAACCTCTATTCATCACCCATTACACCCCTATCACTATCAAGTTTTTTTATGAATTGCATACATGTTTAGTTAGCATATATGCTAAAACTTTAAAATTTACTGGTATATCAGTAAATTTTAAAGTTTTTTTTTACAATTTAGATGAGTACAATGATAGTAATACTCACCAGTCAATTTTTAATAGTTTATGAGGTTGGTAGTGCTCATATTAAAATTTTTAGTCGCTTAAAGCCACAAAATGTCTTATTATAGTATTAACACGTATATTTTAGTACATGTGTAGGTATATTTTTTCAATTGGTTATTAATCGTTCTTCCCTCAGTCTGTCTCTCGTTTTAAAATCAATCCATAACACATGTTCTAATGTACACAAAGCAGACGTTTTTCGAATCCCAATGCTAATCTTATCGAGGACGTTTTACGTTATTTCTCATTTCCTGATAACTTTACTTAACTTACTTAACTAACTCGCCGATAATTTTCCCTTGTGCATGAGACCGAGACCTTTAATTTAAGACCCCTACCATATTCCTGCGGTTTGCTCACAATTTTGCTCAAGAAATTCGGCTTACAGAATTATATATATAGATATTTGACGAATCGTTGAATTCATAATGTTTTTGTGGCACTTAATAATGTCATATTCATAATAAAACATTTTAGATGTTCGATCGAAGGTAATGAAAATGGCAGAATGTCTTAAGTTGCCCCTCTTAAACTTTTAAAAATCAATTTGGTTAGTCATTAGAGAAGATTTTATGGATTTGGAATGGCCGACTCGAGAACCACAATGATAATCATGTCTTTAATTTGAATTGTTGTCCAAGCATAAACTTTCATTCAAAAATTCACTCACTTGCATAGACCAATACAGTAAAAGCTCTCAAATCCGGCCTCCTCAGGACCAGACCACCGGCTGGATTTCAAAATGGCCGGATTAACCGGTGTTTTATTAAAGGAGTTATAAAACTTATGATGAACAGAAACTTATATTAATTTTGTGTTATGTGGCCTTATATTATGTGTGTTCCAACTATGAACTTTTAGGGTGTAGGCTATTTAACAATGTATGGTATCATACTTTCCCAATCAAGGCTGTATATCAACTTTGTAACAATCATTATTAATTTGTTCGCTCAGACGTAATGCAGATGAAATTATGATCGGACAACAGACAAGTGGTCGTTAGCGATGAATCTGCGATTAATGGACAATATAAATGGTCTTCTGTCAACAAATTCCACAACGTAAAAATGGGATCGTAATAGCGACGCAACCTGCCTAGTGACCCAACTTCCGTGTTACATTAATGATCGGGCCGCTAAATACCTAAAAAAATAACGTCCAAAAACAGAACATGAACACAATGTTTTAGAAGACATCCGAAACTGAATAGTCTGGAAACCGGCAAATGAACTGATATATTTTAGTGACATAACATGGAAGAAGTTGACTCGTGCCTCTTTTACCGTGGGCAACGCCCATACTAGAGGGCTTTTACTGTATGTCACAAACATAACCCTGTTAAGAGAATGAGTAAACTGAAGGATGTAACTCATGGTTGACACACTGTTCGCTATGGCAAAAATCAGTTGTAATTGTACAAATGCTTAAGTTTTAATTTTTGAAGAATGACTTGTGTACAAGCATAGGCATAGACCGCCGAAATTGACTGCCAAACAGTTTAAGTTTTTAGTGTTGTTGACTTTGTACTAGTGACATTTTACAAGCATTTGTATAAGCACTCCTAACCTGATGTTTTAATATAATGCATCAACTTCATTTATTAAATGAATTTGATGTATTAAAAACCTAATGCATTATAATCTACAACATCCTTATAACCTTATGCTCATAATGGACCTTAAGGAGAGTAATTTAACTGCCATTTTCCCTGTTTTCTTCCAAGCATAATGCCTATTATGCTATTATGTTTAATGTTCGTATGAATTTTGTGGTATTATTGGTTGGCATATCAGATGTTGTGGCCTTGCAAGATCTACGATAAGTCAAGTGTGTAGTGAAATACAATAAAAACAAAAGTTCGACAGATATTGATTGTTTCATTTATTCATAAGTAGAAAAAACTAGAAATGTATACTGTATTGACATATAGGCCTATATACTTGTAAAAAAAAAAAAAAAAAAAAAAAAAAAAAAAACACAAATCCATTGGTATTAAACTGAAAAAAATCAAACTTTTTGACAGTTGAACTTAATTAAAGAAAAATACCAAAATTCTTTAAATTTTACTTAAAAATAAAATATACATCACACATAATGGACAACAGTTAACAGTCAATGCAGTTAGCCAAAGCATAGTTAGGCAATTGAGCAATTTATTTTTTAGAACTATCCCTCAATGTTTGAAAAAACCTGTGGATATGATCTTTATTGTGCTTTCAACCACAGTACCTTGTAAATTAGAAAACAAAATAATTTCAAGGTTTTCATGGTTTTTACCATTAAATACTTCAAGGGTTATGTCCAACACAGGAAACATAAATATTGATCTAATCATGTCAGATCAAACTACAAAGCATTAACAAGTAATACAACCATAATAAAACTTCGTTATGAACTTATAAAAGACATTACTTTAAACAACTGAAAAAATTAGAAAAAACTAGTAACAAAAAGCTCTCCAAACAAAAAAATCTACAATATACATAAAAATATATAAACAATATATTAAAGGAAAATCTAATAGCCAGATATTACTTTGTGAGTAGTACAGTCTAAGTTTTACATGTAACCTACTTTAAGTATAAATTATACTTAAAATACAGAAAAACACATTATAGGAATCAGGCCTACAACAAATTACTATGTTTGGCAAAAGCCTAGTTATTATATCTAGACTTCAAACTAACTTAATTAAACTACTATACTTACAAGACGTGATAAAAATAAGATTACTTAAAAATATTTAAGTGTAATATTTAGGCCTACTTCATGAAAATTTACTAATATTTAAGTGTGTCTCTTTCACAGGTAAACACTACTCAATGATGTGATTGCCCTGTTAAATGCCAAGTAATTATTTAAACCTAAGCGAAACCCTTTAAAGCAAATTCACACTCACCAACAGTTACAGTGGTTTGTGTAAATCATACATAGTATCAGGGCTATCCAGCCAATAAAAATCTTCAGTTTGGGAACAAGCGGTGCTGGTTTTGGAACCTTTAAAAAACTGCAAATGATTGAGATATCGAGACAAATGCTATTTAGAAAGTAAAATCTGTTAATGTCAGGTAAAGCGATGGAGTTAGAGGGAAGTAGCACCAATTTTGTATAAATCTGTTTGCGATGGTTTATTCGGTTGGACTGAGCACTATAATTAAAAATTTAAACAGGCGCCATGAGTTAAGGTGCTATTGACGACCCTGCTGAACTCTCTATTATTCTATTTATTTGGATGAAAAATGAAACCTGTAGATATCCAAACTTAATTAAGTTCTCCACATTATGGAGAACAGAACAATCAGGAATCATTGCAGTTAAGCAAAGCATAGTTAGGCAATTGAGCAATTAATTTTGTTAGTACTATCCCTCAACGTTTGAAAAGTACTCTTCTTTACTTCAGCAGTTGAAAATTTTTCAGATTTCCTCACTGCCAGATGTGGACAATTGTCTTGAAGTGAATTAGAGACAATGGGCAAATTCAACCCTGGTCTGTTCACAACATCTTCAGATCTGTTGAGTGAATTAGGAATATTAACTAACTGACTAACCAAGTGTGTTGAATTGTTGTTCGACTGATGTCCATGTACAGATTCAACAACAGAACTGGATTTTTTAATGCATTTAGGTTTTCTTTGCATTTTACTTACATTACGGGCACAAGAAAAGTTTTTAATGCTCTTTTGAGTTTGATCAACATGACTGGACCGTCGAACATCTCCAGTTACAACTTTTCCAGGGTTTAATAGCTGATTTAAGTGGCAGAGATTTTTTGCGTGAATGTGAGGGGAGCTGGTAGTCCCTTTCTGATCTTTTGTTGGAATGGTCACTCGACAGTGGTTGAGAAGAACTCCTTTTTACTTCTGCGGTTGGAATTTTTTTCGATTTCCTCACTTCCAGATGTGGACAAGATGTGTTTTCAAGTGAATTGAGATTTTCTGGCAGTTCCTCTTTGGCGTTTTGTTGAGATTTTTGCTGGTTAATAGGTCGTAATTAAAGTGCTGTGAATAAGCATAAGAAGTATGACCATTTTAGAATATCAACTTTTTTACCTTAAGTCTACCTAAACTTCAATAGAAATTTTAAATGGCAGAAAGAGTTAATTTTCAAAAGGTGAGAGTAAAATATTTAGCTTCTTCTATTTAACCACTCTTCTTTCACGTATTAACATACCCCCCCCCCCCCCCCCCCCCTCCCCCATACAGTAGACCCTCTGGCGCTTGGATTAACCGCCTCTGCCCTGGGACTAAAGGGAGCTCAGTTTAACCACTCTGAATTATCAAATAGGCCACTCCAACCGGCGTTTTCTTGAAGTCGAGGGACTTCCTTTCCATCCTTATCACTTTATTGACATAAAAACGCATCCGTTCAGGGTTTATTTATGAATTGCATGGGAAACCCAAAATTTAGCTAACTACATATTGTCCAAAGTACACCAAAGTCAGTTTTATTCTACCTTGAGTCTGGTGTAGACATACACTATGGAGCGTATTTGGTTGTAATAAAACATAATAAAAAGCAGGCATGGTTAAAGTTCAACTAATTGTGAGTGTGCATCTTTTTTCAATTGAATTTCCTATTTCAAGTGTAAAATGTGAGGTGTATTAATGGATTAAGATAGTCTTTTTGCAGTTCAACACTAATTGGTACAGGTATGTACAGAATACACATTTTCCTTGGTCATTAAGTACATTTCATAAGAAAAGTTGCAAAAGTAAATTTTAATAAAAGAAGCTGAGTTTATTCATAAGTAAAGTAAAGTATTAATAATAATACGTTTTATTACATTGTATTTGGGTATTTTTTAGAAGAGGGCCTCCACTATTAAAATCGAAAAGTTATTACCAAATACGTTTTGGTGGATTAATAGGGCTTTGAATAGACCAAAAACTTGTACATTGTGCCCACAGAATGACAACGTTATTCTCCTTGTTTTGTTAACCGTTACCTTATCGCACTTGCACGTTTCCATATGTAGTAAAATGACCACTATACTGGTTTATTAAGTTAGATCAGGTTAGATTTTAGAGTAGGTAGCAGTAGAGTAGTAGACATAATGTTAACATAAACTGAAATGACTGGTGTCCCAGAAGTCTGAGAACAAAAAAAAACCAATACCGCGCAGGTTCCACCAGAACATCTAACATGGAGACAGATAACGGCTGATAAGATAAGGGCCGACCACTGAATCTGATATCCGGTATTTGCAATGTATACGTATTTTCCATTGTATATGACTTATTCTTTACTAAAAACTCATTTGTGAACAATTAATTCGAGTATGACAAATTTTAAGTGGATGTGGTGTTTGCCCCTTCCACCCCTGGCTCCCCGAGGAGCAGCGATGACCCGCCGCGCATGTGCGAGCCGCCGCCGAGAGGTAAAAATTAGTTCTGTCTTGGACGCGGCCGCATTATAGAAGGAGAGTCACCGCGGAGATTGGGGGTAAGCCCCCGGGTCGAGGTGTGGTGCCTAAATTATTTAGTATTTAATCATTCATCATCCCTTTAAATAGTATGCGTTTCAGTATCGGTAGGTGAAATTAATTAATCTGATTAATCATTCTTTAGATGTCCCGAAACTAAATCCCGAGTTTAACAAGCCTTTAGCCTGATTTCCCCATGATCAGTAACTGGAATTGGTTTAATTATTAATATTCAGTAAACATATAGATTTAATTGATTATATCATCAAAGATGGCTAATGGTCTGATTATATACGTTGCGGTGTCTGCTCAACCTCTGTTAGATATTCATGGGTTAACACGTTTCCAAAATGGTCGAGGCGAAGGGTTGCCTTTATTGACGACCCGGAGTCCGCATGGAGGCCCTCTTCTAAAAAAGACCCTTATATTTAACATGTTTACATAATTTCCCATTTTGACCGGTCTTTTAGATTACTCGGCCTAGTCCCGGTCCCGTGATGGCCGGTTAAGGGAGGGCCTACTGTATTAGTGCCTTTTAAAATAATTTAATTTAAGGAAAAGGATTTAATTTCCTGATGTGATTCATAAAACTCTCAGCATGACTATTACATTAAGGTAATTCTGTCAAGGTAGCATTTAAACCTAAAAATAACCACAAATAGCAGTTTAGTATTCACGGTCTAAGGTAACTCGTTGGCTGGGTGAATGGTTATGAATACTGTAAACATTCACAGCATTCGTAGCAGATATCACTAGGAAAGGCAACAATCAATTATGAAAAATTTCGATAGACAAACTGTATATGTTAACAGAGCCTTGCTCTTTGATTTTAACCAACAAAACATAACCCCAATAGAGAGAGCACATGAGGCGTGCTCCATCTATTGGCCTTATGTGATCATTGTTTTTAACTTTTACTTTTGTTGTACTTTCATAGTAATCAGGCTTGAAGTTTACCCAAACTATAACATTTCACAGGTGACTGCTATTTCTAACCAATGCTTTTTTTTTAAGTACACAAAACGAAGGTTTTTTGTCTTAGGATCTGAAAAATCAGCTGTGATGTTTTTGTAGTCCTAGGACTTAAAAGTCAGCTGTTTGCTAAATATATTATTATTGTTTCATCATTTTGAAAAGCAAAACAGTACAATTCAAACGTTGAAAAAGCATTGTTTGTAAAAATAACAGAAATGTAAACACTGTGTATTTCTTACTTTAAAAATATATAGGGATGGACGGGTCCCGAAATTTCGGGAAAATTTTCGGAAATTTTCGTTCCGATCATCGGGCGGGATTTTTTATACTCGGGAATTTATCGGGACGGGAACTGCTGAACGGCGGCCGGCGATCGCGGCGGACGATCTCGCTAACGAGAACGGCGATTGCGGCCGACGATCTCGCTAACGAGGACGGCGATTGCGGCCGACGATCTCGCTAACGAAGACGGCGATTGCGGCCGACGATCTCGCTAACGAGGACGGCGATTGCGGCCGACGATCTCGCTAACGAGGACGGCGATCGCGGCCAACAATCTCGCTAACGAGAAAAACACGGCTTAGCTATGGCTTATATTTATTAGATTTTAGGGTTTATAGCTTTAAATTTACATTGTTATAATTTTTTTCATCATACACTCCTTAATTTTTTTCTGATGTAGCAAAAAAAAGTTAAATGTATTCATTTAAATAACAATGAAAGTATAATGTCTAATAGTTTATTATTTCTTAGTTCAATTTTCTTATTTATATTCTTCAAGGAAGAAACTGTCTCAGTAAAATCAATGAATGTAAAAAAAATGGCAAAATATTTCTTAGGTTTATAAATGGCATTGGCTTGTTGAACAGCTTCTTTTCTGAGTGTTAATATTCATTCTAATTTATATTTGTGTTTTTTTGTTCTTTTTTATCTGAGCAGGGCTTATTTGTTGTAATATAGTATTGTTTTCTTTACAATTTTTCCAATTGTTTTAATCTATATATATATATATATTTTTTGTACTGGTACCGTACATAATGTTTATTTTCATTCTTCGTACCAAACGTTTAATATTTCATTAAACAAAACTTGTATTAAATAAGACATGGGCAACATTTTTCCTTTATGTGTTTAGTGATTCGACTTAAATTTATTTTGTTACAATAAAATTTATACTTTCCCATGATCTTATTGCATCCTTAAAATATCAAAACTATATATTTGAATTTTTTCAACAAAAGGACATTTATTGTAACTTATACAAAAACAAGTGGAACAAGTTGGAAGGAGAACTAGTTGATATTTAACATTAATTTGTCTGTATACGACACTCAGATAAAAATCAAAATGAATATTTCCCGATAGCGTCGAGAAGAGTAATCCCGTCCCGATCCCGTCCCGAAATTGGATGGGAAATAAAATTCTTGTCCCGTCCCGTCCCGAACTAAAAATCCATTCCCGTCCATCCCTAAAAATATATAACCTCAAACATACAACTTTTAATAGTTAACACTTTTTATCAATTAACAACCTATTTCTACACATTAAGATAAGTTCATCACTTGGGAGCGAAAGTGTCTTTTTTGTGCTTAATCGTTTTTAAAGCGGCGCCTCGCTTTTAAAACACGATGGGACACAAAAAAAGAACGACTTTTGCTCCTAGTGCTAAAAAACTACTATTATTTGTTTTTGTTTACCTTTCATTGTTCTTTGTTTTTTTACAACTTTTAAAGTTATTTTTAGAAAAAAATTATTTTTCCTGGGGTTGAGATTTTTTTTAAACTTTATTTTTTAGACCAAAACATTTAAGTGAAAAGTTTAAGCAAAATCTACCCGCTAGATTTTGAGATCGTGGAAAATATATCGCCAAAGACACAGTAAAGGATATAAACAGGCCTAACTGTAGTAAGTCAGAATTAGCAAATTGTAATAATTTTTTCTCCATGGTCCTGGTAATGATTGCACAACAATTTTCAGCTGAACAAGGCAATCAAAATAAATTAAAGATAAAAAAATAAAAAGATTATATGAACAAAGAACATCTGTTCAGGGCCAGCTCTACCATATAGGCGAAATAGGCGTCGAGGCCCAATGGGCGCCTGGTGGAAACAAGCGTCTGTAATCTGCCTTAAAAAGTGTTTCTGATCAGCGGTAAATAGTGCCCCGACAGGCTGTAAACAGTGCCCTTTATCGGAGGAAAAGAGCGCCCCTGATCAACGGTAAAGGGCATTCTCAAAATTTGGTATCCTTATCGTCGGTAAAAATCGCTCTAAATAAGCATTAATAGCGCCCCGATCAGCCTTAAATATCGCTCCTAACCACGGTTAAACAGCATCCCTGATAGGCCAAATACACCTAATCAGAGTTGAATTGTGTCTCCAACTGGTGGCAAAAAACGCACCTGATCAGCGGTCAAGAGCGCCCTCGACTGGCGGTAAACATCGCCCTGACCGGTTGTAAAAAGCACCCCTGATCAACGGTATAGAGCGTCCCTGACCAGTCGTAAACATTGACTTCTAATCAACGGTAAATAGCACCCCCTCCAACTGGCAGTAAACATCGCCCTGACTGGTGGTAAATAGCACCTGTGGTCAGCTGTAAAGAGCGCCCCCAAACGCGATAAAAATCCCCAAATATACGGTAAACAGTGCCCCTCATCAGCGGTAAAGAGAGATCCCGATCGGCAGTGTTCCAAAATGGTGGTAAAAAAGGCGCTCCCAATACTCGGTAAATATTGTCTGCGATTGCAAAAAAAGTGTCAACTATCAGAGGTTAAGAGCTGATATTGATTTTTTCTTGATGTCTGCAATGGATCTTCGCAATTGGTAGATATAATCGTTGTGCCAATTTTGTGTACAATAAATTTATAGAGAATTCTTTTTTTCTTCAATTCCAAGAGCTTCATGTGATAATAACTTTGTAATAAAAATATTTTTTATTTTAAAATTGGTTTTTTTGTAATACGTAATGTGTAATAACGGCTAAAATAAATGACTCGAGTGGATGGGGGGGGACCTAGCGACTGCTTCGCCTAGGGCGCCAGAAAACCTAGGGCCGGCCCTGCATCTGTTTTCCTATATTGCTTATTTTAAAATAACTTACTGTATATCATAGATTATTTTATGCTAATTGCAGTGTAAGGTGTTTGTATTTAGAATGAAAAAATTACATCCACTTATGGTAGTTAAAAAAAAGTTAAATGAAGAGCCTAAAAAACATGTACAGGGTCTTAACTTACCTTTACTGTCCTTAATGATTTTGATCTTGTTACTATTTCTCGTTTTTTCGGAAGGGAGACAGCTTGACCAGGATTCCTGATGGCTCTTCTTTTTGAAGATTCCTTAGGATACTCATCCATCATAAAAGAGGGTTTTTTAGGTTTCAAATCTGAAACATGAAATTAAAAACTCAATAAGTAAGTTTTACATTATGAAAGGATAATAATCTTATGCAATGATTATATATATAGGCCTAAAATACAGTCCTATATGGAAAAACAGGGACTAAACTTATCTAGTTGAGAAAATATGGATAAGCAGATTTCATAATCCCACCACAAGTAATTTAAGAGGAGTAAATTAAAAACTACTAGTGTTCGCCCACTGAATGAAATTTGATAAAAAATAGTGTAGATCTGAACTTAATCAGTTAATATATATACGGTATATATGTATATATAAAGCCCAATTATATATATATATATATAACTCAAACATTTGTTAGTACAGTAAACTTCCAGTAATCCTGCATCCTATGATCCGGCAAGCTTAATAGTCCGGCACGACTTTAAGAACAGTTATATTGTCAGAAACAAATTGGTAACAATTAAGAGATCGAATTTGTTTGGAATCGACAGCGTTGCCGCGAAGCAATGCTGTGTCATACAAAGCGCATTCCACAGTCTAATATACATTATTGGGAGAAGACAGTCATGACACTCCCGTCACTTAGGTTGTCCGCCTGAACCACCCGGGGACTCCAATTATGCAAGGCACAGTGGCTTGAAGCGCTAGTGTGGATTTACTAGCGCTCGAAGTGGTTGGAGTCTGAGTTGACAACACAATCACAGGTGATCGCAGCCATCAGCGCAACACGAACACAGCTGACAATAATTCCATTAACTATACATTGCTGATAACAATCAAAATTGTCAAATTAAATCCCAATCAAATGATAACAGCTGAAATGTATTTCAGAATTGGTTACCGCTCACTGGGGCCCATTTAATAATAATCTACTAGTTACAAGTTGTAACTTGTAATTTCCATTAGATTTGCATTAGGCGATCAGCTGATTTACTTACAATATTAGTTTGTAGTTTATTATGAAACGGGCCCCTGGAGTTATACATTTAAAGTTCCCGCCCATAGCGGGGACTCCAGTCACGCGGGTTCCATCCGCTTAAAGCGCTAATTGCCCAGCGGACAACACAACATGGAGCATCGATACGAGTGTAATAACTGTCTCCCAATAACATATTAGACTGTGGCGTATTCCGTACTGGCATGAGTGCTGGGGAGACGAGTCGTCTTCTGCCGACATCGAGTGACATTGTGTAATTTCGGAATAGGCCTGGCGTCACTGTAGCTTTGTTTACATTTTGTATTCGTGTTCAGTCTGCTAGGGTGTGTCTCTTTAATGTGACGCTGTTTGTACATTTCAAAAACTTTATTAAATAAAAACAAAATCAACAAAATATCCTCTAAAATAAATGATTGGACACACTATAGTACATAAACTCCGTATTACTGTATCCGAGTTTTTTTTGTGTCCGAGGTGGCCTCAGTCCCAATTACTACACCTCGATAATCGGGCGTCTACTGTACTGTATTTTTCATTATACAGTAGAGTGCGTTATACAATAGTTTTTATTCTTTAAAAGCTGTTTTAGTGATAAAATACTTGTTTTATAATCGTTTTTGTTTAATTTACATTTTTCCTGATATTCATCCTGTAGTCCGGCATATTTTGTAATCCGGCACATGCCAAGTCCCGGACGTGCCGGATTAGAGTAAGTTTACTGTATTTGTTATTGAAACTGCTGTCAGAATATCTAGGCCTGATAATTAATCAATGACAGTTTTTCAATATTAACAGGCACTTTAAAAGCCTTTATGGTTTTAAGAATTTACATAAGTTATGCCTTTCATGATAAGGCCTTTCATAAAAGTCTTTTATAGTAAGGCTTTGGGGCCAATGTAAATTACAATGGGTTTTGGCTCTACTACAGGACACACCCTTTCTAATGGTATGCACGGATTTCTTCTAAGATGCACTAAAGCTGAGAAAAGAGGACAGGTTTTGTGCTTGCCTCTTACAAAGATAAATAAAGAATCTTTTAATAGACAAGATTCTATATATTTGTGTTTGCCAATAAGATTAATAATGTGCCACAGAACAGTTCTACACAGTGTGGCGGACTTGTGATCTGTATACTTGGAAATTGGAAGGGAAAGAACGACGGTGATCCTCATAGACTAAAACAGCGCAGACAATTAATTTATTATTGAACTGATAAATTATAAACAGCCTCGTCATCCCAAACCATATCTTCTCTTCTCCCACCCCAGTTCCAAACATTTATGACTGCTTGCTAGCTTGTCATAACGGTTCTTAATTATTATTCTTAATCGTTAAATGTTCGTGGCTAAGCAATTTCTTAAGACCCTTCCTCCCATCCTGAAATTAAAAATGTTTTAAAAATCTTACCTTAGTATGAAATTATGCTACTGGTACACTTCTGAATACTTGTACATTGTTTCCGGTAGTAAAAATGACGTCAGCTTTTGTGGATGAAATTGTAGCCACCAGCAATGCAGTAGTGACTTTACACTTAATTGCGCTAAATATGAAAGGTTTAATCTTGTAAATATTATTTTGAATATATCTAGATATTTACTTTTGTCCATTTACTTAGGAAAAGTTTTCAAAAGCAAAACAAAGGAGAAGTTATTTATGCGTCACTTTCCCCACCACCAAAGTCATAATCTGGATCATCAGGGTCCGAAATATAATAAGTTAGGCCTATAACCAGTAACGCTAAAACAAACTTCTAAAACAAAATAATAGCTAAACCCACTAAAACACACATAAAAAACACGAAATCTAGTTTCCAGGTAAGAAAAAACTGCATACTAAATCAATGTATTATACTTATGTAACAGATATAACTTCAAACCACAATAAATAAGTGCCATGCCCATTAGTGGGTCAATTTATTCTTTGAGTACCTAGTTATGGCCACTACTTGGCCATAAGGGTTGTCATCTGGTAACCTGTTTATGGCCACATTTTCAATTGTTGTATTTTGATTTGTTATTAATAAAAATAACAAAACCAGTATTTATTAACATTACAAAACTTATTAGCTTTTAAGGCCTAAATAGGCAACTAAACAAATAAGTTACCAACAATTTATTCTCATACAGTTATGGTAGAAACTTTTTTTACATGGCGGTTTCGGAGACGACCAAATCGATTGGAACTGGTCCAATTAAAACTTAAGTTACTGGATAAAATCAGCTCTTCAAAGTTTTTGATATTGATTTAAAAGTAGCTAACCTGAAAAAATCATCTGAATAGGTACTATAAAAATAAACCAACATGTTTCATTTTCAACATGTGGTTCATTAAGCTTAAACCAAAAAAGTTACCAGACCTTATAGCATCCTCTGGCCAGCCGATTGAGCGAAGGGACCGAGCTTGTCTAACAAGATTTATAAGTTTACCGAGCAAATAGGCCTAATGCTAGGTCCTCCGTAAACTATTCTACAAAATTTTTCAAAAGCATCGATCGTATTTCAAAAGGCATGGTAAGCCTTTGAAATTTAATTGAGATTCAAATACAATCTATCCTAAACCAAAAATAAATTAGGTACGCCCAAGCCTGTAGGCTATAAGACAAGCGATAAGGACAAGTTTAACTCCATTGTTCTTAGGCTATTAGAAATAAATCCAACATGGCAGCACTCCAACGCCCTATTAAGTTAGGTCAATGACAATCCCGTTTTTGCTTATACAGGGAAACAGTGTGATGTTGTATGGTAACTCGTTACTGTAGTAGTCCTAATAAAGGTTTGATAGATACCTTATACCACGGTTAAAAAGTAATTTTTCAGTATTTGAAAGCTGTTCCAAAACAGCATTAATGTAAATGTATCACTACACAACACTAATTGGTATAGTTTAGTGGTTTAGTCTATTGCAAACCTAACTGTGAGATAAAACTTCATCAATTAAAATCGATGAATTTATTAATATTAATAATTTATTGTTTTTAGTTAGGCTAGTAATTTTAAAATTTATGGTTAGTACACAAAAGTTTGGGTTAGACCAACACATAACTTACTACCTACCAAGTGCTGTCATAACATTGTAGTTGTGCAAAATGTTTCTGTAAGTTTTCTTGTCGTAGTCCGCCATTGAATTCCACACTTCAACGGGAAAGTAAGATTTCAGTTCATCTTCATTGGGAAATGCAGCATCCTCCGAATCGACCTCCATTTAAAAATACTTTTCAAATATTCAAAATGCTGAAAAGTAGGAAATTTTATGCCAAACCTGAAAACCCAATGATACGAAGGCCTAGGCAACGGTGAAAGGCTACCAAGATAACATATCAATCTTGACTAACTTAAATCGCCTGCAATCAAATTTTACTGGTATTACACTTCCTATCGCTCTCCCACTAGAATAATAACATAAATTTACTAATTCCTTGTGAATTATTAGACTACAATCTCTTCAAACTCAACTATAATAATACTGTATCATGGGGTTGGAAGTTAGTTGTGTTTTGAAAACTCTACTTTGACAGACGGAAGAGATACCAGCAATTTGACATGTCGTGTGTCAAGTGTGTCCTGCAAACAGCACTGCCGTTGCCAACGTAGAAAATTTCCCCGTAATATATTAAAGTACCGTACAGTATCAAAGAAATATATTACCATTGACTATGGATAATATAGTCAATGATATTACCTTTCTCAACGCCATTTTATATAATCTGCGATGCACAAAACAAAATAGTTCAGAAAATCTTTTACGTAACGGTACACAAACTCCTGAATTTGGTAAAAATCCCTAGTATTGATACGGTAATAATAAACTGAGTCCACCTTAGCAAACTCTTGGTTTCAGACCTAAGCAGACGCGAGGTGTGTGAGGCTAGACAAAATATGTTTTGACATAAAGCGACTAGCTTATTTCTCACTTTCCTATATCAAACATGTAATATTGAATTATTAAATGCCGTTACTACTAACTGGCTGAGTAGGTGAGTGGTGGTAGGTGAGTGGCCTTTGAATTCCAATTCAGAGCCGGTTCGACCCTGAGAAAAATAGTAGCTTTTTAAAGGTTCGATACCGGACCCAGTTGCCATTTGTCACTGATTTATTAATATTAATTATTAATGATGCTTTCTAACATCTAATCGGCATTAAATAGTAACAAGACTAGGGTTTTAACCCCTCATCAAAATGTTCCACACAATTTCCATTTTAGTAACTAAATATTTATTTTACATTCATCATGCATGTAATGGTTTTGTATCTGTCTTCTTGAATGAATTTCATTTATACATTTCCTTGTAAAAATGGTGTTCACCGTATGTATGAAATAAAGAAAACGTTAAAAATGCCATTGGCTTAGATATACACAAAAGATCCAACAAGAAAATTCAGGATGCAATTAAATTATTTTTTCACAATAATTGATACACATTGAAAAGGTGTGTATTTACCGCAAGTCCCGAAAATACCCCTTTGAGATTTCCCATGTGTATCTTATCTTATATATTTAATAAAAGAGTGCATTTAAGGGTCTAGAGAGAAAACTACTGAACTTATTGTAGACTAGTCGTTTTGGTGTCTATGGATTTCTTATCGTCCCTATATGATAGAAAAAATATGGAAACCCTTGGAAAATGCTTTATAACTCCGTAAAATGAAAATTATACCTTATTTAGACCAATCTAAGACGTCAATTTGTCGATTTGTTTACTGCTCCAGGTGATCCAAATATTGCAATTAAATTTTATACCACTGCTGATTTACAAGCAACGAGGTTTTAAATAGATATAGAGTGCTCACCACATGTTAATTTTGTGTCCCTTTTGATTTGCGCCATTTTACCCATGATTCCCGCCGTTTCCTTGGCAACTATCCCACACTTTACTCTTGTTTCCTTGGTTACTAGTTTTAGCTATTCTGATTAGTCGCTACAAGCTTAAAAAATTGTAAATAATACTGATGATATTTTAAAAACATATGTTTATTTGTTGTTTGTTTTTAAATTAGTTTGATTTGATGGTCTGTGAGCAGGCTATTGAAGTTGGTTACCATAGAAACATGTGGGGAAAATGGTAAATTACTGTTGGAAAAGTGTAAACAAAGGACTGGTTACCAAGGAAACGGCGGGAATCGTGGGTAAGTGGCGCCAGTAAAAAAGGGACACTTTTCCCTATCTGGTGAGCACTCTATATCTATTTAATCTCGTTGTTTACAAGGTAGTTTTTGTAAACGAAACAGACAACTTTAATTCTCATTGACAGATAACAAATGAAACAAGACACTATGGTTGCAGTTATTTTTAAAGCAGCAAAATAAATTTTTAACAGCTGGTGCTTGGAGAAAAATTTTGGTTAATATACTATATAGAAAGTTTACCTATTATAACCTAAATGATTGAATGTATGTATTCATTTAAACTTATAAGTTAGATTAATATTTGTTTACATATATGATTTTGATTTATACCTTAACCATCAACTAAAGAGGTTTATATTTTGAAAAATAAACAAAAACATAAGTTAATCTGTTGATTGTAAATACTCACCATGTTATTTTAATACTTTTATTCTTGTTATATAGGCCTAACTACGTAATTTAGATTCTTAAAATGGTAATGTTGGCTTATGCTTCTACATGTTTATCAATTTAGTTTTTTTTTATCTAATATAAAAAAATGAAATATAAAAATGTAAAGATGCAGAACTATAGTAGTGGCAAAGTAGGGCTGCTGGCTCAGGTCAATGACCCCTGAGGAATGCTGACGTCACCAAGGTCACTGACGTCACGAATGACGTCATCGGTGACGTCATCGATGACGTCATTTCTATGACGTCATAGGTATGACGTAATAGAAATGACGTCATGACGACGTCATCACCGCTGACGTCACCATAATGACGTCATTGACGTAATTAAGGTCAAGGTCACGCGGAAAGACAAAAAAATTTTTTCTTTGCACTCTTGTGGTTCCTAGTATTCGGCTGTGGAGTGAAAATCCACGAGAAACCACAAAAGTGCAAAGAAAAATTTATTTTTCCAGCGACCAGACCGAAAAACCTACCAAATGTGACGTAAGGCATTCCTCAGAGGCCATTGACCTGAACCCTAGCAACCCCACTCTTAAAACTAAAAAAAATAAATAATTTTTATTTCCACTTACCCACTGGAGAAACCCGAAGTCCAACTGGAAACAAAATTGCGAACGGCCGACGGTGGTGGTGTCATCACCGCGCGGGAGCCGGACGCCGACTGACCGGACAGCACCGTGCCGTCCGGGTACCAGGCCGCGTGGTGGGGGTAAAGTGGTCAGATGCAAAAAATAAAAAAATTATTTTTTTCCAACAACTCATTCGAGTTTGTACTTGTTGGAAACATTATGAAAAAAATAATATTATTTTTTCTCAGATGAACTTGGGACTTGTAAAATTTTGAGCTATATAAAAAAAAAAAATAATTTTTTTTCTAATTGTTTTCTTAGGTGACCTTGGGACTTGTAAAATTTTGAACCATATGAAAATAAAAAAAATTATTTTTTCGCGATTTTTAGTTTCGCTTAAAACTTGTGAAATATGTAAGTTTTAGCTAAATATTTCATTTAGAACTCCAGTTATGTAAATTGAGCGGAAAAAGTGTGATGTGCACACTGCAAGAGTCGAATAGCGACTGACCAAGTCGCTCCATGCATCCTAGGTACCCAGTTATGTGGTGGGGGTTAAGTGGTCAGATGAGAAAAAATAAAAAAATTATTTTTTTCCAACAACTCATCCGAGTTTGTTCTTTTGCTGGACCTCCGTTACTTGGAGTGGAAATATTTGTTAAGAAAATAAATTTTTTTATTAATTTGTAAGTGACCTTGACACTTAGTCTGGAATTGGAGTCACCAGCGTTATTTTACTGGCAAAAGTTAGCTCGTCTAAAAGTTTTTGAAACATTTTATCATCCATAGTGATCTTGGTGTCCCTTGAGTAAAATTTTGGATTATTCCTAAGGCAGCGTTTAATTTTTGTCAAAGTGGAAGTCTTGGACACCCTAACAGAATTATTTTGCTTTGCCAGCAAAAATTTTACTCTTAATAATTTTTCTCGCAAAGTTTCAGCCATAGCTGTGTCTCACAGTAAGGTTAGTATAAAACTGAAAAACTCAGTCAATTGTAGCACCTAAGCTGGAAGTAGTGGGGGAACAGGGCTGTAGTGGTGGGGGTAATGCGGTCTGGTGTTGCTATGTTTAGAAACAGTTTGTTGCGAACTGTCCAAGTATTAACACGTACTGTGTAGAAAAAATAACAGCGAGACTAGTATAAAATTTAAGTCCGAGAAAATACTTATTGTTAGGTTAATAAAGAGGTAGAGCTAAATGAAAAAAATTATTGTACAAGATGTGCATGGTTCAATTTTGCAGCTAAGTTCAAAATCCACCAGTGTGGAACAAAATTTAATCATGAGGTTAAATATTTAAACACATCTGCGAAAATATTAGGAGGCTTGTAGAGCTAAATAAAAATTAATTTTGTAGCAAACAGGCAGCGATATATTTTTGCCAAGTTATATAATAAGAGGGAATGATGTAAAAATTGAAATTTTACTCACAGAAAGTCTGGTAGCGTTAAGGCGCAGCGTATACCATGCGTCGTGGGAGAAGGCTGCCGAGTAACTGACTTGTTTTTAGAGGCAAGACGGCAGACATGGGTTGGTTATATAAGTGTTATGTAATCCGCAAGCGATACCGGAGACAAAATTAAATTTGTTCCCAACCAACACTGACTGTAGGCTGAGCTGAGAGAGACAAAATAAAATGAAATGAAATATTATTCTATACTGCAACTGTCTTGGACCGAAAAATATTCTAAGTCCCAAGACCCCCCCCCCCCCTCGGCTCCGGACGAAAAGTGCCCCCCCCCCCCCCCCCGGGGGAGGAGGAGGTGGCATAGCCCGAGGCGTTGCCATACCTTGATACGTGTTGCATAATGAGATCCGGTTAGTAATGTATTCAGGTGTGGCTCTTGGAGATTGTCCAATGCCGCAAACAAGTACGTGTCGAGGTCTGCCTGTTTACGTAACCAGGTCCGGTTCCCCCACTCCTGACCGGCTCAGCTTCGGTTCTCTGAGGCTTAGCTTCCTCGCAGTTGCTTTCAAACACTTCAGCTGAGTGGTTGAAGCTCTGCCCTACAGGATTCGCAATGTAATGTTGGCGCCGCATTATATTGGGAATTCTTTTCTAGTCTAAGGCATGGCATGTGTAGTGTTAGGAAATAATTTTATTTTGTGCTTGCTGCTTGGTGCTCGGTGTTGGTTGTGATTTAGTGAAAAGTGTTGTGCAGTGAAAAATATTTGTGTGTGCTAATATTTCCACAGGTTGGTGTTAGTCTAAGTCTTGTGTTTAGAAAAATAATTCTTTGTATTAATCTTCCACAGGTTGTCCCTAAAATTAGTTTTTATAAATTTTTGGCTTCCTTAGCCTATGTAAATAGTTATACTGTTAGGTTTGAGGCTTTGAAGCCTCCGTAAAATTAAATTTTTTTTTCGAGGCTTAGCATGCCTCAAGAATTATTTTTTACCAACAATAGTATGACACTTAACGAGCCTGGGGGTTGGCCCCTGGGGATCCACCGTTAGGCCTTGTGCCAGCGGCGCTGCTGGACCTCATCACTCGTCACTGGCAACATACGGGTGGTTGGCATCCTTCAGCACGAAGTGTCGGCCCTGACACTGACCGGTACATTAGGCTTTATGTCAGTGCATTGCATTAGGCTTTATGTCAGTGTACTGGTTAAGATGGGGCCCAGGTCATGATTAGCATGACCTTATGATTCCCATTGGGAACCAAAATTATTTAGCATGTTTCCCTTGTGGAAACTCAAAATTAAGTAAAAATTTCTTATTTTTTGTAACATGAATCCCCCTATGTTTAAGTTTTGTGTTGTAAAATATTTCTTTGTACTAATCTTCCACAGGTTGTCCCTAAGAAAAAATATTTTCTAAATTCGTATATTGGAGGATTAGCCTCTGTAAATTGGCAGTTAAAGTGTTAGGTTTGAGGCTTAGAAGCCTCCGTAAAATAATTTCTTTTGGAGGCTTAGCATGCCTCAATAATTATTTTTTAACAACAGTAGTATGGTGCTTAACGAGCCTGGGGGTAGGCCCCTGGGGATCCACCCTTAGGTTTTCGGACCAAGGGCGCTGCTGGGCCTCATCACTCGTCACTGGAAACATACGGGTGGTTGGCATCCTTCAGCACGAAGCACCGGGTCCTGACACTGTCCGGTACGTTAGGCTTTATGTCAGTTTATCGGTTAAGATGGGGCCCAGGTCATGATTAGCATGACCTTATGATTCCCGTTAGGGGAACCAAAATTATTGTAGCATGTTTCCCTTATGGAAACTCAAAATTAAGTAAAATTATTTTTTTATTTTTCACCTCCCCCTAAGTTGTGAGATTCCCCCGAGGCCTTTGACCGCCGGCGGTCTTAGGCCTCGGGGGAATTTCTTTTTAATTCTTGGATGACCTTGACCTATATTTGTGTGTGAATAAAAAAATAAAATAATTTTTGTTCCACATGTAGTCACAGTCAGCCAACACTTGGCGGATTTTTGCCAAAGTCCTGAGAGCTCGCAGGACTTAGAGCGATATGCGTTAAAGTGTTGGTTGTCTGGGCAGTGGTAAAATATTTTATTTGATATTCACACATAAGTAAGGGTAGCAGCCATCCAAGAGTTAAAGTCCTAGGGGTAGGTGACCCCCCCCCCCCCCCCAAAATTTTTTTTTTGCAAAATTTTTTGACCTTGACCAAAAATTTTTTGCTCCGGACGAAAACTGCGCCCCCCCCCCCCAAAATTTTTTTTTTGCAAAATTTTTTGACCTTGACCAAAAATTTTTTGCTCCGGACGAAAACTGCGTTCCCCCCCCCCCCCACCCCCCAAAATTTTTTTTTGAAAAATCTTTTGACCTTGACCAAAAATTTTTTGCTCCGGACGAAAACTGCGGCCCCTGGGGGGGGGGGGGGGAGGGGGAGGTGCCAAGCCAGTAGTGTGAAATTGTTACTTCCAGTACAAGTTAAAATAGTAGTGGTAAATTGTTACCACAAACACAAATTTGTGTCTTCAAACTTCTAATGTAACTTAACCCATTTAAATGTAGGTGCCAAGCCAGTAGTGTGAAATTATTACTCCCAGTACAAGTTAAAAAATAGTAGTGGTAAATTGTTACCACAAACACAAATTTGTGTCTTCAAACTTCTAATTTAACTTAACCCATTTAAATGTTGCTACTTAAAGGTAGCACCGTTTTGGTGCTACCTTTCATGTACTATTTTCTACATGTCCAATTTTGCTTTATGTTTTTTAAACAACACTTTTAATTACCGGTTTAATGTAAAACTATAAAATATGTTTATATATATATGAATTATTAACAAAACCTTAATTTTAACATTAAATGTCATTAGGAAACTTCTAATTGAGATTAAGCCATTTAAATGTTGCTACTTTTAGGTAGCACCGTTTTGGTGCTACCTATGGTGTACTATTTTTACATGTCCAATTTTTGCTTTAGGCTTTTAAACAACACTTTTAACTACTGCTACCAGTCTACCACTGAGGTATTTATGAAGCGAGTTTGGTCCATCTTTTTTTATTTCTAGTTGCTAAGGTGTTTAGGAATGAAAGGTTAGAATTACTTTTAAGGTTAAAAGAAGCACATGGTGCGAACAGAAAGTTCACTATTGTTTTAAAATTAATGGGCATTAGAAAACTTCTAATTGAGCTTAACCCATTTAAATGTTGCTACTTTAAGGTAGCACCGTTTTGGTGCTACCTTTGGTGTACTATTTTTACATGTCACAAAATATATGGGCCTCTGCTTGACGCAGAGACAGGTACTTGACCCCGTTTCTACCCATCATTAAGTGTACTGAGACTTTAGGTTTTTAAACAACACTTTTAACTACTGGTTTAATGTAAAACTACGAAATATGTTTATATACATGAAATCTTAATAAAACCTTAGTTTTAAAATTAAAGGTAATTTGTAAACTTCTAATTGAGCTTAAACCATTTAAATTTTGCGAATTAAAGGTAGCACCATTTTGGTGCTACCTTTGGTGTACCAATTTTTGCTTTAGGTTTTTAAACATCACTTTTAACTACCGGTTTAATGTAAAACTACGAAATATGTGTATATATATATATATATATATATATATATATATATATATGAATTCTTAACCAAACCTTAGTTTTAACATTAAACCGTATTTGGAAACTTTTAATTGCTGACTCAGAGACAAGTACTTGGCCCCGTTCCTGTCCATCATTAAGTGTACTTAGGCTTTACATTTTTAAACAAGACTTTTAACTACTGGTTTAATGTAAAACTACAAAATACGTTTATATACATGATAACTTAACAAACCTTAGTTTTCAACATTAAAGGTAATTTGGAAACTTCCAATTGGGCTTAACCTATTTAAATGTTGCTTAACCTATTTAAATGATGCTACTTAAAGGTAGCACCGTTTTGGTGCTACCTTTGGTGTACTATTTTCTACATGTGCAATTTTGCTTTAGGTTTTTAAACAACATTTTTAACTACTGGTTTAATGTAAAACGATAAAATATGTTTATATACATGATAACTCAACAAAACCTTAGTTTTAACATTGAAGGTAATTTACTTGGGAACTTTTAATTGAACTTAGAGCATTTGAATGTTGCTAATTAAAGGTAGCACCGTTTTGGTGCTACCTTTGGTATACTATTTCTTCCTTGTCAAATTTGCTTAAAGTTTTTAAACAACACTTTTAACTACGGGTTTAATGTTCAAGTACAAAATAACACTTTTAACTACAGGTTTAATGTTAAAGCACAAAATATGTTTATATATGAGCTTCTGCTGACTCAGAGACAAGTACTTGGCACCGTTCCTGTCAATCATTAAGTGTATTGAGGCTTTACGTTTTTAAACAAGACTTTTAACTACTAGTTTAATGTAAAACAATGAAATATGTTTATATATGAGCCTATTCTTGACACAGAGACAGGTATTTGGTTTTGTTCCTGTCCCTAATTAAGTGTACTGAGGCTGTAGGTTTTTAAAAAACACTTTTAACTTCTGGTTTAATGTAAAACTACGAAATATGTTTATATACATGAAATCTTAACAAAACCTTAGTTTTAAAATTAAAGGTAATTTGGAAACTTCTAATTGAGCTTAAACCATTTAATTGTTGCGAATTAAAGGTAGCACCGTTTTGGTGCTACCTTTGGTGTACTATTTTTACATGTCCAATTTTGCTTTAGGGTTTTAAACATCACTTTTAACTACCGGTTTAATGTAAAACTACGAAATATGTTTATATATATATATGAATTCTTAACCAAACCTTAGTTTTAACATTAAACCGTATTTGGAAACTTCTAATTGCTGACTCAGAGACAAGTACTTGGCCCCGTTCCTGTCCATCATTAAGTGTACTTAGGCTTTACGTTTTTAAACAAGACTTTTAACTACTGGTTTAATGTAAAACTACAAAATACGTTTATATACATGATAACTTAACAAAACCTTAGTTTTCAACATTAAAGGTAATTTGGAAACTTCTAATTGGGCTTAACCTATTTAAATGTTGCTTAACCTATTTAAATGATGCTACTTAAAGGTAGCACCGTTTTGGTGCTACCTTTGGTGTACTATTTAATAGCATTTTTATGTGTAAAGTTTAACATAATTAGTTTTGTATTTGATTTTATTATTGTTTGGAACACTTGTTATGTGTTTTAGTTAAGCAAGTCTTATTTTGGTATAAAAAATAATAATAACCTTTAGCACATGTATGTAAAGCTAATTTTTTAAGTTCAATTTATTAAATAAAAAATGAATGTGGCATTAATGTAAAATATATTAAAAAATCAGTTTAAATAAAAATCTACAGGAAATTGTCAACAAATTTAAAATGTATCATATTACTGTTAAATGTGCAGTATTTCCCTTCATTTTGCATGCCCAGTTGCGCTTCATCATTTATGAAAGTGGTTTGTTGAGTGTGCCCTTATTATTGACATCCGCAAAAAGAAAATTGTTTAAATTTAACATACAATTGTGTATGAGCAGTAGTACTTGTCTACTGCGCATGCGCAGAAGGTTTCCACCACTCTTCGTCGGGTATATAAGCAGGTCGGTTAACCATGCATTTCATTGTTTGGCGAACTTTTGCCAAGTGAACATCTTATTGACAACTTCGGTTATTCCGGATATTTAAAAGGTGTATGCTATTTTTGTTACATTTGACTTTAATATGTCTGAACTGCAGTGTTACATGTTTGATAGTAAACCTGTAGCTGTATTATTTGATCGTGAAAACAATCCATGGTTTAAGGCTAATGATGTATCAGAAATTCTAGAATATAAAAGACCGCGAAAAGCAATAAATGATCTAGTTAAGGAAAAATATAAAAAGTTATGTAAAGATATTGATGGAAACAGTTTAGTGCTACCCTCTAACTTTCAAAAAAGTACCGTATTCATCAATGAACCAGGTTTATATTCCTTAATTTTATCGTCTAAGATGAAATTAGCTAAGCGCTTTCAAGATTGGGTGTTTGAAGAAATACTACCATCAATTCGCAAGTATGGAGAGTATAAACTAAAAAGAGAAAACCTTAAGTTGACTCACTCCTTACGTAAAGCGTTGTCAAATAATCAAAAACTAATTGAAACGTTAATTGATCAAATACCTAAAGTTGCTGTTATACCTGATGATATGGATTTAAAACATATCTTTTGTGTATTGGAAAAGGACACATACTATGAAAAGTATGGAGTAATGGAGTACAAGTGCATTCGTACAGAGAGGAGACGATATAAAAGAGCACTGAAAAGAGCAAAGGAAGATGGTTTTGTACCAAGTTTTACAAGATATCCTGTACCAAACAGTATAAATATCTTTAATAAAGCTAAGGAGGTTATGAATACTTATGGTATGCATTACGAATGTTCTTTGAATAACATACTGACCCCCCATAATTTTGTAAATATTGTAAAAATTATTCTTAATGAATAATAAACTGTATGAATGTATGTATGAATGTGGGACTTATTAGATTGAGAAGTTAAGGTATTAACTTTAGCTACTCATTTGAAAAGTCTGGTGTGAATGAAGGTCACTGGCGCGGTTGACTAAAAGACCCGTAAACCATGTGTGTGTGTGTGTGTGTGTGTGTGTGTGTGTGTGTGTGTGTGTGTGTGTGTGTGTGTGTGTGTGTGTGTGTGTGTGTGTGTGTGTGTGTGTGTGTGTGTGTGTGAATGTGTGTGTGAATGTGTGGAAAACGACGTACACCCACCTCCTCGTGGTGTTTTCTGGGTAACGCTAAGAGGTGTACAACCAATGTCTTGTAAAACCACATGAATTAATCTATTTGTATTTTTAAAATATACATTCATAGGTATATATACAATAATAACATTTATTTAAATTAAACAAATTTAAAAGCATTTTAAATGCATACAATTTATAATTGTTGCTGCAAAAACACCTCGTGCTTTACTAATAATAGATGAAAACGATATAATGTATGTATAAAATATGAGTTTTTTAATTAATGGAGCTAGAAAAAATAAAGATGGCATTAAATTAGTGTTACCATAAAATTTGTTTATAGAACAATAAGTTTTTCTTCATAATTATGTGGGTTTTAAGATCTATATTTAGGTAGCACTAAATTAGAGCTACCATTATGTTAATAAAATAGCTACATACATTTATAATTATATTTTATTATTTAATTATTAAATATATTAAATTTATTCAATATTAATTTGACTGACTTTTTTACAGCATAAATAAGTATAAAAACACAAAATCTGAAACAAATTAGTCATTTTAATTTTAATGTAAAATGATAAAAGCTCAAAACTTAATACTTTTTTAAAAATTAAACAAAAGTAGCCACAAAATATTGGTGTTACCTTGAAATATTTATAGAAATTATAATATAGTATGGTTTTATTAATTTATAAACTAAATTGAATTCATCCTTATTCTACACATAACGGTAAAACCATTCATTCTAAACCTTAATGCTTAGAACTCTGACATATTGTCTTAGAACTCTGACATATTGTCTTTATTTCAAGATACAGCTCAACCTTTCATTATAAATCTTGTTAATTTTTTAAATCTATCTTCTTATTTCTATAAGGGTTTTGTCTGTCACGTCCCTTTTTTCTCTCGACCTACTGAACCGATTTTTAAGATTGAGGTGTCATTTGAAAGCTTAGGATATACCGCAGTGACGAATTATAATTAAAAAGGTCATATTGTTTCAGGCTTCGACCCCCTGGCCTTTGATTTATTTCTAGAGGACGCTTTAAAATGTTGACCAACTTTTATTGCAAGTTCTTTAATGTGAATTGTAATTTAACAGCTGATTACCTTCAGATGAATTTTAAAAGCTAGATAGTAAACAAAAATAGATCTCCGTCACTTCATAATAAGCATTTACATACTGTAGGTGAGATTTACTCATACAGAATCATAAAACGCGCAATTTGCACACGGGCCACCTCGTAATATAATAAAAATATAAAACACATTAACTTTTTTAACTAATTTACCAATAGGGAATACGCTATTACGGTATTAGTCAAGACCTAAGCCTGGGACCATGATACTTTTTCATTTTGAGATCTCTAGAAGCCAAAAAACACCGTTTGTTCAATTTGATATATATATATGTATGTGTCCATAAACACGATAACTTTTGAACGGAACCTCTGATTTTGATGAAATTTGGTACAGGGGTGTAAGCCAATATCTACTTAATTTAGTTCGCGAACCATAATGATCGGATTATGGGAACGAGGTTTATGGGGTTTCTAAAGGGTTAAAATTGGGTTTTTGGCATTTTTGAACCTCAATTTTTTAAACTTCATGACTTTTAACTAAAACCATTGAAAAGAGCTTAAAACAACAAACAATTTAGTATTTGGAATTTTTACCTAACTTAAATGGTTATTCAGAAAATCCAAACACTATGTTTTCCATGTTATTCTTATGGGAAATCAACAAAACCTTCTATCTTGCTTATTTATTGAAATATCTTGATAAACTTGGTATGTACATTAATTAGGAAGCGTTTAACTTATATCTGCTTATAAAACGCATATGGCGGCAAACCTACGTACTCACCTCTATGGGTTTTATGGAAAAACTAAAAAAAAAAACACCACAACCTGATAAAATTTGGTATGTACATTCACTAGGTAGGGTTTAACTTATATTTATCAACGAAACCCATATGGAGGCAAACCTACATACTTTAAACCCCCATGGATTTTATGAGAAAATAGAAAATATACCAAAATTCCATTGGAAAGTTGCTGAGTAAGCAGGTCTGCTGCGATGGGGGTATTATATTTATAGTTACATTAAGGTAGCATTATTTTGATGCCACCTTTACATAAAATATATTAATTCAATTATCTTATTGTTTTATTTTGTATTTACATTAAATTTAGTCTACATGTGGGAATTGAGACACCAATTTTTGATTGTTTTATTGTGTATTTACATTAAATTTAGTCTACATGTGGGAATTGAGACACCAATTTTTGGAAAATGAATGCATATAATCATGTGATATAGTCTTTATTCTGTAAACCCTGCTTACCCCTTAATCGTTTCCCCTTTAAATTTTCATTTTATTAAATTTAAAGTGGAAACACTTCTTTTTAGAAACAAATTTGTGCTATTATCATTCACTTTTCTTTGTTTAAATTAAATGTAGTCCTTTTTACTCTACTTATAAAGCAGAAAAGATAATATTTCTGGAACTTAAATCATATAGTTTTGAAACTTGAAACATTATTCCGAACATACAATTTAACTCTCCGATTGTAAATATAAGATGAGAAAAGCTAAAATTTCTATATTTATAGTTATAGTTATAGGCATTTAGTCAAATGTCTATAACTCGATAATGGATTGACGGATTAGGACAAGCGATACATCATTGAAAAAGGTCTATGTAAGACGAACATTTAAGTAAAAGAAGAATTTGGTTATCTTATTTTAGTCAAAAGTTATGCGAATTATTTCAAATAAATACCCCCTCTCCTTCCTTTTCCCCCACCTCCCAGGTCAATAATTGGTCATGGCTAGCTGTTACCCCTCTTATTAGCATACCGTTATAAAAGCGGAGCGAGCGTTGTTCACTCCTTCATTCCGCTTCTACAAGCCACTCTTGTTGTTTTGTCTCTGCTGTTTACAATATCACTTGCTTCAAAATGCCTCCTCGTCTCAATGAAAATTTCAATTCCTCCGAAATTTCTGATGTTTTTGAACAACCTGAAGACACTTTAAATGACAACAGTGACAGTGAAGATGATGATGAAGATGATGATTATACCGTTGAAATTAATGAAGAACTCAAAGTTATAGCAATTAATCCACAATCCCCATTCGATACAATAGATAAATTCATGTCTGAAGCTCATAAATGGTTGGACTCAGGATCTTATGTACGAATTGGCTCCTTTATATTGTATGATGATTGTAATTCTTTTCTTGTAACACCAAATGATAGAGACCGCATGCGACAGTGGGCACAAACAATAAAGGAGTGCTACGAAGAAGGTGTGGATGTTGGCGGCTATTTTACAGCGCAAGTCGTTTAATAACCAAACTACCCCTAAGTAAAAGAAGAATTTGGTTATCTTATTTTAGTCAAAAGTAGAAACCTGGAGGTTCATAGCCCCGCCATTTATGAGTTTTAAAATGGGGAGAGGGAAGGAATAAGGATTGGGAAGGGATAGGGTGGGGAAAGGGTAGTTTGGTTATTAAACGACTTGCGCTGTAAAATAGCCGCCAACATCCACACCTTCTTCGTAGCACTCCTTTATTGTTTGTGCCCACTGTCGCATGCGGTCTCTATCATTTGGTGTTACAAGAAAAGAATTACAATCATCATACAATATAAAGGAGCCAATTCGTACATAAGATCCTGAGTCCAACCATTTATGAGCTTCAGACATGAATTTATCTATTGTATCGAATGGGGATTGTGGATTAATTGCTATAACTTTGAGTTCTTCATTAATTTCAACGGTATAATCATCATCTTCATCATCATCTTCACTGTCACTGTTGTCATTTAAAGTGTCTTCAGGTTGTTCAAAAACATCAGAAATTTCGGAGGAATTGAAATTTTCATTGAGACGAGGAGGCATTTTGAAGCAAGTGATATTGTAAACAGCAGAGACAAAACAACAAGAGTGGCTTGTAGAAGCGGAATGAAGGAGTGAACAACGCTCGCTCCGCTTTTATAACGGTATGCTAATAAGAGGGGTAACAGCTAGCCATGACCAATTATTGACCTGGGAGGTGGGGGAAAAGGAAGGAGAGGGGGTATTTATTTGAAATAATTCGCATAACTTTTGACTAAAATAAGATAACCAAATTCTTCTTTTACTTAAATGTTCGTCTTACATAGACCTTTTTCAATGATGTATCGCTTGTCCTAATCCGTCAATCCATTATCGAGTTATAGACATTTGACTAAATGCCTATAACTATAACTATAAATATAGAATTTTAGCTTTTCTCATCTTATATTTACAATCGGAGAGTTAAATTGTATGTTCGGAATAATGTTTCAAGTTTCAAAACTATATGATTTAAGTTCCAGAAATATTATCTTTTCTGCTTTATAAGTAGAGTAAAAAGGACTACATTTAATTTAAACAAAGAAAAGTGAATGATAATAGCACAAATTTGTTTCTAAAAAGAAGTGTTTCCACTTTAAATTTAATAAAATGAAAATTTAAAGGGGAAACGATTAAGGGGTAAGCAGGGTTTACAGAATAAAGACTATATCACATGATTATATGCATTCATTTTCCAAAAATTGGTGTCTCAATTCCCACATGTAGACTAAATTTAATGTAAATACACAATAAAACAATCAAAAATTGGTGTCTCAATTCCCACATGTAGACTAAATTTAATGTAAATACAAAATAAAACAATAAGATAATTGAATTAATATATTTTATGTAAAGGTGGCATCAAAATAATGCTACCTTAATGTAACTATAAATATAATACCCCCATCGCAGCAGACCTGCTTACTCAGCAACTTTCCAATGGAATTTTGGTATATTTTCTATTTTCTCATAAAATCCATGGGGGTTTAAAGTATGTAGGTTTGCCTCCATATGGGTTTCGTTGATAAATATAAGTTAAACCCTACCTAGTGAATGTACATACCAAATTTTATCAGGTTGTGGTGTTTTTTTTTTAGTTTTTCCATAAAACCCATAGAGGTGAGTACGTAGGTTTGCCGCCATATGCGTTTTATAAGCAGATATAAGTTAAACGCTTCCTAATTAATGTACATACCAAGTTTATCAAGATATTTCAATAAATAAGCAAGATAGAAGGTTTTGTTGATTTCCCATAAGAATAACATGGAAAACATAGTGTTTGGATTTTCTGAATAACCATTTAAGTTAGGTAAAAATTCCAAATACTAAATTGTTTGTTGTTTTAAGCTCTTTTCAATGGTTTTAGTTAAAAGTCATGAAGTTTAAAAAATTGAGGTTCAAAAATGCCAAAAACC